>OZ020611.1:122927937-123527937 GCA_963971575.1 Liopterus haemorrhoidalis
GAAGGAGTAATTCCAATAAATTCGGCACTTGGAATTTTCCACCACCGATTCTATGTCAGAAGGGACGTACGGTATAACCGGTATTTGGTCAATACCATAGGCATGTCTAAGATGATAGTAGAGCACGCGGAGAGCAGCATTATGTCGAGGCACGTAGCTCGACGCTGCAAGAGATGGACAAGCAGACAGAATGTGCATTATCGTTTCAGAATGGTGGTGGCACAACCTACAGAGTGTGGACTCCGCTATTTGGAATATGTGGGCACTGTATGCCAAAGTATTTATAACACCATCCTGACACGCAAACACAAAACCTTCTGTTTCCGATCTCAAACCAGCAGACTTAAGAAACGAGAATGTGAGTTCGGTGGACAACTCTAGACTTTTAATATGTTTGAAGAACACAGAGTGCATACTTTTACTCATGTGTTCTTTTGTCAACATGTCTGTCTCGCCTCGTTTCACCGAACCGGTAACTCTGTTGTACTCCTCCCGAGAGAGTTGTACTCCAGCGTTTTCCCTGACGGGACTCAAGTCTGCCAGGCAGTGGCGGATTAAAGGGCGGGCTGACCGGGCGACCGCCCGGTCTGCCAGATTTAGAGGGGCGCCAAAATAAGAATCGGACAATATAAATAAATTGCATTTGATTTAGGTATTTTTGTACTTCTTATCTTTTGAAAAATAAACTGTAACCAAAGAATATGAAATGAAAGTATCATGGTATACGATTTTTTGTGAACGCCGTGCCGAGGAAAAAAGAGCGGGGCGAGGAGTAGCGAGACACTTCGTTGATAAGGGCGCACCTAAGAAGTCATTAGCAAAATTAGGATCATATCGTCGGTTTAAAGGTAAAAGTCACTAAGTACACTTTTTGTGAAAAATGAGTTAGATATACCAAATTGACAATTATTTGATATTTTAATCATATAACACACTTGTTAAGTGCATTACTATTCTCTACAATAGAAAAATGTAAAAATAAATTTTATTATTTGCGATATAATATATTGCTTACAACACATTGAAAATAACGATAACTTTCTACAAAAAGTATTATCTACATAAAAATATAGGAACATTTAATGTTCAACAAAATAAAATTCTGTGATTATTTTGTAATATCTAAAATAAAATCAAATTATTATTTAAAACACGCTTTTGTAATTTTTACCCTGTCCCGGTTTGGCGCACAAAAAATATGGTAACCCTAGTTATAGGAGTTGCAGCAATGTCTTGTCCTCAAGCAATATCCTTTTTTGGTGTCATACAACGATTATATACATTATTTTCGGCATCTGTAGCTAGATGGAAAATTTAAACAAATAATGTTCCTAATTTCACTATTAAATCTGTGTGTGAAACTCGCTGGGAGAGCCGAATTGAATGTATAAAATCTGTTAGGTTTCAAATAGTTGAAATTCATGATGCTCTGATAATACTTATGTAAATTCTGCTGATGCAGCGACTAAACATGAATGTTTAACATTAACGGAAAAACTTTGCGAGTATTCTTTCTTAGTTATGTTAGTGACGTGGTATAACATACTTCAACGTATAAATGTTTTAAGTAAATCTATGCAAACAAAAGATATGGATTTTAAAACTACTATCAACTTAATGAAATCATGTACCGAATACATTTCCAGCTACCGAACAGAACAATTTGAAAACTCTCTTTTTGAAGCTGAAAATTTAGCAAAGCTTCTGGGTTCCGAACCATTTTTTAAAGAAAAAAGATTACCCCGAAAGAGAAAAATGTTTAATTATGAAAGCGAAGATGCTACTGTTGCCATTGATGAAAAATCAAAATTTAGAATCACGGTTTTTTATGATATTTTGGATACCATAATAACAGCGCTTGAAGAAAGGTTTGTACAATTTAAAAATTATGAAGAAACCTGGAGGTTTCTTTTCGATTTTCATAATATAAATGTAACACTGCGATAAATTAAAGAAACACTGCATGGATCTGCATTTAATCCTAAAAGATGAGGATAATCTAGATATCGATGGAAATGAGCTTTATGAAGAAATTATAATTTTGAATCGTTTACTGCCAGAAAATACAGATTCGCCGTTAAAAATATTACAATTTTTAAAAACCAACAATTTACAGAATACAATTCCCAATATATGGGTGGCGTTAAGAATTTTGCATACCATCCCTATTACAGTCGCTACAGCAGAAAGAAGTTTTAGTAAATTAAAACTTATAAAAACATATTTACGATCGACAATGGGTAATGAAAGATTAAATTCTCTAGTGTTATTATCAATTGAAAATTATGTTGCCCGGAAAGTAGATATAAATGAACAAATGAAATTATTTGCAGATTTAAAATCAAGAAAAAAAATGTTTTTGAATAAATGAATTATTATTACCTACCTATTAGATTTTTGAGGTGCATCGCCTGCTTAGAAATAAATCAATGTTAGTGAAATAATTATTTTTGTAATTATTAAGTTTTGGTGTTTTGTTCTTTTGTGAATAAAAATTGATTTATTAATTATTTTATTTTTTATTATTTTTTTTTTTTGGACGTCAACCACTTTTAAAATCTTGAAAATTTTTAGGGCGCCAAAACAAGAGGTTCGCCCGGGGTGCAAGATTGCCTCGGTCCGGCACTGCTGCCAGGTTAAATCTCGTTGCTGCTCTTCGCGCTGCCTGGTAAAGAAACGCCCCTTTGCCACTAAATTCGTGCTCACTAACGAATTTTAATAGTGGGCCCTGACTTCTGAGGATACTGTTAGCTGTAACCAGGACGAGTCGATCGTGCAAACACTCCAGATTCAGTAATCCCCGACCCCCATTTTGACGAGGGAGGTAAAGGCGCTGCATAGAAGATTTCGGGTGAAGACTTCGGTTGATGTTCATGATCTTCCTGGTTCTTCTGTCGAGATCCTTAAGATCATCAACATTCCATTTCATTACACCAAAAGTGTATGAAATTAATGGGACAGCAAGAATGTTTGTGGCAGCGATCTTGTTCTTGCCAGACAGACAGGATCTCCATATCTGCCTAAGTCGTGCCATATACTTGCTGCGAAGGGCCTGCTTAATAAGAGTGACATCTTGGACACCTCTCTCACTGATGCCTAAAAATGTGTAAGACCCTTCGGCATTAAGATGTCTTATAATGCTCCCATCAACCAATTGAACGTCTTCACCGTTGTCTAAACCTTTTCCTCTGTGTATATGAAAAACAGCGCATTTTTCCAACCCAAATTGCATACCTATCGCGGCAGTGTACTCAGCAACAGTATCTAAGGCGGTCTGCAGATTCCTCTCGTTCGAGGCGTAGAGCTTCAAATCATCCATGTAAAAAAGATGGGTAATTTTGTGCTTACGCTTCGACGGGGGACCCGCTTATTATTATTATTACTATAACAACGTAATACATTCTCCACGACCACTATAGAATTTATCAATTCTAAAACTAGTTGTGACATTGAGAAAGTTAATATTCTAACACAAGAGTTGTAATTTTATTCTAAAGCACTTATCTCCTTTTGTATTTTGCGTGTATTTCATTCCATCACTAGTGATGGAATATTTATTCCATGCTTGTTGTCATTTGTTACTTTTCAAGGTACGCAGTCCTTCGCGCTGAAAAGTAGTGAAAACGGTAGCTATACGCGTAGGGATACATTAAAATAAATGCAATGTTTACATTAAATAAATACAACATAATTTCCAAAAAGTACTAAAATAGTGGCTGATGTGCGGCAAATTAAACTAAAATTAAACAAATAAAAAAATAATTTTAATTAACTGATTAATTTCTTAGGTAATATAAATTATTTGTTAAAATAAAATATTTGTTAAAATAATTAATTGTTAATTTTTTTTTTTTTGTCTTGTGCTCGTAGAGAAAGTAGGGTCTGTGACTCGGTTGGAAGAGATAATTCGATGCTCGTAGTTCCTCACGCATCGAATTTTCTCATTCCAACCTTGTTACTGAATATACTATTAAGTGTATGTTTATACAGGTTGAAATTGCTTCTTATTTCCTTTCTAAAAAGTAGTTCAGGATTCCGCGATAGTTTGCCGTTGAGGGTAGACCAGTTACGTAATTATGAACTTGAATAACAAAAGTCCGTGAAGGACTGGCGTCAAGAGTAGCCCAGTTAATAATTCTATATTAATAATGGAAAGTCCTCAATGAAACACCGTTCTGAATAATTCATTTAGTGTTTGGTTATTAATATATTTGGTGATTAATAATATCTTTTGGCTATAAATGTGAACTCTAGTTGCTAACTTTGGATTTTTAATAAGTGTCAGTGCTTAAAATTCGGATTCTTGTTAAACTCAAATTGTGAAGTGAAATCTCTGACCGAAGTAGGTACGTTCTTGTGAGTGGTGGAGAGAATGGCCAAATTATAAATAAAACTATTCATTTTGTTTAAAAATTATTTTTATTTACTGTCTTACTTGTAATAATAATTATCGTCACCAATCCTGAGTGAACCCGTAATTTTATTTAGGGCTGTAGCAGGACCTGAAAGAAACGCAGGTAGGTGCGTTGATATTTATATGCTAGCAGAATACCCGTTCTTCGCACCGAATAAGTTCAATTAATTAAATCATGAATTTCATTTTTATACATTTGTGAGCAAAACCAAAGTCGATATCTCATTGAGCCTAAGATATTGAGGTGTCCGCAAAAACATACCCCTTTGCACTCAGTTAGAGATCGAATTTCCAAAAATCCCTTTTTAGTAGGTGCTTACGTCATAGAAACAATATTATACTCCTCGAAGCCCAAAGGACGTTGTTAAAATGGTCTTACCTTTATGAAATATATATTAGTTAGTATATATATATATATATATATATATATACGTATTAAAATAATAGATTCTTTTTCTTAAATAATATACTATGGTCTATTTCAAAGTAGAAAAATGTGTGTAAGAAGATAGGAGCTGTTTGTCCTTGCTTCGGATTGGTTTAGATCGTCATCCCTATTACACTGTTAAAATATTGTTTTTAGTCCAAGTTGACAGAAGTTCAGTGTCGTACATTGGAAATATATATTATTTATATTATTTATTTTTTTTCGTATATTTTGTTATTATTTACATATTTAGACTTTTATTTATATTCTTGCGTAGATTTTATGAAGACAATTCTCCATGTAATTTGTTTTTACGCAGTTATATATTTTTTAGGTTATCTGACTTATAAATATTTTTGACACTTGACAATTAACAGATCAAGATAATAATTTTTGGACCTTCATATATACATATATTTTTAATTTTTATTTACAGTAAATATTTAACTAAGAAACTTTAGCTCTGAATATATTGTTCGTTTTATTGCTTTATTTAAACTCTTTTAGCCAAATCTCTCTTTTTATATAGTACATAATTTTTAAAATTAATATTTTTTTAACTTTTTCAAATTTCCCATTCAACTGAATTTATATCGTATAAATAACGTAAGTGTATTATCAGCCTTGTTTGTTTCAATATCTTATTAACCTTTTTTAAATTTAAAAAAAAAATCACTTGCTAACTCAATTACTACGCCCATGCCCCTAGTTCTTATATTAAATTTTCCGTTATACTGTATTTATCCAGTGTAAATCGTACTCGGTTCGTAGCGCTATCTACTTTTTTTCATTTGAAATAGACCATAGGTTTCGTCAATATTTTTATTCTTCAAAATTACATTTTATCTTGTCATGGCTTCAAACATTATTTTTTTTTAACAACAAAAGGCTACTACGTTTTTTAATTATTATTTTTAAATATACAGTCTGTTCCAAACGGTTAAGCGGAACTAGATTTTGCAATCTAGTTACTTTCATCGTTTAAATCGTGCCTTTCGGCCGTTTTGTTTAAGCTTTGTAAATCATACTTACAATAAACATTTTTTGGTTAAGGTTAATATCATTTTTAAATGTCATTTTCTTTATATTTTGATTTTTTGTGTCATTCTTAATACAAATTTCCCATTTATTTATTTTTTTGTCATTAAAATATAAAAAAAAATATTTAATTTTGACATATGTCATGCTTTCCATGGTTTCATTGTTGGAATTTTAAATTTTGACATCCCAACGTGAAAAATGAAATAACCCAAGCAAGGTCCCTTCTCGTGACAACCTAAAAGAACTAAATTCCCATTTAGTTCCGCTTAACCGTTTGGAACAGACTGTATATCAACCTACTATTAAAATTTGGAACATTCTCCTCCCAGTAATTACATTACTTAGAACAAAAATTAAAAAATTAAAAAAACTATACAAACAAAAATTCACTTAACCATAAATACATAAATACAAAGTTCATAAATTAAACATAGTTCAGCATAATTTTAAGAATTATGTTGACAAACAAGTTTACATAATTTGGCCACAGGTCGTCTAAACAAACCAGAGTCAGTCCTGACAGTGGCCACCCGGACAATATTATCCTTGCCAGGAAAAACTTCATGTTTTATTCCTTTTTTCCAGCAATTTATCGGACTATTTTCGTCTACAATTAAAACAATATCTCCTAACTGCAGTTCCGGTTTATTCAAATGCCATTTTTTCCTAATATTTAGAGTCGATAAATATTCTTTCACAAATCTCTTCCAGAATGTATCTGAAATTTTTTGCACTTGTTTCCAATTTGACATGGACAGTGTTGAATCATTAGGAGTTATCCAAGATTGAGCTATGATTTTTTTTCAAATTAGAAAATGGTTAGGTGTCAACGGTTCGTCATCCTGACAATCTAAACTGACATGTGTCAGTGGTCTGCTATTGACAATGTTCTCAATTTCGCAAAAAATAGTTCTTAGAACATATTCTTTGGGATATTTTTCATTAAGAATCACATTTTTCTTCACAATACCAATTAATCTATTCCAAGCTCCTCCCATATGGGATGCTGTTGGGGGATTAAAGAACCATTTAATGTTGTTCATGGAACAAAATCTTGTAATGTCATGCTGATTTAATTCGTCCAAACATTTTTTAATTTCTTTTTCAGCTCCTACAAAATTCGTACCATTGTCCGAATATATTTCGGCAGGAAATCCTCTTCTACATCCAAATTGACGTAGAACATGTAAAATCTGTTGGTGGTCAAGTCTTGCGCAATTTCTATATGAATTGCTCTTGTTAACATACACACAAAAATAACTCCTTATCTTTTTTCATGATTACGTTTATTTAAAATCATTAGTGGCCCGAAGTAATCTATGCCAGTTTTTAAAAATGCTCTTTCCGTCGGCTTGATTCTGCTAACAGGTAACTGTCCCATTATGGGAACTGGCGGACGAGTCTTCACATTTCTACAATATTGCCATATTCTAGCTGTATACTTTACAGCTGATCTCATTTTTATAATCCAGTACTTTTCTAATAACTTACTTATTATTGTCTCTTGACCTTGATGATGAAATTTTTCGTGGTAATGTTTAATAATTAATTTGGTCATCATATTTTTAGAATTAAGAATGATTGGATTTTTTGTATCATCTTCTAATTCAGATTGGTTTAATCTTCCTTTCATTCTTAAAATCCCTTCATTGTCTATAATACATGATATTTTATATAAATGACAGTCTTTAGTCAATTCCAGTTTCTTCTCTAATATGCGAATTTCCAAAATTCTCTTTTTGACATTTTCTTAACAAAATCTTTTCAGCCACTTCAATTTCAGTAGCTTGAAGTTCGTATGTTAAATTATTTTTATATTTTCTTCTGCATTTTTTTAAGAACCTTAAAATCCATTCACAACATCTTAAAAGTCTAAACCATTTTGAACACCTAGTGAAATCTAAATTATCCAATATTTCATTTTCATAAATTACTGCTACAAATTCTGCTTTTAACTCTACGTCTTAATTTATTTCGTTTTCTGCACCTAAATCAAAGTTATAAATTTTTATTTTTCAAAAAATTTGGACCTTCTAACCATCGATTTGTCAAAGTTTTTTTAGTTGCTTCGTCTGCTATATTTTCCTTTGATAGTACATAATGCGAGTTGGATATATTTGATAATTCTTGTATTTCACCTACTGTATTTGCAACAAACATTTTATAACGTCGCGAGTTTGATTTCAACCAATGAAGAACTGTTTTGGAGTCAGTCCAATACGCAATATTTTGTGTCACAATGTGCAGTTCGTTATTCAGGGTGTTTCCTAGTCGTGCTCCAAATAAAGCAGCTTGAAGTTCCAAACGAGGAATTGACATGGGTTTTAACGGTGCAACTCGTGCTTTACTCATAAGTAAGGCCACTTGAACATCATTTTTAAATATGGAACGGAGATATGATACTGTTGCATAAGCATCTTCTGAGACTTCACAAAAAATATGTTTCATTTCTACTTTCATTCAAATTTAAAGTGGTATAAAGTCTTGGAAACTCTATTTTAGAGATTTTCGATACATCTTCTAAAAATTATTACAAGGGGAATTATTACAAATTACAAGGGGAGAATTGGTTATCCAGTTACACATTTGGAAACCACTTTTCTGATGTACTTCAATTATGTTTTCAACAAGTTTTATTGCTTCTTGTTCTGTGTCTGCACCACCAACATAGTCGTCCATGTCAGTGTTTCTCAACCGGTGGTCCTTAGCAACATTTTAGTGGTCCGCGAAAGGCTTATAAATTATTATTTTTGAGATTTTTTGTTAATTTTTTTATGATATTTTGTTCATTTTCTGTGTATTTTGTTCATTTTACAGTGATTTTTTATTACTAAGATATATGTAGAGTATACATATACAGTTTGTTTAGTAGTACATTTATTTTTAGGGGTCCGCGGTACAAAATTAAATATTTTACTGGTCCGTGGTAGAAAATTAAATATTTGACTGGTCCGCAGTACGTTTTCAGTTGAGAAACACTGGTCCATGTAATGTTGGTGCACAATTGCATGACAAGCATCTGGAAAATTATCTTTAAAATCTAATGTTCTGTTTCTCACCTCTTGAGCCAAACAAGGACTACAGGTCGCTCCAAAAAATATAACATGAATTTCATATATATCTGGAGCTGCTATGGATAGACATCCATACCGCGCCATAATATTCTTTGTGCTCCTTTATCTTCTTCGCGTATTAAAACTTGAAGAAACATTTCTTTTATATCAGCAACCAATGCGATTATTTTTACTCGAAAGTTCAGTAGCAATTTTGGTAATGAATTATACAAATCTGGTCCAATTAATAAATTGTCATTTAGACTTACTCCATGAGATTTTGCAGCGGCGTCAAATACAATTCTCAATTTATTTGGCTTGTTCGGATTTACGCCAAAATGTGGCAAATACCATATTCTTTTTTCTGCTTCATGTCTTCTACAATTTATTTTCTTAATGTATCCCTTGTCTACATATTCTCGAAATTTTCTGCAATAAATTTCAGCAAATTCTTTTTTGGCGTCCATCTTCTTTTCTGTTAAAATCAGTCTTCTAAAGGCATTTTCTTTGCTATCTGGTAAAAACGCACCATCTTTCCACAATAATCCAACTTCGAATTTATTACCTTTTCTTGCAATAGTGTCACGCATAATTTCTTGGGCTCTCTTGGGGAATCAATATCATTGGTTTGGCATTAGTCAATTTTACATTTTTCCACGGTACGTCAGAAGGAATATTACCAAACATCTTTATTTTGTCTTTGTTAATAGTCTGGCTTGGTAACTGTAACCTTTTCAGTGTACGTACATGTATTAGAGTAAATGTCTTACTATTTTTGTCAATACCCTTGATTGTCATACTTACAGATTTTGAATCTTCTTGTTCTTTTATGTCGTCAGTCGTCCATTGCATACATAGTGGTACTGTTGGTCAGTCTAAACCCAAATCTTCTGCCAAATAATTGTCAGTTATGCTTATGGTCGAAGTGTCGTCTAGTTTGAATATCTTTACGTGGACCTTTCAATACAACAGGCAATATTTTCAAAAGAACCTGATTTTTTACATCCGAAACAGTTTTTATCTGATGTAGAATCATCTACTTTAGCTTCATTTTTATGTAACAGTCTGTTATGAAGTTTATCACATTTGTCAATTTGACAAATTTTGGAATATTTGCACGATCTTATTCCATGTTTTCCTGATAAACATGAAAAACATAGATGTTGACTGGTAATAAATTTCCATCGTGCATCAATATCTAATTTTTTAAACAAGTCACAATATATAATATAGTGAGACTTATGACAGTAAAGACATACTTTTGACAGTTTGTCTGTCGTTGTCGAAAGGGTATAATTTTTGGTTCCCTTTTTCTCGCAGAATTTCGGTGTGATTAACTCGCAAGCGAAATCTGCTTTATTTTTCAGCCATGCATGAGATGCAGTCAATTTGCAGTTATTGTTAACATTTTGTAAATGTTCCTTGAATGCCATTTTATAGCTGACAGTCAGCTTGTCTAACAATTCTTGTAATAAGAGAGGATTTTTCAAGTAGTCTGGAGCGTCTAAAGATTTTATAGATGTAACTAAATTATTTAAATTATCAAAAAAGTCCAGAAGAGTCTCCAGTTTCTCTTCTTTCACTTGGTTCATATCTCTAACTTTATTATACAATAATGTTATAATATGATCCTTATTGCCAAATCTTTTTTCTAAAATTTTTATAACCTCAGGAACGTTTTGTGGAAGGATTAATAAATTTTTAGTTACATCAAGAGCTTTGCCTTTTAAACATTTTTGTAATCTAATTTGATTTTCATGATCAGTATAACCACAAAGGGCGGTTGTATAATTATACTGAGTAATAAAATGTATCCAGTCTAGAGGATTTCCGTCAAATGAAGGGAGTTCTTTCGGCATAGATTGTCGCGTAATAAATTTAGACAAATCATTATTCATATTATCACGCTTATCAATATTTAAATTTCTTACTTCGTTATTTTTAAGGTATATGTCGTCATGAGGCTCCATGTTGAAATCTTCGTCTAATTTCGTTAGTTCGATTTTTTCTTCTAACATTAAAATGTCTTCATGCAGTTGTTGTTTTCGCTTGGCGTATGCCAATTTAATCTCCATTTTTTTCCGGTTTCTTATGTCGCTCTTCTGACTGATGAGTGACACTTGTGAGTTACTGTTAAGACTGACCCTGGAAGAGTTAGCGGTTAGCATACTACCTGTGTGGTCGATTCCCTGTGGCACATACACAATTCCCGCTGCATCCATTTCGCCTGACGTGCCTGGGACAGCTATAGCAACTCCATCACCAGTTACAGCACCAATACCATCAGCAGGATTACCAACAGCACTCGTCG
The DNA here is from genome assembly GCA_963971575.1 of Liopterus haemorrhoidalis. Lineage (NCBI taxonomy): Eukaryota > Metazoa > Arthropoda > Insecta > Coleoptera > Dytiscidae > Liopterus > Liopterus haemorrhoidalis. The sequence goes on from OZ020611.1 coordinate 122,939,184, forward strand.
CAGCCAAGTTTGTAGAAGTTAGCCCAATGTCGTCTGGATGTACTACGTCAACTTGCTTTGTGGGTGTTCGTTTAATAATCTTGCGTGGCATTGTAATACCTAGTCGAAACACTAAAGGTCGAATTCAGAGGATCTAGGATGTGGACTGTATTTTCTAGGGCAGGTCAAGGTGGTTCGATGGACCAATGTTAAAATGGTCTTACCTTTATGAAATATATATTAGTTAGTATCCGAGTTCGAAGGTCGGATTTTAAAATAAGATGGTAAATATATATATACTTCGCCACGTATTAAAATAATATATTCTTTTTCTTAAATAATATACTAGGTTTCGTCAATATTTTTATTCTTCAAAATTACATTTTATCTTGTCAAGGTTTTCTTTTGTTACGTTTTTAAATTATTATTTTTAAATATATATCAACCCACTATTAAAATTTGGAACAGACGTTCTATCGAATAAAAAATAGGCGTACGGTAGATAAATTTATTTTTGGAAAAAACAATATTTTCACACGATTTCTACCAAAAATGCGTAAAAAAACTTTTGTTTTACACCCTATAGCTCAAAAGAGTTAATCTAAAAATCTGAAAAAAAATCCACTATGTACATAGATGAAAACCGGGAACCATGGAAGTGAATGACTTTTTTTTTAATTTAATGGCCTTTGCTGCTGTGGCAATTAGCCAGGACAAGTTTTATTTGAGAAAATTTCCATGCCTGAACGGGATTCGAACCCGAGACCTTCGCAACGCAGAGCACATGTGTTACCACTACACTACGCCGGTCGGCAACGACATTTATTAAATATTTTAATAAATTTTTACTATTTTGAAGACAAAAAAAAAAAAAAAATAAATTGGAATTTTTTTATTAAGAATGACAAAAAATTAAAATGCAATGAAAAGAACATTTTATAATGACAATCAATTTAATCTATGGTCTATTTCAAAGTAGAACAAAGTAGATAGCGCTGCGAACCGAGTACGATTTACACTGATCAAATACAGTATAGCGGGAAATTTAAAATAAGTTACAACTAGGGCATGGGCGTAGCAACTGGGTTAGCAAGTGATTTTTTTTTTTAATATAAAAAGGTTAATAAGATATTGAAATAAACAAGGCAGATACTACACTTACGTTATTTATGCGACATACATTCAGTTTAATGGGAAATTTGAAAAAAATATTAATTTTAAAAATTATGTACTTTATATAAAAAGAGAGATTTGGCTAAAAGAGTTTAAACAAAGCAATAAAACAAACAATATATCTTCAGAGCTAAAGTTTCTTATTTAAATAATTATTGTAAATAAAAATTAAAAGTATATGTATATATGAAGGTCTAAAAATTATATCAATAACTTCTTCTTTGGGCACAATCAGCTGGGCTGTCTTTTGGCCTCACATTAGTCCTCTATCTTGATCTGTTAAATGTCAAATGTCAAAAAATATTTATATGTCAGATAACCTAAAAAATATATAACTGCGTAAAAACAAATTACATGGAGAATTTTCTCCATAAAATCTACGCCAAGAATATAAATAAAAGTCTAACTATGTAAATAATAACAAAATATATGAGAAAAATTAAATAATATAAATCTATATATATAAAAGGCAGTGTCCTGACTGACTGACTGACTGACTGACTCACTCATCACCGCCCAGCCCGAACGCCTGGGCCTAGAAACTTGAAATTCGGAGAGTATATTCCCTTCATGACGTAAGCACCCACTAAGAAGGGATTTTTCGAAATTCCACTCCTAAGGGATGAAAAGGGGTGAAATGTGATTTCACGAATTCCTTAATATCTCTTAGGGCCGATGGGACATCGACTTCGTTTTTGCTTACAAGTATTACCCATACAAATGCCGAAAAATCAATTTCGGGATTTTGCCCTAATCAACCCCTAAAGGGGTGAACCTACAATCGGGGTGAATTATACATCTCACTGTATTTCCTGCGTTCGTTTAGTTGCAAGATTACTTTTTGGCACATAGGTGTTTTTTTAAAATATCTCGAAATGGTATTGACAGTTTTTTGAAATTTCACCCCTAAAAGGTTAAACGGGGTGAATTGTGATTTTAAGGATTCTTTAATATCTCTTAGGACCAATAAGATATCGACTTGCTTTTTGCTTACAAATATTACCCATACAAATACCGAATCACCAATTTCAGGATTTTGTTCTAATCAACCCCTAAAGGGGTGGATCTACAATCGTGGTGAATTATATATCCCGTCGTAATTCCTGTGTTCGTTTAGTTGCAACATTACTTTTTGGCACATAGGTGTCTTTTTAAAATATCTCGAAATGGGTTTGACAGTTTTTTAAAATTCCATCCCTAAGGGTTGAAAAGGGGTGAATTGTGATTTCAAGGATTCCTTAATATCTTTTAGGATCAATAAGATATCGACTTACTGTTTGCTTGCAAAGATTATCCATACAATTACCGAAAAACTTATTTCAGCAATTTGTCCTAATCAACCCCTAAAGGGGTGGATCTACAATCGGGGTGAGTTATACATTCCGTCGTATTTCCTGTGTTCGTTTAGTTGCAACATTACTTGTTAGCCCATAGGAGTATTTTTAGAATATCTCGAAAAGGTATTGGTAGTTTTTTAAAATTTCACCCCTATAGGGTGAGAAGGGGTGAATTATGATTTCAAGTATTCCTTAATATCTTTTAGAACCAATAAGATATCGACTTGCTTTTTGCTTACAAAGATTACCCATACAAATACCGAAAAACATATTTCAGGTTTTTGTCCTAATCAACCCCTAAAGGGGTGGATCTACAATCGGGGTGAATTATACATCCCGTCGTATTTCCTGTGTTCATTAGTTGCAGCATTACTTTTTGGCACATAGGTGTCTTTTTAAAATATCTCGAAATGGGTTTGGTAGTTTTTTAAAATTTCACCCCTAACGGGTGAAAAGGGGTAAATTGTGATTTCAAGGATTCCTTAATATCTCTTAGGACCAATAAGATATGGACCTACTGTTTGCTTGCAAAGATTATCCATACAATTACCGAAAAACGTATTTCAGGAATTTGTCCTAATCAACCCCTAATAGGGTGGATCTACAATCGGGGTGAATTATACATCCCGTCGTATTTCCTGTGTTCATTAGTTGCAGCATTACTTTTTGGCACATAGGTGTCTTTTTAAAATATCTCGAAATGGTTTTGGTAGTTTTTTAAAATTTCACCCCTATAGGGTGAAACGGGGTGAATTATGATTTCAAGTATTCCTTAATATCTCTTAGAACCAATAAGATATCGACTTGCTTTTTGCTTACAAAGATTACCCATGCAAATACCGAAAAACATGTTTCAGGTTTTTGTCCTAATCAACCCCTAAAGGGGTGGATCTACAATCGGGGTGAATTATACATCCCGTCGTAATTCCTGTGTTCGTTTAGTTGCAACATTACTTTTTGGCATATAAGAGTCTTTTTAAAATATCTCAAAATGGTATTGACAGTTTTTTGAAATTTCACCCCTAAAGGGTGAAAAGGGTTAAATTGTGATTTTAAGGATTCTTTAATATCTCTTAGGATCAATAAGATATCGACTAGCTTCTTGCTTACAAAGATTACCCATACAAATACCGAATCATCAATTTCAGGATTTTGTCCTAATCAACCCCTAAAGGGGTGGATTTACAATCGGGGTGAATTATACATCCCGTCGTAATTCCTGTGTTCGTTTAGTTGCAAGATTACTTTTTGGCACATAGATGTGCTTTTAAAATATCTCGAAATGGTATAGACAGTTTTTTGAAATTTCACCCTTAAAGGGCGAAAAGGGGTGAATTGTGATTTTAAGGATTCTTTAATATCTCTTAGGACCAATAAGATATCGACTTGCTTTTTGCTTACAAAGATTACCCATTCAAATACCGAATCACCGATTTCAGGATTTTGTCCTAATCAACCCCTAAAGGGGTGGATCTACAATCGGGGTGAGTTATACATTCCGTCGTATTTCCTGTGTTCGTTTAGTTGCAACATTACTTTTTAGCACATAGGAGTCTTTTTAAAATATCTCGAAAAAATTTTGGTAGTTTTTTAAAATTTCACCCCTATTGGATGAAAAGGGGTGAATTATGATTTCAAGTATTCCTTAATATCTCTTAGAACCAGTAAGATATCGACTTGCTTTTTGCTTACAAAGATTACCCATACAAATACCGAAAAACATATTTCAGGTTTTTGTCCTAATCAACCCCTAAAGAGGTGGATCTACAATCGGGGTGAATTATACATCCCGTCGTATTTCCTGTGTTCATTAGTTGCAGCATTACTTTTAGGCACATAGGTGTCTTTTTAAAACATCTCGAAATGGGTTTGTCAGTCTTTTAAAATTTCACCCCTAAGGGTTGAAAAGGGTTGAATTGTGATTTCAAGGATTCCTTAATATCTCTTAGGACCAATAAGATATCGACTTACTGTTTGCTTGCAAAGATTAGCCATACAATTACCGACAAACTTATTTCAGGAATTTGTCCTAATCAACCCCTAAAGGGGTGGATCTACAATCGGGGTGAGTTATACATTCCGTCGTATTTCCTGTGTTCGTTTAGTTGCAACATTACTTTTTAGCACATAGTAGTCTTTTTAAAATATCTCGAAAGGGTTTTGGTAGTTTTTTAAAATTTCACCCCTATAGGGTGAAAAGGGGTGAATTATGATTTCAAGGATTTCTTAATATCTCTTAGGACTAATAAGATATCGACTTACTGTTTGCTTGCAAAGATTATCCATACAAATACCGAAAAACATATTTCAGGTTTTTGTCCTAATCAACCCCTAAAGGGGTGGATCTACAATCGGGGTGAATTATACATCCCGTCGTATTTCCTGTGTTCATTAGTTGCAGCATTACTTTTTGGCACATAGGTGTCTTTTTAAAATATCTCGAAATGGTATTGACAGTTTTTTGAAGTTTCACCCCTAAAGGGCGAAAAGGGGTGAATTGTGATTTTAAGGATTCTTTAATATCTCTTAGGACCAATAAGATATCGACTTGCTTTTTGCTTACAAAGATTACCCATACAAATACCGAATCACCAATTTGAGGATTTTGTACTAATCAACCCCTAAAGGGGTGGATCTACAATCGGGGTGAGTTATACATTCCGTCTTATTTCCTGTGTTCGTTTAGTTGCAACATTACTTTTTAGCACATAGGTGTCTTTTTAAAATATCTCGAAATGGTTTTGATAGTTTTTTAAAATTTCACCCCTAAAGGGTGAAAAGGGCTGAATTGTGATTTCAAGGATTCCTTAAATCTCTTAGGGTCAATAAGATATTGACTTGCTTTTTCCTTACAAAAATTACTCATACAAATACCGAAAAATATATTTCAGGATTTTGTCCTAATCAACCCCTAAAGGATGGCTCTACATTCCAGGTGAATTATACATCCCGTCGTATTTCCTGTGTTTATTGAGATATAAGGTTTCTTTTTGGCACATAGGCGTCTTTTTAAAATATCTCGAAATGGTTTTGACAACTTTTTTAAATTTAACCCCTAAAGGGTGAAAAGGGGTGAAATGTGATTTCAAGGATTGTTTAATATTTTTTAACACCAATAAGATATCGACTTGGTTTTTGCTTACAAAAACTACACTTGCAAATTCCGAAAAACTAATTTTTTGATTTTGTCCTAATCAACCCCTTAAGGGGTGGATCTTCAATCGGGGTGAATTATACATCCCGCCGTATTTCCTGTGTTCGTTTAGTTGCAACATTACTTTTTGGCACATAGGTACCTTTTTAAAATATCTCGAAATAGTTTTGACATTTTTTTAAAATTACCCCCTAAAGGGTGAAAAGGGATGAATTGTGATTTCAAGGATTCCTTAATATCTCTTAGGACCAATAAGATATCGACTTGCTTTTTGCTTGCGAAGATTAGCCATATAAACCGAAAAACTTATTTCAGGATTTTGTCCTAATCAACCCCTAAAGGGGTGAACCTACAATCGGGGTGGATTATACATCCCGTTGTATTTCCTGTTTTCGTTTAGTTGCAACATTAATTTTTGGCACATAGATGTCTTTTTAAAATATCTCGAAATGATATTGACAGTTTTTTTTAATTTCAACCCTAAAGGGTGAAAAGGGGTGAATTTTGATTTCAAAGATTCCTTAATATCTCTTACGACCAATAATCAACCCCTCCTAATCAACCCCTAAACGGTGGATCTACAATTGGGGTGAATTATACATCCCGTCGTATTCCCTGTGTTTGTAGAGTTATAAGGTTTCTTTTTGGCACATAGGCGTATTTTTAAAATATTTCGAAATGGTTTTGACCTCTATTTAACCCCTAAAGGGTAAAAAGGGGTAAATTGTGATTTCAAGGATTGTTTAACATTTTTTAGGACCAAGACGATATCGACTTGGTTTTTGCTTACAAAAACTACCCATGCAAATACCGAAAAACTAATTTTTGGATTTTGTCCTAATCAACACCTAAAGGGGTGAATCTACAATCGGGATGAATTATACATCCCGTCGTATTTCCTGTGTTCGTTTAGTTGCAACATTACTTTTTGGCACATAGGTGTTTTTTTTTAATATCTCGAAATGATTTTGACATTTTTTTTTAAATTTCACCACTTAAGGGTGAAAAGGGGTGAAATGTGATTTCAGTAATTCCTTAATTCTTTTACGACCAATAAGTTATCGAAATGCCGAAAAACTTATTTCAGGATTTCATCCTAATCAACCCTTAAAGGGGTGATTTTACAAACGGGGTAGATTATACATCGCTTCGTATTTCCTATGATTGTTGAGTTATAACATTTCTTTTTGGCACATTGGTGTCTTTTTAAAATTTCTCGAAATGGTTTTAACAGTTTTTACCTTAACAGTTTTTTACCTTAACAAATATCACCTCTTAAGGGTGAAAAGAGGGAATTGTGATTTCAAGGACGCCTTAATATCTTCTAGGATCAATAAGATATAGACTTGGTTTTTGCTTATAAAGATTACCCATACAAATGCCGAAAAATAAATTTCAGGATTTTACCTTAATTAACTCCTAAAGGGGTGAATCTACATTTGGGGTGAATTATAGAACCCTTTGTATTTCCAGCGGTTGTTTAGTTATAACATTCCATTTTGGCATATATGTGTTTTGACAATTTTCTTTCACTCCTAAAGGGTAAATTAGTATTTTTTTGTTAGAAATAAAAAATTCGGAGAGTACATTTTTCAGTATGACGTAAGAACCCACTAAGAAAGGATTTTTTCAGGTTCGACCCCTATCTGGTGAAAAGGAATAAAATGTTTTTTCACGGATTCCTCAATATCTCTTAGGACAGATGAGATATCGACTAGATTTTTTGTTACAAAGGTTACCCATACACAAGTTTAAAAACAAACTGCGGATTTTATGCCAATGAGACCATCAATATACCGTAGCGAAGCACGGGTTTTCAGCTAGTAATATATATTTCCAATGTACGACACTGAACATCTGTCAACTTGGACTAAAAACAATATTTTTACAGTGTAATAGGGATGACGATTTAAACCAATCCGAAGCAAGGACAAACAGCTCCTATCTTCTTACACACATTTTTCTACTTTGAAATAGACCATAGAATTTGCAATGTGAGTATGATTTACAAAGCTTAAACAAAATGATCAAAAGTCCGAATTAATACATAAAAATTGACGTGAAGTGTGAATTTTCACTCATGCAGGGTTTCGCAGTTATATAATAAGGGCGGCATGCTGAGTGTGTAGGACAAATTTTGTTTTGTAGTAATCGCAGCAAAATGAACGATATTTTTAAAATACTTTATCGTCTGTTAATCTAAGAGCTTTAAAAACAAATTTTATGTTAAAATATTTTTTTGTTAATTTTAATTCGCATACCTAATACCATTATTTAGGTTTCTAAATATGTGCAGTATTTTTTTTTTTTATATATAGCCAGGTTCATTAAGATTTTGAAAATTACGCCTATGGCTTCCATTGGTCGTTTTATGTCATATGCTCCGCCTCTCTGGTTTCGTATACATGACACATATAATGAAAATATAATTCCAACAATATCAAATGGTTATTAAATTTACGTTCTTAAAAATTAAATGCAACATTTGCCAAAATATAACTAGAATTTTCACAAAATAATTTAAACAAAATAAAAATGGAAAAAAAAACAAAAAATAAAGTTGTCTCGTCTGCCCGGGAGGGAACCCTATTTTGCTGCGTAGCAAGCGAGCGAGTTAACCATTAGACCAGGATACGCCTTCTAGCATAGTGTGTTACATAACTATAACTTTTGTACATCGTCAACAAAAAAACACAAAAATTGCGTTATTTTCCGAAAACTGATCAAAAATGCCTATTGTACTATTCCGGTTCACAAGAATACACATTACTTCGAATTTTGTCAGATTTTTAGTTTAAACTATCTGGGATACAGGGTGTGGGAAAAAAAATTTTATTGAACAATTTTGGCAAAAATAGAATCAAAATAATTTATTTTGCAGAAATAAAATTTTGATCGTTAATCCACGTATTAAGGGCTTTCATTTAATACCCTAATCAGAATTTTAAAAAAATATCGATATTTTTCGATGAGCACACATTTGTTTATATTTTTAGGGGGACATGTTTTTTAGATGTTTTAGTATTTTTCCTATATGCGGGTCAAAGAGTTGTATAAGCATGCCAAATTTCAACTCTAAGTTTAGCCGTTGGGCTACAATTTTTACCGAACAGACATACTTACAAAACCCTAAAAATGCTCCTCACTCCTCCATTTCTTTGCATTTTCTTCATTTAGTTGATTTTAGTTGTTTAGTTTAGTTTGTTTAGTTGTTTAGTTGTTTTCTTGTAATATTTTTTTATTTAAATTTTTTATCTGGGAATGTATATTGATTTCCTATAAGATATAATGGAAAATTGGATTTCGAGATACATATTTTTCAAGATACGAACCGCGGTCAGGAACGAAGTAAGTTCGTAAGTCGAGGTACCTCTGAATATCTAAATGTGCCACCAAAATCAATTTATAGAATGTTTGCAGATGTTTAAGAAAGTTAATAAAATATATTTTTATAAAAGCTGTTGAAAATATTAGTAACGTTACCACTAAAAACGAGTATGTAATTATTTTAAAAACTTCTTTCAAAACACTGTCTTCAAAAATGTCAGAAGATTGTTTAGATGAACTTTCTTTGTTATTTGTATACAAAAATATACATATATGATGTTTTGAATATTTTGCAGAAGTCCAAAAGAAGATTGAATATTAAGTATTATACAGTCAATAATTGTGTACATATTTAAATTCAATTTTGTATTTAATAGTTACAAAATAGATATTGAAATGAAAATTTATATTTTTGTTTTAAATAATCAAAGAAAAACTTAATAAAAACTTAGAATATGTATATTTAAGCGTGTTTTAGCGCTCCTTAGAGCGGGCGCCCAGGGCCCAGATTCCAACTAATTTTCCCATTCCATGTAAAAATTTAGTAGCAGTTTAGGGTGTTCCAAATTGTTTATAGAGAAAAATGGTAGAAGATTTCTAAACTGTCTTCAGAAACAATTTAGCAGCAGTCGGCAAGTATTCAGTTGTTTAGTTGTTTTCTTGTAATATTTTTTTTTTTTTAATTTTTTATCTGGGAATGAATATTGATTTCCTATAAGATATAATGGAAAATTGGATTTCGAGATATATATTTTTCAAGATACGAACCGCGGTCAGGAACGAAGTAAGTTCGCAAGTCGAGGTACCTCTGAATATCTAAATGTGCCACCAAAATCAATTTATAGAATGTTTGCAGATGTTTAAGAAAGTTAATAAAATATATTTTTATAAAAGCTGTTGAAAATATTAGTAACGTTACCACTAAAAACGAGTATGTAATTATTTTAAAAACTTCTTTCAAAACACTGTCTTCAAAAATGTCAGAAGATTGTTTAGATGAACTTTCTTTGTTATTTGTATACAAAAATATACATATATGATGTTTTGAATATTTTGCAGAAGTCCAAAAGAAGATTGAATATTAAGTATTATATAGTCAATAATTGTGTACATATTTAAATTCAATTTTGTATTTAATAGTTACAAAATAGATATTGAAATGAAAATTTATATTTTTGTTTTAAATAATCAAAGAAAAACTTAATAAAAACTTAGAATATGTATATTTAAGCGTGTTTTAGCGCTCCTTAGAGCGGGCGCCCAGGGCCCAGATTCCAACTAATTTTCCCATTCCATGTAAAAATTTAGTAGCAGTTTAGGGTGTTCCAAATTGTTTATAGAGAAAAATGGTAGAAGATTTCTAAACTGTCTTCAGAAACAATTTAGCAGCAGTCGGCAAGTATTCAGGAAAAGCGTGAGCTGTTTACCACTTCCTTGCATAAAATAAATCATATCTTACATTTTTCTCCATTGTAGTTATATTTAACAAATCCAGAAACATTTCTTATTTTATATTGTCTTATTTCTTACTTATTTGGTGTGAAACTTTTATTCATGTAAATCTGTAATGTTTTGCGTTGACCAATGTAGCGGCCAGTTCATTTCCCCTGCAAGAATGTAAAATAAATAAATAAATAAATCATTTCCCCTGCCGCACTCGGTGACAGTTACCTAGCCAATCAACAGAGCTAAACTTTTCTTTCTGTAAAGTCCTTGGTATAAGTATATCAGTGTTTCCGAAACTGTGGTTTAGGGATTCGAAGGTTTTCGAATCGACTGCATTGATGCGGTACTTACCTGAGAGTTCTACGTTTCAAGCTTCAACATCAATAAGTGAGGCTATACTACAGCTTCCACCTTATTTGAGGTACAAAGAACAATGATGTCCGATAACTATATTTAAGGCCGAGTATTACACAAGAACTGAGAGACAGACGATTACAGTGTCTAGAACATGTTATGAGGATAAAGAAGAGGTATAAAGAAGCGTGGTAAAGAAAACATGGGAAAGAAAATTGAACACCTGTCGATCAGTGGGAATGCCTCGCAAGAGATGGAGAAATCAGCTAACCAAAGATCTAACAAGTATTTATATACAGGACACATGTAAATACCTGACAATTAACAGATTAAGATGGAAGATTGACCTGAGGTTGAAGACACAGGTATAAATTATTAAATAAATTTTATTCACTAATTTAAATAATTAATTATAACAAATTCATAAATGAAAATAAATTTATATATAATTTTAATTAAAGTAAAAATTTAGAACGTATAAATATTATAACCAACAATTTATTTTTGCTAAAGTTATTATCTACATTTTGCCAATATTTACAATTTTATGTTAAAAAATACTTAGTTTCTTTATAAAAAATCTAAACAGCACAACCATTTTTATTTTTTATATTACAGAATTCAATAGTATAATTACTTTAATTAAAAAATTTATATTTAGCTGCCAATTTATCAGTGTATAATACACATAAAAATTATATGACACGTCTCTGAATTTCAGTCTAAATGACGTAGCCATAATTACAAAAGGATTATTGATTGAAAACATTTTGCAGTGATTTGAATTTGAACAATTTGAAATATATGTGTGGTATTATCTGTCTCATTTTGTAATACGGAACTAACAGTGAAAGTTCATTTATTATGTTGTATATTGACAACATTTATAATATTGTCCTAGTATTGGGTCACACGGATACGCCAAAGTCTGTTTACACCACAACAGTCACCAAAGTAACCAGATCTAGTTTCGTATTACAAATCGAGACGGATTATATTAGTTTAAGTCTTAATCATCGTCCGTTATGCTTCAGCCGTATGGCATACGTTCATGCTCTACGGGGGAAATATACCGTATTCTAGACCAATGTTTCTCAAAGGCTGTGCCGCAAAATTTTCCAAGTGTACCGCGAAATATTTAAACAAAAAATACCAGCGTCGTTTTTATTTAAACGTCATTGTCCGGATATTCGTACAATACCATTTATAAGAATAAAATACACGAAGGATCTTTTTATGGCTAGTTAAAATTGACATAACCTGAATAAAAACAAATTTGACTTCTTCTATGACTACGTAGGTGTGTCGCGAAATTTTTCTTCTTTGGAAAATGTGCCACGAGAGTAAAAAGATTGAAAAACACTGTTCTAGACCCTGGAAATGTATGGCAGTGGCTAGTGTACTACGTCGTGCGTCTTCAAAGTGCGCAGAGAACCAAGTAAACATTATTTTTGCACTCTGCCGACCAACAAGCTGTTTGTGCGTGTTCTATGACATGATTACGCGACTAATGATAACACAATATTTTATCAATTTTGATTTATCAGACGATATTTTATCATAGACAAAAGTATCACATGCACGCTTTACCACTATTTTAAAATTATCACGGGATATTTTACCACATATCATTTGAAATAATAGTTATACACGGAAATCTAGAACTACTGAAACTGTTAAGGTGCGTACTGACTTGAGCATTTGTATGCGCACGGATTTTCGTGCGGGTAACAAAAATTTGCACACACAACTTTCTAATTTGTGCGCGTAAAATCTTGCTCCGCGTATTTCAGTTATATCCACGCACATATTTATTTAAAGTAAGTAGTGTCAACGATAGCGGAAAGAAATGTTGTTGGCTTAACAAGAGTAGCATACATAGGTCGCATTCAGCAGACTCATCGGTGTCTTACCGGTACAAACTTATCGGTGAATTTGACTAAATGCACATTTTTTGGAAGTGTTGTCGAACGGCGTATATGAAAACTACAATATCTTAACAATGACAGATTGTAATGACAGTAAATTTTGAATGTAAGCTTTTACAGTAATTTTAAAAATACATGTGCTTTATATACGTATCCTCAATATCTAAGTAAACTGACTTAACACTCAATTCCATAATTTTTTACTTGCTTTGTGTTTGATTCTTTGTTACTACAGATATAACTGTCAAAATGTCCACCGGTTAGCAACTAATCGTTAATGAAATCCGGTGAATAAAATGGCGACCGGTGAGTAAGTACGGTAACTCACTGGTAGATTAACGTAGGCATACAGGAAAAAAATTACCAACCGGTAACTCACTGGTGAGTCTGCTGAATGTGGCCATAGTATACTTAGTAAAAAAAAAAGAAAAACAAAAAAACGGTGGTGGATGACACAACTATATAGAAGCAGGGAAATATACAATAGTTCAAGTTTGCTAGCAGAACTGCAAATGCAAGAGGTTAGTGGACAATTTCAAAATTTTGTTCGAATGTCAGCGGCAGATTTTGAATTACTCGTTAATAAAATTGGTCACAAAATTGGGAGAAAGACAAGATTTATAAGGGCTATTCCCGCGAAAGAACAATTAGCCATAACCCTACGTTTTTTGCAACTGGGGATTCGTTTACCAGCATACAATACCTTTTTACTCTATTCCATGTTGAATATTTACTTAAATTTACGCGCACAATTTTATGACTGCATAAACCCGTACACACTGAGCGCACAAGTTCTTTGATCTTATCGGTGGGACCGACAAGCTACGGATAGCATTCGTGGGAGGATTACTGTACGCGCACACAAATTGTACCTCGTACTCACCTGAGCATTTGTGCGCGTACAAATGCTCAAGTCAGTACGCACCTTTAGAAGCAGTAGTAATTATATAGCCGACGGAACATTCAAATAAGTGCCTGATTTTATTTTTATAAAAGTTGGACACTATTCATCTGCAAAAAGAACACAATGGCGTGGCCTTGAATTTTGGCTTTATTGCCCGGAAAAAGTCAAGAAATTGATTTAAAAACGCTGAATGCCTTAAAGAATTTAATACCACAGAGCTCACCGAGTTCTATGTGGACTGATTTCAGTCTAGCAGCTTATCTAATATCTTCGTCAAAACACATTCAATTCAAAGAAATCTAGGCGAGCTTAAATCCTTGAAATCCTTATTAGGCTTATTTAAAATTTGTGTTCATTATCTTTATTTCCAATAAATAAATTTGTGGCACAGATGGCTTCTCTTATGTCGGAGAACAATTTCCGAATAACAACAATGTAGAACAATTATTAGATTATTTTGAAAATGCATATATTAGAGAACGCCAAATGCGAAATGGCAAAAGAAAACCGGCCTAATTTCAATTTCAGATTTGGAATCATAGTAATTCAACACTGAATTCTAGTTTTTTTTTTTTTTTGATTTTAAAATTCCTATTTTTGTAATTTTTCTTAATTTCATTTTTACATATAATTTGTTAATGTACGTGTTTCTACACATGCGCTGGTTATTTTGTTGTGTAAATAATATAATTCACTTTTAACAACTGTTCATAAAATACATTATTATTGTAAATTAACATAATTATTCTTTGTAATAGAAAATCTTAAATTACTATAAGTTGTAGAAATTTAAATGATATGTAATAAAATTTCCCGTGACAAGTTGGAACAGTGATAAAGGCGTGCGTGTGATGATATATATTTGGGATAAAATGGCGGGACACAGTTTTAAAGATGGTATAAATTTAACCAAAGATTAGTGCTTGAGTAAGAATACAATTTCTAAAATCGACAAGGATATTAATTCGCAGCAATCGACAATTGACTGCTAGACAGCATTGTAAAGATATTTTCATTGATATCAACAAACACGACAATGCTCCAGCTCACACTTCTCAATTGGCATGGCAGTTTTTGGTTAAGAACAAAGTCACTCTCGTTCTCCATCCATCATACTCACCAGACTAGGCCTCATATAACTTATGTGTCACTAAAACTGAAGAGTTGAAAAAAAAGAAGTCGGAATATGACCTAAAATCGATTCCAAAAGTATTTCCAAACATAAAAAAGACGCTGGCAGTGATCTCTAGCCGCAGAAGGGTAGTTTTTCAGTGGTGATAATTTAAATGTAAAATAATTTTCTTATTCACAAAGTTTTGTAACGGTAGGCCGCGAATTTTTTGATCAAATCTTATGTAAGTTTATACCTATATGAATTTTAAAATCCAATAAATTACCGAAGTTCACAGACTGGATTCGCCATTGGTTGAATGCATTTTAATTCTTCACAGAAGTTAATGTACCAGATGCGTTAGGTTAAAACCATATGTTTAATACTTTTACATATTGCACGCTTGTCTTCCTACATTGACAAAATGTCTGGCGACGAAGTAAGACAGTAGAAATGGCTTCTCAGCTTAAACTGCCACAAATGTATGTATGAGCATTATCAAAAGAACAGGGAATTTTAATTTAATAAAACCATTGCCACCAGAAGGAAATGAAAATGTTTATTGTAGCATAAAAACATTGATTAAAATCTGCTTCCTAAAATATCATGTTCATTTTGAAGTTATGCCAATGAATAATTATTAAAAATAACGTTTCAAATTGTATTTATTTATTTGGTAATAATTCTTGCTAATGAGCAATATAGAAGTATTAAATATATGGTTAAAACTGAATTTTACATTAAAAAGTATGAACCTAGTAGTTGTTTTTATAGTTTAGAAGTAATCAGGTCGACTCATATCAGAGCTGTAGGTTGATTAAGGAAGTATTTCTTACAAGTAATCAGTCAAAACATCCTTCACATAATGAATGATTTTTAGTCTATAATATCTGCCATTTCTCATGCTCGCATTTTGCGAGTGATAAAATGTCACTGGCGAGTCATCAGGTGATTTAGAAAATATATATAATTTCAATTAATGTATTATTATGTACATCTATTCACGATGTTTCCACATCTGAGTAGGCCATGTTAGGGTGGCATTTTGGTTGGTAGCCTCGAAATATAGCTAGTCATGTGAAAATAAAATTATTCTAATGATTTTAATTCTAAATTCTCATTCATGTGGCATTCTATAAGAAAAATTCAGTCAATACTGGCATTATAACTTAGATGATGAAAAATATCATGGCCTACTCAGTTGAGGAAACATCGTAAATATATAGTCTATTTCTTTGATTTAAACAAAACAAGTTTTTGACAACTAGTAACTTTTAACGTTTCAATGAAACTTTTGATTATTTTGTATAGCAAAAGCCCACTTCAATAGTTAAAAAGTCATCTCGTGACAACTTACAAATATTAAAATCTATTTAGTTCCGCTTAAACATTTGGAATATCCTATAGTTATTTTTTTCATTATACATACATATATTTGATGTTAACTATTCTCATCTTCGTCAGATTTTTCTTTTCCTTATTATACATTCGATGCTAATAATATCGTCCTCCCTTATTTTTTCGCTAGCGTATTTCTTAACAAATTACGAGTTACTAATGCTTACAATTCTTTAGGGTTGATGTTGATTATAGTTTTATAACAGAAGACAGGGACGTAGTCAGGGGGGCATAGGGGGCATTTGCCCCCCCCCCCCAGGATAAGTTACCTTACATAAAATATAATTTAGGTTGTTAGAAGTTTTTTTCACCGGAGGTGAAGAAAATTTATAACTTTACCAGACTTTTATTATTTAATATACTACAAAAGACCTACAACGCTGCTATTTTCTACCCAAGTCATGTAATTAAGGTCGCACCGACCAATTTAGAATATTTTGTTATTTTTGCCCTTCCCCCCAAACTGAAATACTGGCTACGTCCCTGACAGAAGATATGATAAATTAAATAAAGAAGAGATTCAAGTAAAGTAACCAGACTTACAACATAAACAACTTGTATGCATCACATCATGTGTATTATGCTCTGATCAGTCTTACATTTTGCGTTGTGAAAAAGGCGACTTACAATAAATTTACAAAAATTCGTACATTGTTACAAGAATTTAATGTATAAGTCTGAGATTCGTAACTTAATCATTACTTTCAAAATATCTCATAATTTACAAAACACGTACAACAACAAGAAAAACTTAAATTAAATTACAAGAAAAGCCTTAATAAAGTTATTTTCATACATATAATTTTTAGTATTATATTTTAGTCACATATGTATATGCAGCAAAAACGTGTACACAGAAAATCACTGATAAAAAAAAAAAAGATTGCCTGCTTTGGGTTACGGTGCTGAAGACACATGCTACGCATTCCGTTGATTGGTCACGCACTAATGCAGCAGTGATTGAAATAATCAAAATACCAACGAAGGAGGAAGAACTTCCTAAAGGATGTTTAGATCAGTTGGGCAAACCTACTGGTTGTACGTTGGAATAAACCCTAGAAAATACCGAAGGTCGGAAGAAGTGGCGTACTATCCTACATAAAAGTTAATTCGTGTACAACTCACGAATCTTTATCAATAATGTTAACGACATGCGAAAGAGATTATTGAGATATTACAATAACACAGTCCTACAATGGTTTTGTTGTTAATTCCTGACAAAACAGATACGCTGATTTTAAAGATGGGACTTATTTGGCACTATCACGTACAGATTCCATGTAGTTCAATATTTTGTGGATAATATGAAATACTGTGGCGTTATAATTAAGTTGCAGATAATATATACCAAATTATTAAAATATAAATTTTATCATTGTCTTTGTTAGCGGCTTCTTATAAACCTTTAGACCAACGGTAGGTAAACTTTATTTCAGAGGGCCGGTTTGCGCAAATAGTATGACTAAAAGGGCCGCACAAAAAAAAAGTAATAATAATAATGTGATGTGTTTTGTTTGTTCGTATAGTTCGCTCCAGCTATTACAAAGTTGAGTTGCTACAGTCTAATACTCAGAAACAGATCAACTGTTTCACCGAAATCAACGATAGTATAATAAAGTCACTGAGCACGTTGCGTAGAATGCTTTTGGTACAGTCAATTGGTACATTAGCCAAAGTAAAGATCAGTTTTTACTGATATAATTATTTATTTATTTATAGAGGGCCGCATGTAAAACTATCAAGGGCCGTGATTTGCCCACCGCTGTTATAGAACATATATAATACATACAATCTGCTCACATATTATATAAGCTATTCCAAACCTTTAGGCGGAACTAGATATTTGAATCTAGTAACTTTTATAGTTTGATTCGAGCTTTTGACCGTTCTGGTTAAACTTTGTAAATCATACTTGCAATAAATATTTTTAGGTTAAAGTTAATAGATAATGGGATTCGGACCAGTCAGAAAATAAAACAAATTTATTAACTTCGCTTACGTTTCGATTCTGATAAAGATTTAAATTAAATCGAAACGTAAGCGAAGTTAATAAATTTGTTAAAGTTAATATCATTATAAACTTGTAACGGGACGCCACTGTGCCCAGTTTGTTAGTGCCCATGTTAATTGTTTTGTTGAATGTTAAACGTCAAAAAATACAAAAAAACTATTTTACATTTATATATTATTATATATGATTTAAATTAACAAAGTTGTTAATATATGTCTTGGATAGTGTGGTGTTTTTTTAATTATGTAGTTTGTTTTACCCTAACCAAATCATAATAAATTATTTTTGCAATAAAATGCTACAAAATGTGATTTTCATTAAATTTTAATTTTTGGTGTCATTTTTAATACAAATGTCTCACTTCTTAAATTCTTACATTTTCAAAAATTTAAAAATACGTTATTTATTTTAATAAATATCACTTATAATAAATGCCAACATGAAAAATGAAATAACCTAGCCAAGCTCTGTTTTCGTGACAACATAAAAATAAGAAACACCCATTTAGTTCCGCCTAAACCAAAGAAATGACCTATAGACAACGATAAGATTTATATTTTAATGATTTGGAATATATTCTTCGCGCTTTAGTTATTATAGCACTATCGCATGTGCCTAGAATCGTGTAATTCTTTCGAGGATCTTTTTTTCCTGTAGTAGACTTCCTAAACTTATTCTGATCTCTTCAAGTTGGTACTGCTGAAATTAATCAAATGATTTATTGTTGTAATTGCGGAGGTTTAAATAAAAAAATAAGGTGTAGATTTACAACATCCCACTGCACACTGTGCATGCGTCACACACACGTCATTTGTTCAATATTCAGAGATTCTAAACGGTGGTACTGTGCAGAACTTTTATTTATGTCATTAAACTAGAAGATGGGTAGCTCGCTTCGCTCGGCTTCTTCTAACCAAACACTTACTAACCTAACCTAACCTAAGATAGTGTTTTGTCATTAAACTAGAGCCACTGACAATTCTTGAATTATTTAGTGTAGTCGTTATGTGCTGCCATCTGTATAGAGTTTGAAGGGGGATATTGTAAACATTGTCTAAAAATAATAATAACAATTTTGCGATTTATGAAATATCGTGACGTGATACGGGAAAACATTATTTTTATTTGAACGGCATAAATTCGTTCCAAACTCTCAATTTTCAAAATAATGTCAAAATATGACATTTTCTACATCAGAATCATTTGTTTTATTTCACTCAAAAATTTAACTTCAAATCTAAATTTGTTCAAGGTATTAAGAAAATTCTGATCCAATCCAAAAACTCAAAATGGCACCAAAATTTTTAAGCCGCATGGATGAAGCTTATCAAGAAAAAGTGGTAGAATATAACCCACCAACACGTGTAGGTTATTGGATAGATAAAATGGAATTCATACGCGGAAAAATGGATATGATCAAGAAAAAAAGGGCAAGATGTGAAACATTAACAATACGCAGAAATATATTATTTGAAAATCTCTTAAAACCTTCACAACTACAACAAGCAAAACCTTATATCTCATACGGAGACATGCTGCAGATAACAACAGATGAATTACAACATGCAGAGTATGGGATTAAGCCTTACGTTATTACTTCAATTATTACGGAAAGAGACATAGATCAAATGTTGAATCTGTGTCATGGTTGTCCTGTTGTCGCCACACTGAATAGAACACCATGTAGGCGGAACGTGCTAACAATAGTAGATCCGAAAGAAGGTCGATCAAATCTTAGAGTAACATATGGCAAAGACATATATTTCTGTATCCATGACAGTGGATCAGAACGAACACTATATCTACAAGCATTAGTTCCACATTTTGATTCATTTGGTGGCCCAAATGAACACTATCCATTACGATTAGTTGAATGTCCAGATAGATATTGTAAATTTAAAATTCTTCATTGGGATCCCGATATGAGGGACGTATCTTTAGGAGATAATGTACCATCCAATACGAGGGTATTAATCGATCATGTTGTGACGAACAGATATTTGGTGACAGAGAGAACTTATATTCCATCTTTGTTTGGGAATGAAATGACAGTTTCGTGTTATATTTATAAGAATATGGGGAAATTATTGCCTGCTAATTTTTGGGAGTTGTCTATTCAAAAACAAAAATCTTTAAAAAAGAAAAACCAATCGTAATGTACCTATTTTCAAATTTGATTCTATTGTATAAAAATATAGTTATATATTTCACAAGAAAATCTATTACTTTATTTAAAAAATAAAAAATTAATCTTTATTTTTTGTTACCAGCGGTAACACATTACTTTATCAGTAGTGACGTAGTATAGGGTCCAGAGAGAATGATGCCCCGGGCTCCAATATCGCGCCGTGTTGCAAAATTATTTGGCTCTACTATTGGATGTATCCTACGCATCGAAGCAATTGTAGTTCAACTTGAAGGTGTTAGAATTAATAAGTATACTTCATTTTTTAAAGAACGAAGTGTAGGCAAGATAGGAGCTATTTCGATCTTGTTTTTAATTGGGTAAGAACGTGGAAAAGTTTATACTGTAGAAAAATAGATTTCTGTCTCAACTGATTCTATTTTTCTCTGTTATTTTAACCCAAATTTGTAAACATAGGCGTACAAGCTAAGTTTACAGTGAATATATTAAAGTCTGTTCCAAACGGTTAGGCGGAACTAGATTTTGCAATCTGGTTACTTTCATCGTTTAAATCGTGCTTTTCGGCCGTTTTGTTTAAGCTTTGTAAATCATACTTACAATAAACATTTTTTAGTTAAGGTTAATATCATTTTAATATGTCATTTTTTTTATATTTTGATTTTTTGTGTCATTCTTAATACAAATTTCCCATTTATTTATTTTTTTGTCATTAAAATATGTGAAAAAAATAATTTAATTTTGACATATGTCATTCGTTTCCATGGTTTCGTTGTTGGAATTTTAAATTTTGACATTCCAACGTGAAAAATGAAATAACCCAAGCAAGGTCCCTTCTCGTGACAACCTAAAAGAACGAAATTCCTATTTAGTTCCGCTTAACCGTTTGGAACAGACTGTATTTTTGTTTTTTATATTTTATCACGATATTTCATTGATAATCGTAATATTTTTTTACTATTATACGATTAATAATCGAAAGTTTGATGAAATAAATATTAATATATACATTCAAAATATTTGACATGTCAATCACAATTTTGACATGTTAATTTAGTAATAACCTCAATATGATGAAACTTAACCATACTTTTAAAAGTCAGATTTACAAGTTCACATGATTCTACAAAATTCTATTTACACCACAACAGTCACTAAAGTAACCAGATCTAGTTTCGTATTACAAATTGAGACAGATTATATAAGCAGTTCAATTTTGTAAGAACAAACTAAGAGGGAATTTTTTATTTGTCATGTTGGTATTAAAAAATGTCACTTTTTTAAAATGTCAATCCATTTGACATATGTCATAATGAAAAATGATATCTTAATTATAGTGATCATAACCTTATCAACCTAAAGTCGGTTTTACACAGTAAGGAATATTTTTAATTGACATTTAAAGTCAGTAACACACCATATAAGTAACCAAAATAACCAGATCTAGTGTGTTCTTACAAAAGTGAACAGCTTATAAGTAAAACGGAGGTATATGTTTAAATAATGTGAGAATATAAAAGCTAGCGAATAAATAGATTTTAAATTAATTTAGAATACATATAATAAGAGAAATATTTTAAAATGAAGTCGTATGAAAATGAATTAATGTACGTACGCCTCTGGTACCAAACACAAGAGTTGTTTTGCTGTCAACTGTCATATTCTTTGCTGTCAACAAGTGCTATATTAATAATTTGTGCTGCCGTTATATGTATTTACGTCCACATTACGTTTGTGTTATAGTGTCGATTAAGTATAAACTTGAAGTGAAGAAGAATCCACTGATGATTCGGACTGATTTTCAATATTATTTTATATATTTTTCTTAATTATTTTTATAAGTTTTGTATAAATAATAAGTTTTAATTAAATTTTCAATTGTTGAATTATTTTTACATATATGTGACAGGTTTGTATTATCTGTCTCATTTTGTAATACGAAACTAAGAGGGAAATTTCATTTTTATGTTGTATATTTAAAATATCATCTTAGGGTGGTAATTCTGAAGTGGCATCTTTCAAAATATTTGACATGTCTATCATAATTTTGACATGTCAATCGCAATTTTGACATGTCAATCGCAATTTTGACATGCCAATTTGTTATCTGACATACATAGTTTTTGAGTGAATATAACCTCGATATAATAAAACTTAACCAAATATTTAAAAGCCAGGTTTACAAGTTCACATGTTTCCATAAAAGTCTATTTACACCACAACAGTCACCAAAGTAACCAGATCTAGTTTCGTATTACAAAATGAGACAGATTATATATATATATATAAATAATACATTTTCGCTCCATTATTTTAGTTTTAAATTCTTTGAAAATAAAATATTTTACAATTTATTAAGAAATTAAGAATAATAGCAATTTTATGCATTTCAATTATAATTTTCTGAAAAACATTCATTTTGAAACGTCAAATTTGAATTTATCGCAAAATTTATTTAATTTTAAATTATAAACTTTAATTTGCCGGTCACCGTGGCGCAGTCGTTAGCGTAGCAGTGCACTAACTTCTGGGCCATGGCGGGCTCGGGTTCGAATCCCGGTTATGGCCTGGATATTTTGTGTTGTCCAAAAAATGTACATTGTAATATTCTGTAACATCTTCAAAATAAAAATTGCTTTAACGCTCTTAAATTTAGGTAATTTTCTTTTCACTATAAGTATCCTTGTACAAAAATAAATTTGTATCTATAAAACATGTATAGTTAGTTATTTTTAACTTATATTACCTATAATAACTGCTACCTATAAAAGCTGCAACCCCTACATTACTACAGCACAACCAGTGGCGGGTTGTGTAATATTATTACATTACACATCAGGAATAAAGCGAGACAGCTCGTAACGCGGTTTTGTGATGCACCACTCGATGCTTCCCGCGCTCTTCTGTTACTCAATACTCAATTTGTTAATTTTGTTACTCAACAGCTTTATTCGCGGATGAAGTTTCTTTCAGGTTAGAACACCACACGCGTGCCAAAAATACCTTTTATCTTTTACGGATGAAAGAGTCACTGTTTTTGACATGATGTTTGTTATACGTGGTAGCTTTCGGACAATTGCGTAACCTGTTCATAGTAAGTCAAACGCTTTTGTAGATTAGAGCAAAGACTCCTACTCAACACATGCGCATTGTTTGTTACCTGGAATTTGATTAATAAGCTCGGTTCTCACACTTAAATTTAAGACACCGTGATTACATTCTTATCAGCCAGACAAACTTAGCATTCGCGGTGACAAGGATATAACACATCTCAAGACGGGCATGCGCATTAAATCTGTTTATGAGCTTATTCCTTAACTGTTGGTACCGTCTTAGAAAAATCATCCGCAAACTAAATATTCATGGCCGTGTTCGACACGTCGTCGCAGTGATCACTGCTATTTTGTTGCAGATTTGTTATTTTTGTTTAAATATGTAATATAAATATACTAGCCGAGTACGCGTTCTTCGCACGGAATACAATTTTCAAAGTTCAATTTCAAGTTGATTATAAAATATATAATCATGTCTTTAAATAATTCTTAGCATATCTAAAGAACTTCTTTGTACACAACGTTTCTTCTCTTTTCATGTGGTTCACGTGGTCTTCCTTTTCGGTGCACAAATGAAACAATCTATGCTTCTACTCACTCATGAAGAGGTAACAGACCTGGGTGGAAGAAATAGTTCGTCTATAATAATCTACCCCGAATTCACCTTAAATATGCATTTATGTTTTCAAATTAACTACGAACACGTAAATGCATTTAGTGACTTTACGAATCCGGCATTAGCGAGATCTTGGTTTCTTACTATATTTTAATAACAAAACTATAGCCGCCATAACAGCATTTTTTTTTTTTTTCGTTTCACGATTTCCGAAATTTGTATGACAGCATTTTGTTAGGTTAAATAAATTGAAACAGCTAATGTGTATTTATATATCAGTCTCATTAAAACAATGTATTAAGTATGCAGCTTGCAGACTTTTGTCCACAGTCGACAGCGTATTAATTATAAGCACAATGTACAGTGCACTACAATTATATCTGTGAACGGTCGCTTGAGTTAGTATGTGATAGGTTGGTTAGTAACAATCTACAGTGAATAATTCACTAAACACAGTGCATTAATTAACAGCTCTGAATGCGGCTTAATTGTTAAAAATCTCGCACAGAAAAAGTCACATTGATTAGGTCTTGCATAAGAGAGAAACAGACTGACAGTCATGATGGATATTGGTTGTTTAATAGTAGATTTACAAAATAGTTCATAAAGCGGGAATTCGTTAACCGAGGTACGTCTGTAAGTATCCTATCATGGAAACGGCAATTATCTACAGAAGTTTTGGAGTTTCCCAAGTTATAAAAATGTATGTATATTTGTGTTGCGGAGTATCAATTTGTGGGAGGGTGGCCTAAATTTCAAACTACGCCACTGACCACATGCATATAAGGAATGCAGCGGCTATGTCTGTAAGAAACCTGGCTCTAGAAGTGTGGAATGATCGGCAAGAATTGCGACTGGAAACAAGATAATGAAATAATAATAAATAAGCTTCTTCCACAACATTGCAGTCGTTCCTAAGGCATCATACTAAAACTTTTTAAGGCGTTAAAGTTAATAGGTAATAACATTTAATTACATATTTTTGTAAATTCTGAGATATTTATTTGTGCTATATCTCGTCGATTTTTAAAAAACCTTCTACTGAATATTTACATCGCAGTAATAGCCATGCTATTACAATATTAAGTACAAAATTGTTTAATAAATATATACATATTAATATTTAAAAGGCAAGATAAATTATTTTGCGACATTTTAAGGCACATTTTGATTAAAATTGAACGGTGTCTATCCAAATACGACTCATAGTTTGAAATGTCTTGAATTTATGTTAAATTTAAAATGAACACCGTTAAATTCAAGTAATTTCAAACTATATAATAACCGTATTCAAATGAAGCGTTTTATAAATAAAACTAATGCTAAAAGGCATATCAACAACAGCTTTGTTCTAACGCACTTTATCACTGGTTATATCAACAGTCTTATCACTTATTTTTAGTTTTATTTTCTAAACATACTTCTCACTTGCTGATGTCTCTTGTGAAGATTTTAATTTACCGCGATTTTTTACATTGTCTTTAGTCTTTAGTTTTGGAGGAGTGCGTTGTTCGCTTTCGTTGCTCACAGATGGCTCCGTACTTGAACAGTTGTTGTTCTGTGATGATAGGCAGGCCATCTCGATCATGTTTTGATTCTAGAAAAATACAAGAAATTACAAATATATCAAGTTACAATAATAAGGGGATCGTCTGTGATGTCTCACAATATAACTTTTGCACGTTTTTACATTTATAAAATTACAATTTATAAAATAAATGATTTATTTAATATTTTTAACATTACTATAGGCCATTCCAAACTTTTAGGTGGAACTAAACAAAATGATCAAGAGCCTCATTTAATCTGTAAAAGTTACTAGATTTGAAAATTTAGTTCCGCTTAAAACAAAGAAACAGGCTATATAAGATATTTCATTTTGTAATACATAACTAGATCTGATGATTTTGGTGACTTTTGTGGTAAAAACTATGATTAATTACGTTAGTTACATATTATAAAATGAAACATATAATACAAGGTTACTGTTCTATAAAAAGATATTTCTAAAAAAAAAAAAAAATACAAGGTGCAAATTATGTAAGATGCTTTAAAATTAGTTAACTTTTTTAATATTCTTTTTAGGGTTTTATAGTATGACCATCAAAAAAAAAAACCTTATAACGTCACTCATGTGTATGTCTGTCTCTACGGTAAAAATTGTAGCCAAACGGCTTAATATAGAAAGTTGAAATTTGGCATGCTTATACAACTCTTTGACCCACATATAGGAAAAATACTGAGAGTTTAAAAAAACACATCCCGAGATTAATATAAAAAACCTTTTAATGCGTGGACCAGCAAGCAAATTTTTATTTTTAAAAAATAGTTCTTTTATGGGATTTTTGTCAAAAATATGTCAAAAAACTTTTATCCTCCACCCTATCTCTCAGAGAGGTTAATCTAAAAATCTAAATAAAAATCTCCACAATGAACATTGATGGGAACCAGAATAGTTTAACAGGAATTTTTGATCAGGTTAGTTTTTCGAAAAATGTCGATTTTGAGTCGTCGATAAAAAAAATATATTTTTTTAAAATTATTGTGTGGTATCGAAAGAAAGCTCTTAGGACGTAGAATAAGGTACGAAAATTAGTTTTTTAAAATTGTTAAAATAAAAATCTGTAAAAATTATAGGTAATATATATAGATCTGAGCCGGAAACGTACAAGAGGAATTTTTGATCCGGGTGCGTTTTTGAATAATATTGCAGTTTTTGTGTTTTTGACAAAATGATTTATTTTTTTAATTCATGGCTAAATTATGGCTAGTAATGTTATGGACTTTTAGTATTTATGGCTAAGATAGTGTGTCTTTTTTTGAAATAAAAAATATTTAACAGCTGACGACTGAGTTTTGAACACCACACTACACTAGTAATGAAATACTTATAAAACAAATAACACATTGATAATAGTGGGAAACACGTTTCAGAAATTTACAAAAGTGAACGAAGCAAATGCAAAAAAAAAAAAAATGCTGGAATGTATGGCAAACTATTTAAATTTTGTTTAAAAAAAATAAATGGAATCTCTTAGTACTCAAATAACGAATAGAAATGATTATCAAAAATCTGTTGATTTTGATGTGATCATAGAACAAATATTCCTAGACATCCAATATTATGTTTGGCTTCTTACAGTTATTAAATACCTACAAAACTCTGAATTGTGTGAAAAGTCACATAAATTTTTTATCTGTTACAAAATATACTTTTGCAAGTGTCCTAAAAACACAAATTTTTAGGACACTTGCGATATTCTTTGACTATAGGCGGATTTGGCTTTCTACAGGCCCCTGTCAGTAAAGTTTATGAGGGCCTACCAGAAATTCAAGTGAGCACGGGGTGGTAGAAATTCATGCGGAAGCATCTTTGAACTTAATGCCCCTACAGGCGTCAGGTCCTATATCCGTTAAATACTTTAAAATAAATAGTAGACGTAGTTATATATTGAGTTGTTAATAAGTACATTCGTTTTTTTTTTTTTTTTTTCTCACTTTTTATTCAATAAAATATACATTCTAAAAAAAAAAAACTTTTATTATCAAATATACTGTCCATTATTTTCTATCACTTTGGACACACTCTCAGGCAATTTCATAATGCCATTTCTCCAGAAGGTTCCGTCTTTGCTCTCGAAAAATCTGTAGAGGTGAATTTCGATATCTTTCAAAGATGCGAAATTTTTTCCGTTAAGGGAATTTTGTAGAGAGCGGAACAAATGGTAGTCGGAGCATATGGTCCAGACATTGCACCATCCGACTACCATTTTTTCTGTTTTTTTTTTGTAGTTTTTCAACCCCTTTACCCAGAGCTTCGAACCGTTATTTTTTTCGTTTCGGTTTTTGTTCCGGTTCAATTAAAAAAATATATATCAGTTCGGTTCCGGTTTTAGTTCCGGTAAAAATAACGGTTTTTTTCGGTTTTTGGTTCAGTTCCGAGCAGTGGCGTAGCGTAGGTTTCTGCCGCCCGGGCGGAGGCTAATTTCGCCCCCTTATTTAGGTATTTAAATCAAAAAGCTCCAAAAACTACAGAATTCGCAGCCCGAGGCGGGCCGCCCCCACCGCCCCCGCTACGCTACGCCACCGAGATAACATACAATTTTTCGACAAAGTTTGTAAGTAATTTAACAATCACAACACGCACTTAGAGAAAATCATGAATTGTAGCAAGTTAATTGAGTCAATGTGAATTGGAAGACTGATGTTGCCGGTGTTATTAGACAATATTGAACTCTATTCTTTATATGAACTGGTTCCGAATAATACATTTTTAAATGCTTTAATTTGTATTAGAAATTTATTTTCTCCTATAATTTAGATTTAGGGCCGCTTTTACAAACCTCGGATACGTAGCGGTATAACTATCTAAGGTATAAGTTTATTCCTGCCGGTCACCATGGCGTAGTGGTTAGTGTAGCGATGCACTAGCTTCTAGATCATGAGAGCTCGGGTTCGAATCCCGGTTATGGCATGGAATCTTTCAAAAATAAATACATCTCCTGGATAATGGCCTTAGTAGCTAAGTCCAAAAATAAAAAAATAAAAAAAAGTTTATTCCGATGTTTATTCCAACGATCGCTTTTACAATGCATTTTTTAATCTCGGATAGTTATCCATGGTTTTATTGTAAATAAAATAAAGTTGGTATTATTTGACACATAAACTGTCATATTAGAAAAGTCATATTTTAAATTGACATTACTTATTAACAATGAATAGATCGAGATGGAGGGCTTATGTGAGTGAGGCCAAAAGTCAACCTGATTGATAGTGCCCAAAGAAGAAGAAGAATTACTATTAACAACACATTTGAGCATGTTTGTGGAAATATTGGGAGATGTCGAAATAATCGACTCTGATAATTCTTTTATTGTGGTACATCTTCCGCGTTAGTTTCAGCCTCTCGTGTGCAAATATTCATAAAACCACCCTCTAATAGAATCGAGCCCAAATACCGCCCATGTGTAAATTTTCATAAGAACTCCCTCTACAAGTAGAGTTCATATTATAATAATTCATATTTCAACCAATATTATGTACAGTTGTGGACTGCCAATATTGTAACAAGTTCTTTCAAGAGGAAAATTTCACTGATTAATAACAGGAGTATTTTTTTTCAGTGTATAACAACATTAACTAGTTCGCATTTTGAAAAATATATAAAAAATAACAACCGGTTCATTCGAACTGGCTCTAGCCCAATACTGCATATATACATATACAAAAACTGGCATTATGTGTACATAGTGTGGAAGGGATGATAGTGGCCAGTTATATTCGAAGCGCTTAAAGTGCTAGGAGCATATTCCAGCGGTAGTCGGATGCTTCTTTTCATTGCTACGCTTTTAAAAAATAAATAAAATAAATCAAAACTGCTGAACAAATACATGGATAACGAGGGATTACGTACTATTATTATTTCGTATGGCAATGTCTAGGTTTTAGAGATTTTCAGGTCACGACTAGCGTCATCTGACATGACCTAACAATTGCTTTTTCAAGTAGCTGAGACTACCGTGCCCTGTGAAACATGCCCCATATTTCCGAAAATTAATTCAGAGATACAGGCACTCATTGTAAAAAATTTGAGCCTGTGGTTGCAACAGCCAAGTTTTTTTTTTTAAATCTTTTTGCCCATACTAGGTCGATCTCATGATTCCACACTTTCAAAGCAAGTAAGCTAACCACTACGCTGCTGCAACCACAACTATATAACTGTAATAAAAATTCAAATAAAACGTTATA
This sequence comes from Liopterus haemorrhoidalis, assembly GCA_963971575.1. NCBI lineage: Eukaryota > Metazoa > Arthropoda > Insecta > Coleoptera > Dytiscidae > Liopterus > Liopterus haemorrhoidalis. The sequence goes on from OZ020611.1 coordinate 122,968,866, forward strand.
ATGTGACATTTATCATTTTAATTTTTTTACCGTTGCTGGGTAATAAATACTTATTCACCAATCAGAGCAAGGGAATAACTTATACTGCCCTTTATCTGAAGTATCGTTGGCTGGATAAGATATTCTGGTGTTTATTCCTATGTTTATCCTATCCGAGCTTTATCCGAGCATTGTAAAAGCGATTTTTTGACTTTATACCGGGAATAGCGTTATCCGAGCTTTATCCAACGATTGTAAAAGCGGCCCTTAGCAGAATATTTTATTCCTTATTTTGTAATAATCATACAAAGGCCGCTGCCAAGGGGGTGTTCTGCACGTTCACCTCCTCCCTCCGAAATAATAGAAACAGATTTTTTTTTTACTTATCAGTTAAAAAAATCGATTTTTTACTGCTTATTTAAATAATTTTAAATACAATGTATTGTATATTTTGGTGCCTCCCATAAACATTATCAGAACCGAAATAAACCGATATTTTTTTTTTCGGTTTAGCTCCGGTTTTCATTCCTACAAAAATAACGTTTTTTTTCGGTTTTCGGTTCAGTTCCGGTTCGATGCCCTGCCTTTACCATTACGGACCGGTGAAAAGTCAGAGAAATTTTCGCGAAAATAATATATATGTTTTTCGCGACCCGGTAATACCGTGCGATCATTATTTCTTGTCGGTTACATAACAGTAAACAATGAGTTTAAAAATATCAAAACTGTATTCTAATTCACAGCTGAAAATCCCAATTTAACAAAGAACCAATCAGATTACTTCGTTTGCCCGAACTCACCCGAGGAACAACGAACATATGTGTTGCTAACTTAATATCTTGCACAACTCATTGGCCTGTAGAGAAAAATAGTGTTCATTTAATAATCAATTCGTATAAGGTAATAAAAATAGAATGTACGCCCATGTGTACATGTCCTTGGAAATAAGTTTGTTAATGTCTAACTAAATGTTTCTGTCAACTATTGCATACCTGTTAAGATTTGATGATCGCTCTGTATAAATGAATTGAACTTTATATGAGCATAATATGTATTATATTGCATTTATATTTTTCATATAGCATATCACATATTTTTACTTATTCGTATATAATAATTAATTAATTTATTTTTAAATTAATTAATTATTTTTTTGGAATTAAAATATTTTTTGTGGTTCGGTCAAATTACTTCGCGTACCGGCGGTTAAGAAACACTGTTTGTCAGCTAGCATTTGTTTTTTCCTGTACTATTGGTCGTATCAATTTTAATTTTTAACATTTTTCTTTAATATTGATGAAAGAAATTCAGAAAAATGAATGCAGATGTTCATTGTTATTGGAGTATGGATAAAAAAAACCTGTAATAGCCAATAACTATTAATATAAAAACATAATTCTAAAACTCATAAAACAAAGTTTGCCGGCACATAGTTGTGAAGAACAGCGGCTAAGTCAAACATAGGAAAACATAAGACAAGGCTAAAACCCCTTAACATATACTCCATATTATTACTGCGCAACAGTAATGAAATTACAAATCTAAAGAAACAATAAGCGATATAGCAGACAGATTTTAATTTTAAGTAATAATTATATTTACATTAAATAACTTATGCCACTGGACAATAATCCGCTTTGTCTGCTCTTGTGCTATTAAACTTTTATTTAATTTTTCCTGTTTCTTTAAAAAGTAAAGAAATAATTACTAGTTCTTTGAGAATCAGTAAAAGGATATATCTTTGTTATTTAATTCCAGTTACTTATGTTGAGGTGATAAATTCGGCATGCATAAAATGTTGGTATATAAAAGTATATGTACCTCACCTGGTTGTCGTCCGCGTCTGCGAGGGGATTGGCGGTGATCGTGATGCCCGTCCGCGGAGGTCCACATCCGTTACTCAGACCATGCGTACCTTTCGAAATGTATCCGTTGCTGTCATGTGCTTGGATATGATGTCCGCCATCTTCCGTCACTGTTCCTGATTTGTCTCTGTGCTCACTATCATCTGAAAACTCTTTTTTATAAATAGGGATTCAATGTAAAACAGTTTGGTTTTGGCATTTATTAAAGTAAATTTTAATAATAACATAAAACTAGAGGCATTTCAAATTATCTGGTGAGCGTTTAATAAAGATTTCTAGAGCAGTAGTCGTTCGCCTTAGTCATTATGTTTTAATAGTTTGTTCAGGTTGATTTTTTTTCTGTGTTTTGTTTCACTCGACAAAAATTCAGAATATTGGATGTCTACGACAATATTTTTTCTATAATTGCATCAAAATCAATAGCTTTTTGATAATAATTTTTATTCGTTATTTGAGTACTAAGAGATTAAATATAATTTAAATATTTTACAAAAATTTCATCACAAAAATTAAATTATTTTTAAATTTCATTAAATTAATAAGAAATTGTATATTATACATATAAATGGCTTATATGTATATATATATATTTATTTCAAAAGAACACAAACACTACCTTAGCCATAAATACAAAAAAAAACATACCATTATTAGCCATATTTTAGCCGTGAATTAATAAAATATAATTTTAAAACTAAAAACTGCAATATTTTCCAAAAACGCAATCTGATTAAATATTCATTTCGTACGTTTCTGGTTCAGATCAATTTACATTACTTAGATTTTTTTTTTTACATTTTTAGTTTAACCCCTTTGGATGCGGGACAGTAATTTTTTGTAGTACATTTTTGTTGAATACATATTTGTTCATATATCTTTTCATTAAATACATATTTGTTTATATTTCTCCCGCAATGTGTTTTTGAACTTTCTACATCTATTTTTCCTATATGTAATCAAATTCGCATAAAACACGTGAATTCTTATTTCTTTCAAAATAATTCAAATAAGCCATTATAGAAAATTGTATTCATAACCTACTTTTTTGTAATTTTATGTCCTTTGCTACTTCGGCAATTAGTTAGGACAATTCTATATTTTTTAAAATTGCATGCCTGAACGGGATCCGAACCCGAGACCTTAGCAACACAAGGCACGTGTTTTACCACTATGCTACGCCGGTCGGCTAAAACTAAATTACGAAATATAGTTTTTAACATTTTTTAAGACATATCATGCAAACAAATGACTTTCTAAACATTTGTGTACACTTTCTTGTTGACAAATAATAAAATATGTATAGGCTATTCCAAACGTGTAAGCGGAACTAGATTTTGAAATCTAGTATCTTTTATCGATTAAATCAGGCTTTTGGCCATTTTTTTAAGCTTCGTAAATCATACTTACTTTGAACATTTTTAGGTTAGGGTGAATTGACATAACAAAATGTCATTTTCATTACATTAATTCTCATTTCTTAAATTCTTACATTTTCCAAAAATTTTAAAATGTATTATTAATTTTATTTTTCTAATAAATGTAACTTAATAATAAATGCCAACATGAAAAATGAAATAACCTATAGTCAGTTTCTTTGGTTTAGGCGAAACTAGATTTTCATATCTAGGCACTTTTACCGATTGATTGAAGCTTTTGATCAGGAAAAGCCAACTTCAATATATAAAAAATTTGCTAATGACAACTTAAGAAAATTTAAATTCCATTTAGTCCCGCCTCAAGGTTTGGAAAAACCTATAGCCAAGCTCTGTTTTCGTGACAATTTAAAAATACGAAACTCCCATTAAGTTCCGCCTAAACTAAAGAAATGACCGAAAGGACTTTTGTAATAACAAACTAAGAGGAAAATTTGATTTCAATTGTTTGTCTTTCAAAAACGGAACAGATGTGTGGGCAATGATAGAAGGCTGTACAGAACCAACTACCAGTTACTTAATACACTTATTATTTATATTTAATGTATAATTATTTATAATATTTACCTCCCGACCGTCTTTTCCTGACGACAAATATAGCAATCAATGCTATTATCAATATTAGCACAGCCAAGACAACGACTCCTATGATAATGTACATCTGTGGTAGACCACCGGCTGGGTCTGTTTTTGATGTAGGCACCACACCTGGAGACGTTGAACTCTCTGTTGGTAGACCTGAAAGATATATAAAGATAACTAAGACACTAGTTATTAGACTAAGATACTAATAATTCTTAAATAAATTTCAAATTATATATACGCGTGCACCCTTGAAGGGGGCTCACGAGCTTGACCACGTGAGCCCTCCCCTCAAGCACTCCAAAAACATGTTTTTAAGGGACAGGTTTTTTTGTAATAGAACGTGAACCTGTCCCAATTTTTTTTTTTTTTTTCTTTCTGAGCCCCCTAAGAACATATTTGGCTTAAGAGCCCTCCCCCCAAGACAAAATTCAGGGTGCGCGCCTGCGTCAGGTTGGCCTTATTTACTAAAAGTTATTTACTGCAGCATTGAATAAAAACATAAGACGGTCTTTTCTGTAAGCTTTTCGATAATTCTTTGTACAGTTTTATCGAAAGTTCCTACAGTACACTATGAATGAAAATGACTTTGTTAGTGTAAAAGTTACTGTCGACAAGTTACAGAATAGACTCCCTGAATATAAATAGACAGGCCTAGGAGATGGTGTAGACGGCGTCCGCCACGAAATTGTTTTTATTGATTACTTTTTGTCCATTATGAATTATACTTATATTTACTTAATAAGTTAGTTATTAAGTAAAAATTTATTCTGGTTTGAACGATTATTTTAATGTATGCATATAAATAGCTTCGGTTGGGTTTAAGACACATTTCGGATGATTAGCGTTTTAATATGAATTAATTTTGATAAGATGGTTCACGAAAATTCATACACTCGCTAAATTAAAATAAATATGTAAATAAATAAATAAACCAGTGGCGAAGGGAAACCTCCGCTAGACTTGCCCTCCCATAAAAAAAAAATTTTTAAAAAAATTTAAATATTTAGATAAATTTTCAAAAATACATCAAATTATGTTCTATACAAGTTTTTGTCCAAGGCTTGCTTTACTAGTTACGAATTCATTATCATGACTATGGAAACGTTACATATAAGTATGAAAAAATTGAGACTTGGAAAAATTTTAAATAATTTTACAAAAAAATTTCAAAATTTTTCGTTTTATCAAAAAACGTCTCAAATAAAAGTTATTAGTTATTGCATTTATAGTAACTTTTGTTCAATAAATTTTTTCGAAATATTTTTCTGTTGCTAAATATTCGCAAAAATATTAAAATCGACACGAGTAAACTCCCATTTCTAGTCAACCGATTTTCATAAAAAACAATAGGGTTCTTCCCATTTAATAGGAGAATTTTTTAGTACCAGAACGAACTCTTTAAGTTAAACCGTTTTTGAGTTATCGTGTATACACACAGACAGACAGACAGACATACACACACACACACACACACACACACACACACACACACACACACACACACACACACACACACACACACACACACACACACACACACACACACACACACATACGGACGGCACTTCGAAAATAGGTTTTTTGGATTCCCTGGACCATGAAACGTGGTCATCCGTCAAAATCTCGACATCGAAAATTTTCGCGATTACATACTTGCCCCTTATATATTAAGGTCGGGCAAGTAAAAAATAATAATAATGTTCCATTATAAATTGTCAATTTCAACACGTATGACATTGAAATGTTTCCAAATTACTAATTTTCATTGAAATTCAGGCTTTTGGCTGAAACTTTTGCAGCAGGCTGCGCGAAGCATCTGACAGGAATCATTACTTCTTTGAAGATTGAATGTAGCCGTGAAAAAATTATTAAATGAATTTAATTAGTTGAAGCCTAGGAACGTTTGTAATTATTTTTTAAACTTTTTAGATATTTTGAAATAACAGTTTGTATCATGGCCAGCGTGTTATTTTGTTGGGCCGGATTCAGGTAATTTGCATTTGCAAATGATTTATGAAATATACATATAATAAATGTTTCCATGGATAACTGGAACCTTATTCATTCAAAAGGTTTCGCTAGTTCTTAATACTGTTTAATAAAAAATAAATAAATAAATAACAACAATAATAATCTGATAAAAAAATTTACATGATATTTTGATTCATATCAATATTAATTACTTGTAAAATGTAAATTTTGTATTAAAATAATAAATAAATAAATGTGTGTGCCTGTGCACTCGGCTGTTAGTTTACAGACGGGTAACCGCAGTTAGCACGCTGCTAAAGTAGCGATACTTTTGCAGCGTGTGTGAACGGCTTGTAACCATTTTAATTAAACTAACTAAACTTTTTTTACTAAAACTTTTGTAGCTGCAACTCAAAATAATGCACGGCAAAAGTGCACTTAGATTAACAGTAGTACACTTACGTAACGTCTTTTGTTTGAGTATGGCGCTAAAGTCGCTAACGCTGGACTGTGTGTAACTCTGCAGTTTGATATCATACGAGGTGTCAGGCTGGAGATGAGTGATTGTGTAGGACCTGGAATGTTCTCCGTCCACTGTTGCTTTGAAGTAATCTCCAGCACTACTCGCTGGCTGATAATTCACATAGAAACCGTCTATTGTAATGTTCGGATTTGGGGTGAACTGCAAAGTGAATACAAAAGAACAAGTTAGTAAATATGATATACCAAAAACTTCAATTTTATATTACTTACCTCCCAATAAATATTAATAGAAGTAGGACCGACGACTTCAGTATGAGTTAACCTTGGTGCTGGTAATGGATTTTTAGCGAAGAAATCTTCTCTTCTCAAATGAAATTTAGCAGAATTAGGTCCTAATTTATTGTCATTATTGCTATAGACAGCAGCAATTCTAAACTTATAAATATGATCAGGCTTTAAATTATCAACCTGAAACAAAAAGAAAGAATAGTAAAACTAACAAAATTATCTATTATTCTGTTGCAATTATTCGTGACAAATGAAAGAATATACGAAAAATAAGAAGGCAATATTGAAACAAAGTATTTGGACTATATTTCAACATAATCTGCCTGATAATTTATGCATTTCCTGTATTTCAAATTTGGCTCTTGCTTTGTTAATCGATCAGAGACAGCATTCTGGATACCGTTGTCCTTCAAGGTGTTTCTTTATCGTCCCAAATAAGTGAAAATCTAGAGAATCCCGTATGCTTTGAATTTAGTTACATCAACATGTAACAAAATCTCACTTTTGGTAAGCAGGTCTAGTATTATTATATTTTTGCTATCAAATACAAATTGCGGCAAGGGGAATATGTTTTGCCCATAAAACACGAATAATACTTCGGATTTCTATTTTTGACCATGTTTAAGTTGCATAGCCATTTTAAATACAGGTATTCATAAAAATGCACATGTCAGAAGCACATCTGTGAGAGTATAAGGGATTCTCGGTTTTATCACTGGAACCCTAAAAACCTTTAGGAAGGAAGATTACACATTCCTTGGCCCGTGGTTCCTCGCAAAATATAGAGATATCATTTAACAAAAAAATTAGTTGGAATTGTGTGAGTGAGGCCTAAATTCAATTTAGATGATAGTCAAAAAAATAAAATAAAATAAAATAAAATAATAATAATTGTAGTCTGCATATTCGTATTAGATATAACTTCATTCTTAGCTAGCTTTTCCTTATTTGCTATAATATATACTGTAATGGGCCGGCATGATAAAATTCACATACCTGATAACTTCTCAAATGTGGAATAATATCTGCATTTGTAGTCTTCCATCTTGAATTTTTCCTTCCGTGTTCACCATGATTCTGTTGTGTCGCCAAACCCAGTTCTCTATACTGTACTTTAAAGAAAGAAATTGGCAACCCTTTATTTTCCGGAACAGACCATCGAACCATTACAGAATCATCTGATATTCTAGTTATATTAGGTCGTGAAGGTGGTATCATCATCGGTTTGGTCCCCTTTCTCGGCAACTTCGGACGTCGCGATGGATGCCTTGGGCTGTGTGTACCATTTTTTATATTAGATGGCGGCGCATGCGTAAAATTATCATCAGAAGTTGATATTTGTTTGGGATACACTTTAATGAATGCGTATCGAGAGTTCGTTCCGACTGCATTAGTGGCAAAACACTGTATGATTCCAGCGTGTCTTTTTTCTATTGGTCGGAAATAAATTTTATTTCCTATTGCTTCTATATTACTGTCATTTGTCACACTTTGTCCATTGATTAACCAGGTTATTGTTGGATCAGGTGTGCCAGTAACGGTACACTCGGTGTCCAAATCTTTGCCTTCTTTAATTTCGATGGTTAAAAGATTAGATACTACTGGTGGTTCATAGAACAGGAGCATTATGTGATGTTTTAGGTCTCCGTGACTGCATACGTAAGTGCCTTGATCTCGGGAGGAGACATTGTAGATCTTTAGACCGCCTGGAAGAAGTTCTGATCTGTCTTTTGGAAGTTCTCCGTTTAGTTTGTACCATGTTACTGTTGGTGGTGGATAGCCTACTGCTGAACATTCTAGGAACACGTCTTCACCTGAAAATTTTAAATATGTTACCTTAATTTTGCCAATAGCGTAATAATTAATTATTACTATTGTTGGACACGAAGTATTTAAATAAAAATGTAATGCAGTTTAAACACTTATAAATAAATAAATTTTCCTTTCAAGTCATAAAAGGAAGTACAATTTTCCGTAAACCCTAAAATACAGTTATGCCAGAAAGTATTAGACCCCCCACGAAATTTTCCATATATAAATTTCTAAGAAAAGTATTGATATTAATTACTTCGTAGAATCAAAACAAGAAGCAAGGACTTTCAATTCATGAAATTGCCAGACAATTACAATTTTCTCGTTGTGCTGTGCGAACTACCATTCGACGATTCGAGGAGACTGGATGCAACAAAAGTAAGCCCAGAAGCGGGAGAAAAAAAAATGTTAACAGTCAAACAGGATAGAATTTTGCAACGCATGTCCCTCCGTAATCGCCGGCTATCATCGAAAGATCTGTCCAGTCAACTGAATGAACATTATAACTTAAAAATTTCTCCTAGTACCGTGAGACAACGCCTCTCTGATGTAGGACTAAGAGGATGCAAGGCAAGACACAAGCCATATCTGACCCCAGCCCATAAAAAGCGACGGCTATTGTGGGCCAGAAAATACCAGGATTGGAAAAGTGAAGATTGGGCCAAAGTAATGTGGACAGACGAATCAAACATAGAGGTGAGTATTGAAACACATGTAAATTACTTGCTCAAAGTTTCTAATTTTGAAAAATCACAGAATATTAAATTCATTTTAATTTTTTTTCTATTGCAGCTTTTTGGTCAACCTGGTGCACAGTTTGTTCGTCGCCGGCCTGGGGAGGCTTATAAGTCGGAATGTATAATACTTACGGTGAAGTTCGGTGGGGGCAGCATAATAGTTTGGGGCAGTATGGCTGCAACTGGAGTTGGAGAAATCTCCATATGTGAAGGAAGAATGAACAGCAAACGCTACATCGAAATGCTGGAAGAGACTCTGGAGCCTTCATATTTAAAACTATTCGGCGAAATGACACCTAATTACTATTTACAACAAGATAACGCGCCCTGCCATAAATCCCGACGTGTTTTACAGTGGTTTAGTGATAGTGAGATTAAAGTTATGGATTGGCCCGCTCAATCCCCTGATTTATCCCCGATTGAGCACTTATGGACCATTTTAAAATGAAAGGTTTCCCAAAATAAGTGTTCCTCGAAAGAGACATTAAAGGAAAGGATTATAGCTGAGTGGAATCAATTATCTATAGAAATATGCCAGAAATTAGTGGCCAGTATGCCCAGACGAATCAAAAGTGTTATTCAAGCAAAAGGGGGATTTACGAAATATTGATGTATATTTTTATAAATATATATATTTTTTTAATAACAATGTTCTGTTTTTATACTTTGGACCTTATACTATTACTAACAACTAGATAATTAAAATTGCCTGCAATATTGACCTGATAATAAATGATAACTAAATTTTCCTTAGGGGGTCTAATACTTTCTGGCAAGGCTGTATATTTAAAAAATGTTAAAGTAAAAGTTTCTCTTCAAAAGCTCTATCTAAAAACACCCATCACGACATACGTTCCCATTTAAAAAATCAAACATGTTCTTGATATCTTTAAGGACCGATGAGATATAGACTCTTTTTATTTACACAGGTTACCCATATTTTTATGGGTTATCTTTGTAAATAAAATCAAATCAAGCCTTAAAAGGGTGAATCTATATTCGGGGTAACTTATAGAACCTTTCGCCTGTGTTTGTTGAGTATTAAAATTTCTTGGTGAAATATAAGTGTTTTTTAAATTTTCTAGAAAGTGATTAGATTGCTTTTTAAAATTTCCCTCCTAATGGGGACCAACCCCATGGTTAGGAAAGTTGTAAAAATCCTTTTTAGCAAATAAAAAATTATTTTTAAAATCTTCAGAAGGGCTTTTGACTTTTTTAATTTCGCTCTAAAAGGGTAAATTGCAATTTTTTATTCGATTGAGGACATTCCTACGCAGATTTCTTAATCGTTTATTGTAGACTTGTCCATATCTTTATAAAAATGAAACAATGTAACTAAGAAATTTAAAAAAAATTTGATGTGGTCAGCACATTGCCTCCCATATATATATATATATATATATATATATATATATATATATATATATATATATATATATATATATATATTTAAACAATAAATCCCTTATTTGTTTACATCAGAAGTGGGATTCGCACACGTCTTTATAATATTTTGTTATTGTTATTTTATTGGGATCTTGCTTTGTTGCATTTTTGCAGTGTTTTGTTTACATTATTAATATGATTATTAAAGTGACAAAGAGTGATGTGATAAATTATTACCTGTCTGCGTTGTTTCGGATATTATTGAATTTAAGTTGGTGCGCTTGAGCAGTTACAAAAGTTAATTATACAATTTTGTTCATGAAAAACTTATTTAATCAATTTGCGAAGGCGAACGTTCGAAAACGTTTCTGGTTGTGAATGGGAAAAATGGAACAAATGGGTATGAAAATATTGTTTGTCTAAGATAGTAGTTTGAAAGTGAAAAACGCAAGTGTTACGTTTCAATTATTGCAAATAATAAGTGATTATGGTGGAACACATTGGTGGAACTTCCACCGTGGAAGGAAAACGAAACGTTGGAAAACGTTTTTCCACGGTTTCAGATGAAACAGTTTTGCAGGCTATAATTGTTCAGCGATTGATAACAGATTGAGGTGCAGTTAAGACGAAATAGCAAATGTTTTGATGAAAATTATCAAACATGGACAAGCGTTGTTTTATTTAGGTACAGGCAACTTACATGCAGGAAAATCTTTAAATGATGAATAAAATGGTTCCAGTAATGAAGTAGAAATACAAAAAAAAAAAAAATGTCAGAAGGGACGAGCGGTATTCTGTTTATGGACAAATTGTATGAAGGTAATTGTTAGAACATGAGTAAAATGGTAAGAGAAGTTTTATTAGTTTGATTATGTGGCACGTATTAGTCGATGCTTACTGAAAAGGTTAAACAACGAACGAGACGAACGATAAAAATTAGTCATGAGGATTGAAATTTGATAGTTGAAATTGATAATTGAAATTAGAGATCATTCAAAGTTATTTAAAATTAAGAGTAATGCGATTTGAGTTAAGAGATCAATTTTAAGACTTAAGATCTCCCATTTTGATATGTGAGTTTTGAGATCTAAGTTCCAATGATTGAGTTTAAACTTTAATAAGAATCAGAAATACAAACAGCAGATCACTGAGATTAGAAATGCGAAATACGAGAGTTATCTTTTACGTTTTTATGTTCAAATGTGTCATTGCTATATTCGTAAAATTTGAAACTTGTTATTGAGAAATCGGTGGCACCTTATAAATTGACCGAGTAGTTTGTTGACACTGATGCGTAGAAGTTGAAATGTTCTAGCATGAATTTGGATAAAGTACGTTCTAACTAATAGTAAGGGCTGAACTACACTACAAGATGCAAATAAATTTTCCGATATCATTGCAAGGCTAAAATAAAGGATAAACGAAATTTGGCACCAAATAATAAGAGAATAATGAGGTATGTTATTTCTAATTATTCGTTCTTGGTAATTTAGAAATTTTGCATAAAAACTTAACAAGGTAATTCAAAGAGTGTTATTATTATTGTATGCTAAAAAGAAAACGTTTTGAAATTTCAGAACTAGCTTTTACAGTTACAAATTAAAAAAAAAATAATGTTTTAAATCTAATGAATGTAAAATTTTTAGTTCTTCCAGGTTCAATAATACAGGAGTACCAGGTTGAGTCTGTAACTGAAGTGGTGGTTGTGGATACACAGACAAATATAGGCAGGCGAAAGGTGTCGACGGTGTCTCGTAAGGTGTCAAATATGTCTTGGCCTCAGTCTGTACTAATGATACACATTTGATGAAAATGCCAATATAAAGAGAGAGAGAGAGAATTAAAAATTAATGCACATTGCTTGTGCAGATCTTTTGATAAAGTTATTGCAGGTTTTAGTGCCAGGAGATAAATTAATTAAATTTGTTCTTTATTCCTTGGAGAACTCCAACAAGGACTAAAATAGTGGGAACCGTAGAGTTCTACTTAATTTTACTTGTTTTGACAATGCGATTGATAACAGACAACTTGATCGCGAAAAAGTTGAGAGAACAATGAGAGATAATCTTGACTTTGAAAACGCTAACCGAAAAAGGCGAGATACTTTAATGTTTTCGCCGGGAGATTTTGTGCTGATACATAGGGATTCCAAAATACATATCTGTAAAAACTGATTACGAGTTTTTGGGTTCCTATGAAGTACTTAAATGCTTAGATAAAGGTCGTTACGAGTTGATGAAAGTTGGTACGAAGATCATCACTAAGGCAGCAAAGGAACTATTAAGACGGTGGCCTGCCAGTTGGGTGGTGAGCTGTGATATGATATACCTCATCGAGATGTTGGAATCTGATGAGTCAGGTAACTTTCAATGCTAAGTATTAGTTGATCAGTTGGATTTTGTCTTTTTAGGGTGGTTGGATTACCACTGGCAGATTAGTCAGTCTCTTACGCCCAGAGTTGTGCCGTTAGAGGAGATTTCTCAACATTAATCGTTTTATTTTTTAGAACAACAGCCCTCAGACTTTTTTACAGCATTTGAGTTCTGCATACCATGTTCCTGGAAAAGACTAGGAGATGACATCGAGCAATGCTCCGACATCAGACAGATGGTGAAGTTTTACGGTTGTGCCGATTCCAACGGCTGTGTCCAGGCGGCGCTTCGAGAGCGGAAGCTATCCGTTATGAAATTGGAGAAAAAGTAGTAGTAGAAGACATACAAAGGACTGGTAGCGGCAAGTTGGGGGCCAAGTTTCTAGGGCCTTATGAAATTTTGAGTGTAAGGGCGAACGATCGCTATTTATTGAAGCGCTCAAACCGCACGAAGGTAACTGATTATGTTGAGAATAACTAGAATGGTAAGAGATATTTTATTGCTTTGACAAAATGATAAGGCACTGAATATGAATCAGCGACAGTCACTGAGCTTGTTGGGTACCGCAAGACACACTGGTCGTGCTGAGGGCAGTTGAACGATCAGAGACCGTCTCTGCTAGTTGAGAGCAGTAGAACGGTCAGGATCGTCTCTGTAAGTTGAGGGCAGTTGAACGATAAGGGACCAACCTGCCAGTTGAGAGCAGTTGAATGGTCAGGGATCGTCTCTGCCAGTTGAACGATAAGGGACCGTCTCTGCCAGTTAAGAGCAGTTGAACGGTCAGGTATCGTCTATGTAGGTTAAGACCATGGTCTGTATGTAGTGTGAATGAGGGACCTCGAATGTGGTGTGAACCTTAAATGGTCAATGGTGTGGTTCTTAAATGGTCAATGGTGTGGTTCTTAAATGGTCAATGGTGTGGATCTTAAATGGTAATGATGTGGATCTTAAATGTTCAGGGATCTTAAATGGTCAAGGACCTTAAAAGGTCAATGATATTGGACCTTAAATCTTTTCTAATTTTTTGAAGACTGTTTGAGACTATTCTAAGGCCTACATGATCATCCCCTGTTGTCATCTACCACATCATCATTTTATTTATTTAATGAAATTCATACATACGGGTCGTGCCCAAATTGTACATAGCTACATATAAATATAAATATAACACACATATACAAATGCATATAATGTAAGAAGTGCCGCGTAAAAGAAATAACAGTTCAATATAAAAATAATAGAAATATAAATAAGTAAATATAATAGAAATAATATATATCATAAAATAAATATTGATAAAATTTAAAAATTAAAAAATCATAAAATCGTGCAGAAGGATCCGGTGTACAAAGTTGGCGGTAAACTGATCTTTTAAAGTTGGAATAAGACAAGTTAAATATATCGCTTCCGTTGGCCACTTCATTATAGTACCTGCACATTCTATCCAGGCTCGTGTTTTGGCCGTAAGAAGTCCTGTGCTGGGAAGTGTAGAACAAGTCACAGGATCTGGTGGTGTAAGCACGAGCGCAAAACGATATCCAAGATAGTATGTTGTGTCGCCGGTCAGTCTGCGTACGTGACCGGTACAATAGTTTTTTCCTGTGACGTCACAGATCTCGCACGTGCGGCTTAAGGTTTTACGTTTTTCCTCGCTTTGGAATTCGGACCAATGAGAGCGCAGGATTCGAGATAAGCCGTCACCGAACCGAGCCAATGGGAGAGCCGCATCGGCCGAGCGGCCGACACCGAACATTGAACAAAAAGCGGCCGTTCCACCGAAATGGGATCAGTCAACAACCAGCAGTCTAGCAGACAACAACTATCTACCTACGATCTATCAAGCAAGTGAGTTAAGAAACCGGCATTGCCGTACATATAAAAAAGAATTTATACACTCTGTGTATTATGTATTACTTTATAAATATTCTGTGTTCACTTTAACTATTGCACGTAACGCTGACACCCTTTAGCGGGCCTTGTAATAGTTATTGTCTTCGTAAACGTATACACAGCGCGCTGACCGTCTTTGGCGTGTCTGTGTCCCGTCCGCTGACGGTTTAGCGGACCTCTTCGAATACGTTCCGTCGCTTCACGTCTTCAACTATTACCATCACTTCGCTTCACGTCCACGTCCGTTTTCATCACTTCGCATCGCGTCCACGTCCGTTATTGCCACGTTGCTTTACGTCCACGCCCGTCACCGCCAAGCCACGTCTACGTCCATAGCCGTCTTGTCTGTCGCCGTCACGTCCGTACCCCAGCTACGAACGCACGGCCGCCGTCGCACTAAGAAGCCAACGTCCTCGCCCGTTCTGTAGCGCCGCTACAGACCGCTACGACCCGGACATCATCACCGCAGAAGCCCAGCACATACACGGCAGTTCAGCCGTCCTACACCGTCACCGCTCAAGGCAACAGCTCGCCCGCTCGTGCCGCTGTCATCCTTGACGGTCACCAATCCAACTTCAGCGGTCACCACTCCGGTCTTGTAGGTCACCACTCCGGACTTTGTGGTCACCCCTCCGAAGTCAGGCCGCTCTTCAATAAGGAATCTCTTTTTCCTTCTCTCTTCCTTTCCTCATTACTGTCATTATTGTTTATTATTTCATTATTATCATTCACTGTTTTGCTATCTACATATTTACCTGTTGTTATCATTTCTATATATCTTTCTCTGTTAATAAAAACCATAACATCCAAACTGTCCGACAATTTTTTTTCAAAACCTGGGGAATCAAGTTTTATCTTTCAGGGTGTCTAGAGACGACGAGTATAGTTCTACCTCTCCGCAACGCTAGCCGCGGCCGGTAGTAGTGGTTACTCCCCTAGGGTTCAATCCCGCAACAGTTGGGTGTGTCAACAGTACCATTTATAATTTTGTGTAACAGACAAAGATCATATACCTTTCGCCTCGTGGATAGCGTTTGGAAATTTAATACATTTAGCCGTTCGCTTCTTGACATCGACTCGTACATAAACCCCATCTTGAAAAGAGCATTTTTGCAGAATTTGTTTTGGACATTTTCAATACGATTCACAAGATTCAGTTGATTGGTATTCCATATAACTGTAGCATACTCCAGTTGACTTCTTATTAACGTGAAGTATAGAATCTTGATGAAACTCCATCACGATTGGTCATGAAAATTATGTGTTTGTCTTTTTACAAAGCCTAACATCCTCAGTGATTTACTTATAATTCTGTTCACGTGATTGTTAAATGAGAGATCTCTAGTAAGAACTACGCCAAGATCATCAATTTCGTACACTGACTGAAGCGGCGCACCGTTAAGAGCGTAGCCTTCGTCATAGGGATCTTTCTTGCGTGAAAAACCTATAAATTTGCATTTTGAAACGTTCAGTTGAAGGTTGTTCTGAATACACCAACGTGCAATGGAATCCAGGTCCTCCTGCAGAAGATCATGGTCAGCAATACTCTCGTAGATTCTATATATCTTCAAGTCATCCGCAAACCATAGAAAATTGCTGTGTTTAACGAATAATCCAATATCGTTTATAAATAGAGAGAATAGAATAGGTCCGAGATGAGATCCTTGAGGTACTCCAGATGTGACAAGAATTTTTCTGGACAAGTTATTGTAGATTTTGATGTTTTGGGTACGGCCAGTTAAATAAGACTTAATCCACAATAACAATGGATCACAAACACCATAAAGTTTCAGCTTGTCTGTGAGGATACCATGATCGACGCTATCAAATGCTTTCCGGATGTCTGTGTAAATGGAATGTACTTCTTTCCCATTTTCAAAAGAAGATAAAATTAAGTCTTTATAGTTCAGTAGGTTTGTAGAAGTAGATCGTCCTCTAAAGAACCCATGCTGTTGAGGTATAATTACGTTTTTGAAGGTTTCAAAAATTAAGTCAGTTACGATTCGATTCGAACACTTTTGCTGCCGACGAAAGCATAGAAATTGGACAATTTTCTACCTTGTTTTTGGGCCCATCCTTGTGAATTGGGACAACATATGCCGTTTTCCAGATCTGGGGAAATATGCCAGTACTGAGCGAATTATTGAACATAATTTGCAGAGGAACAGCCGGAGTATGACAACAGTTCCTCAAAAATACTGGAAGAATTCCATCAGGACAACAGGACTTTGTCGGATCTAATACAGCTAGTTTGGATGTAATAGTTTCCAATTCAATATAAACTGTGGAGATATGTTTACAACAAGTGAACTCGAAGTTAACAGAGCCTTGAACGGATGGCTCAGTGTATACTGAACTGAAGAAGTCCGCAAAGAGATTGCAAGTTTCTAGACAGTTATTAGATCTGACGTTATTGTAGGTCACATATTTAGGAATTCCTTGATCCTTTCTTTTAGTATTAATATACGACCAGAAAGATTCTCTATGACTGTATACAGTATGTTGTAGAAATGTTCAACAGATTTATCAACACATGTGCTGTCAAATATACTGCTCCAATCGTAGAGGCTGATTTCATAATTAATGGATTCAAAGTCGCCTCTGTTGAAGTTGTAACTGCACGGGTTATCTTCCTGCAGTATTTCAACATTCTCGATTTCGAAAGATAGTTCTAGAGGAGGGTGAAATAAGTCGGCGGGTACCAGTGATTCCGAAGAACTCCAAACTTTTACGGTGGTGTTGTTAGAAAATATTAAGTCTAGGATTTTATTACTGGAGTTGTATATTAGGTTGTACTGATTAAGGTTCAGGAAATCGAAGCCGTCAATAGTAATTTCAGCACAATCGTTACTAGCTGGCCCGAATGATGGGACTGCAGTGGTATCAGACGGTGACCAAGTGATCTGAGGTAGATTAAAATCACCCACAATAGTGTATTGTGCGTCAGGAAATTTATCAGCGACCCCAGCTGCCGTTTCGGCAAATGCACTGTAGGTGGCGGACGAAGATTTTGGAGGAAAATAAACACAACAAATGACATATCGTTGATTTTTATGAAAACCCAAGTATGTTCAATGCCGAAGATGTGATCTACAGAGATGACAGAAGAATAAATATTTTGGTGTACAGCAATAAGCGTACCACCACCCCGATGAAGATCGCTAGTGTCAGGGCAACGGTCGCATCGAAATATCGCAAACGAAGAAGTAAACAGTTCACTGTTAAGAATGTCAGGAGTTAGCCACGTTTCGGTAAGAGTGATGACGTCAAAGTTTGTGCCAACTACAGATGACGAGAACGTACGTGTTTTTGTTCTTAAGCCTCTACCGTTCTGACAGAAGATATGGATAAGCGAGGCAGAATAATTAAGAGTTGATGTTGAAGGAACCGGGTTGGTCGTGATTTTTGTTACTCGAAAAAAACTGAAATGGCTTAATTAGAACACTAGATGGCCAGTTGTCAGGTAGGAGCAAGATGTCTGAACTCAGTGAAGAGGAGCCGATTTTGAAGGAAGCACAGTTACCTTTGTTTTTCAGATCTTTACAGGAGAAATTTTCATTAGGCCACTTCCTTTTCAAGTAGCTCGAAACGTTATCCTCAGTGGTACCCTTTTTTAGACGGCCAACGTATATCCAAGACATGGTTGGGTTGGCGATTAGAATAGAGTTGGAAGAGCCAGTTCCAAATGCATGATGATTTCGTTTCAAGTTAGGATTGGCGGCCACTTTTTCTCCAGTGTTATATGAGCAATTTAGATCATCTGTGTCGTGTAGGGAAGTATTATTATTGCGCCGTAAGACCATCTCTTCTGAAGAAGAAGAAGAAGAAGAAGAAGAAGGTTTTGACTTAGGTTGAGAAGTTATTGAAGATCCCTCTTTGTTTGAAGCTTCGTTTGACAGAGCTTTATTATTTGTTTCAGGGAAGACACTGAGGTTAGTTTTTACTTCGTGTAATTCAGCCGATAATCTAGCATTTGCTTCTCTCAGAGATTTGACTTCTTTGACAAGTTGTAAAAATATCGGAGAGTCATTAATACTGCTCATGATGGTGTTTCTAAGATAGTTAGTGACTTCAACATTCTCTAGTACCTTCTTCACAACTTCAGAATCGAGACGAGACATAATTTTAAAATTTATGACAAAATTTTAGAAGTAAATTAAAACTGAGAATAGATTAACTAATAATTAGTTGAGAACAATATATATATATATATATATATACTCATAAATGATAATAAATATGTTGACATACAGAGCTAAAAGGGATTATATTGGGACACACACTTCACCGCTAGGGACCTAGGGACCTAAAAAGGCCACGGAGAAGGTTAATGTAAAAAATATATACTTAAATTAAAAATATAAATAAAGTTATAAAAATATAAAAATGTATAAAATTTAAAACATATAGATAAAATGTAAAAAAATATAAATAAAAATAAGAACTATAAATGATAAAATAAAAAAAGTTTAAAAATAAGATCAAAGCTAAAAAATAAAATAAAACAAAATCGAAAAAAATAAATAAAATAAAATAAAACAACTTAGTCGAGATTTGAACCCACGACTTTGCAAATAGTATTTAAATTCAACTTCGTGGTATCAGGCTGTTACCACTACGCTATATATATACAAGTTATATTAAGTACGTTAATGAATATGATAACAGTTTTTTGCTGGTAACATCACCTAATTAGATGGGCAAGCAAAATGCACCTTTATGTACACACACATGTAATTAAGAAATCTAAAAAAAGGCCTTAATTTGGCTGTAACATAAAATTTTTCACACTTATCTCGACTGAAGCTATCCAACCTTGAGTTAAATGGAGTAGATTTAATTTTTACACCACTATTAATATTAGAAAATAATGAATATTTAGAGAGCACAATACTGAGATACTTGATCTATGATCACCACGTAATGATGATATAATATTACACGAAATCGATAGAACTTCAAGTGTTCATAAATATGGGTGGGTAAGGAGACTAAATCCGTCGATGCATATGAGTATTCTGTGATAATTATTTGTTCTTTACTACATGTTTCAGTTATTTAATAACTACATGAAGTATCAAATTAAGGGGCATTTCAACTTGAACATGAATGTAGTGTTGGTTAAGTCATTCGATGGAACCATGATTCTTATTAATCGAAGGGTGTTGCCAGACATGGCGTAGTAGTGCTAAATTAAAATTGTTCATTGGAATCAAAGGAAACTTGTTGGATTTTAAATTGATTTAGTAGTTAAATATCGTAGCGAAGCACGGGCACCTCACTATTTATTTAACATAATTTATTTCATGTTAAGATATGTTAGCTAAAATATTAATTTACATTTCAAAATATAATTGGGTGTTCAAATTCAATGTATATTTTTACAAGCAGGTATACGAGGTCTGTTCAAAAAGAATCGCGAATTTTGTGTTTTTTCAAAAATTATTTATTTATTCATGAATATCTATTTTGTCCCTTCAAAGTAATTCCCACCAGATATTATACACTTGTGCCAACGTTTTTTCCAATCCTCGAAGCAATTGAAAAAATCATTTTTTGTGATCTTGTTCAGCTCCTCCTTCGATGCCGTCTTTATCTCCTCACTCGTAGCGTAGCGTCGTCCTTTCATGGGCCTCTTCAGTTTCGGGAACAAGAAAAAGTCACAGGGGGCCAGATCTGGGGAATACGGTGGCTGCGGCATTCTTAGTGTGTTGTTTTTGGCCAAAAATTCGCGCACAAGCAACGATGTGTGGCACGCTCTTCGTCGTTCGCATCTTCTCGGCCCTCTGAGAACATTTTGTACCACCGATAAACGTTGCTTCGGTCCAAGGTAGCTTCACCATATGCCACAGTCAACATTAGGAATGCGTCCGCACACTTAATTTTGTTTTTCACACAAAATTTGATACAGATTCTTTGATCGAAAATCGAAGACGAACCAAAACACGTGCAAGCAAAGCAACTGTCAAAAATTAACTGAACATTCAAAATGGCCGAACTTGTCGGCATAAGTGAGAGACATGAGTACCAACATTATAAATAATAATAATAATAATAATAACATAACGCCACAAAAAAATCGAAAATCGAATATACGTAACCCGCGGAAATTCAAAATTCGCGATACTTTTTGAACAGACCTCGTATATTTTAAGGTATTAAATATATTTGCATTGAAACAAAACTTAGGACCGGTCTTTCCACCTTCTGATAAACTCCTGGGTAACTATCAGATAGATAAAGTTATCTGATACTTTATCTGTTGGATAAATGTCATCCCGACTTTCAATAAAAATTTATCTGTCAGATACTTATCTGACGGATAATGAGACTGACATATTGAATCTCTATGGAAATAAATAAATAAATTGGTAAACTGACAGCTGTCGAGCTTTTTTTTTTTTTTTTTTTGTTATAATTAACAAAATTAAATTTATGTATGCGTTATACAAGATTTTAGCAATTATTAATGTCGTAAGCATGTAATAAAATTGGGGGAATGAAAAATAGATAGTAGATATTAATAATAATTGTTCTACGTTTATTTAATTTTTTAATTTTATTATGATTGATGTAAATACAAAATAAGTTATAATAAACTAGCTGAGTACCCGTACTTCGCTACGGTTTATTGACGGTTTGCCATCATCGTACAATTATTGTCAGTCATGATTCTTTATAGATCACATTGCTAACTCTCTCCTCAGGTGTAGATTCACCCCGTTAGAGGTACATTTGTGTAAAATTCGTAGTATGTTTCTAAACATGTGCACGGGTAACTTTTAAGTTATAAAATGAATGTTATAACTTAATAAACACAGGAAATACGACGGGTTGTATAATTCACCGCGATTATAGATTTACCCCTTTAGGGGTTGATTAGGAAAGAATCCAGAAATAAAATTTTCGACATTTGTATGGTTAATCTTTATAAGCAAAAGCCAAGTCGATGTCTTATTGGTACTAAGAGATATTAAGGAATCCTTGATATCACATTTCAGCCCTTAGGGATTGAATTTCGAAAAATACCGTCTTAGTGGGAACTTACGTCATACAGGGAATATACTTTACGAATTTCATGTATCTTGTCCAGAGGACGTTCTGTCGAGTAAAAAATACCCATTTACCCCTTTAGGGGTGAAATTTTTAAAAACTGTCAAAACTATTTCGAGATATTTTAAAAAGACACCGATATGCCAAAAAAGGATTGTTATAACTCAATAAACACAGGAAATACGAAGAGTTGTATAATTCACCCCGACTGTAGACCCCTATAGGGGTTGATTCGGCCAACATCCTGAAATAAGTTTTTCGTATGGGTAATCTTTGTAAGCAAAATCCAAGACGATATCTTATTGGTCCTAAGAGGTATTGAGGAATCTTTGAAATCACATTTCACCCCTTTTCACTTCTTAGGGGTGGAATTTCGAAAAATCCCGTCTAAGTGGCTGCTTACGTCATGGAGGGAATATACTTCACGAATTTTATTTATCTATGTCCAAGGGATGTTCAATCGAATACAAAATTCCCATTTACCCCTTAAGGGTGAAATTTTAAAAACTGTCAATACCATTTCAAGATATTTTGAAGACACATATATGCCAAAAGGAATTTTATAACTCAACAAAGACAGGGAATATGATGGGTTGTATAATTAACCCTGTTCGGAAATTCACCACTTTAGGGGTGGGTTAGAACAAAATCCTGAAATTTTTCAACATTTATATGGGTAATCTTTGTAAGAAAAACCAAGACGATATCTTATTGGTCTGTAGAGATATTTAAGAATCCTTGAAATTATATTTCACCCTTTAGGGGTTGAATTTCGAAAAATCCCGTCTTAGTGTATGCTTACCTCATGGAGGGAATATACTTTGCGAACATCATGTATCTATGTCCAAGGGATGTTCTATCAAATAAAAAATATCCTTTTACCTCTTTAGGGGTGAAATTTTGAAAAACTGTCAAAACCATCGAGATATTTTAAAAAGACATCTATATGCCAAATAGGAATTTAATAACTCAACAAACAAAGGAAATACGTCGGGTTCTATAATTCTCCCTGATTGTAGATTCACCCTTTTAGGGGATGAATAGGACAAAATCCTGAAATAAGTTTTTCAACATTTATACGGATAATATTTAGAAGCAAATATGAAGGCGATATATTATTGGACCTGTGAGATATTGAGGAATCCGTGAAAACACATTTTACCCCATTTCACCCCTTAGGGGTTGAATTTCCAAAAATCATTTCTTAGGGGGTTGTTAAGTCATAAAAAGGATATACTCCCCGAATTTTATGTTTCTCTGTCTAGACGACATTCTATCGAATATAAAATACCAAATTACCCGTTTAGGGGTGAAATTTAAAAAAAAAGGTCAATACACTTAAATATTTTAAAAAGACACCTATATGCCTAAAAGAAATGTTATAACACAACAAACACAGAAGATGCGAAGGGTTCCATAATTCACCCTGATTGTAGATTCACCCCTTTAGGGGTTGATTAGTACAAAATCCTAAAAAATAAGTTTTTCAACATTTATGTGGGTAGTCTTTGTAAGCAAAAGCAAGGCGATATATTCTTGACCTAAAAGATACTGAGGAATCTGTGAAAACACATTTCACCCCTTTTAACCCCTGAGAGGCCGAATTTCAAAAATTATTTCTTAGGGGGTTCTTAAGTCATAAAAGGAATATACTCCCCGAATTTTATATTTCTTTATCTAGACGAAATTCTATCGAATAAAAAATACCAATTTACCCCTTTAGGGGTGAAATTTAAAAAAACGGTCAAAACACTTTCTAAATTTTCTAAAAAGATACCTATATGCCAAAAAGGAATGTTATAACACAAAAAACACAGAAGATGCGAAGGGTTCTATAATTCACCCTGATTGTAGATTCTCCCCTTTAGGGGTCAATTAGAACAAAATCCTGAAATAAGTTTTTTAATATTTACATGAGTAATCTTTGTAAGCAAAAACCAAGTCGATATCTTATTGGACCAAAGAGATATTAAGGAAACCGTGAAGCCACATTTTACCCCTTTTCGAAAAATCCGTTCTAAGTGGGTGCTTACGTCATGGAGGGAATATACTCGCCGAATTTCATGATTGTAGGTTCAGTGGTTTGGGCTGGGCGTTGATTATGAGTAGGTAGCTTAGTTACGATTTTATATATATAGATTTGAAATTCTTTCATTTTCATTTTTTCTGAGTAATCAGTTTCTTCAGGTACGTCACCGACACAGTACTGATCTTTTGTGGGTGGTTCTTCATATCCACTCGTAACGTTAAAGTTGCGTAATACTGCAGTTGCTACTGTACTAATTATAATCTTATTGCTCAAATTCGAAACGAATATTAGAATTATTAACCATTATATTGTAAGGCGTGGATCCCGGCTAACGTTTAATATAAAATATCCTTCTCGACACCGTTTACTTCAGCCTTTTTTTCACAGAAGAAAGCAGTTTCACTAACATTTCATCCCAGGCTGCAACCACTCGTGGATAGCGCGCAATTTCGTAAAATACTAGCTGAAATTTGTGTATTTAATTTTCCGTACAAGGCATACAAATTAAATCAGACATAAGCTGGATATTGTACGAGATACTTTTTTCATATTTTTTCTCACCGTGGAAATAATAAAATTCAAACAAATTATATTTCTTCAAGTCCATTTTGCAATTTATTGTTCCAAGAAATCATTTAATTTCTAACTTTTTGACAGTGACAGCACTTATTTGTTACTTATTCGCTACTACCGAATAACTTATCTGCCAAATAGCATAGTTTATTCGTAAGAATAACTTTATCTGAAGGTGGAAAGACGCTATATTGTTTTTACCCGTCAGATAACGTTACCAGCCACTTTATCTGAAGGTGGAAAGACCGGGCCTTAATAATATATATTCGCATAGATGATTTTATTAAACTTATGCAGCTCTCATTAAAACTTATGCCCTGAACTTGAGTTATTACGTTTTTATACACGTAATTTGACATCTTTTGTACTCAATTTTTTTAAATAAACCTGAATAAAAATGAATAATGCCAGTAATAAGTAGAATTAATGATATGAATAGAAATAATCTATCTCATTAGAATTTTATCTTTATATAGGTTCACCCAATTAGTTAAGATCTCGACTTTGATTTATAAACACAGTAAAAACATA
Organism: Liopterus haemorrhoidalis; assembly: GCA_963971575.1. Classification (NCBI taxonomy): domain Eukaryota; kingdom Metazoa; phylum Arthropoda; class Insecta; order Coleoptera; family Dytiscidae; genus Liopterus; species Liopterus haemorrhoidalis. Next base: position 122,993,853 of record OZ020611.1, read on the forward strand.
GTATTTCATTGGACGTTTGCACCACAATTTGTATCATAATTTTAAGGAAGCGAATTACACAATTCAATTAAACACGGTAGAATATATTTGCCGATTGATATGAATGTTTTCAGTATATTTCTTAAAAAGACTAACTGTGTCCTAACTATAATTATTAAACATCAGATAACAATCGCATGTAATTACCGAGTGAAATTTATGAATTATTAATAACTAATAAACCTTTGCAGATTACCTTAGCATATATTAAACCATAGGTATTATATATAAACTTTTTATGAGTATTAAATGTAATCTAGGGGTATGACAATACATACTAATGCCGATATATTTATTGCATAGAATATTAATTATTTATCGGCGAACTATGATGATTATAGGTCTGGTTACTGATCAAGAATATCAAAGCGGCATAATTAAATAACACCACGTCACGTTCATTAAGGTAATACATAGAAATAACTACTTTTGAACATTCAAACATTCTGGATTGCAGAGATTCGAATTCTCTAATGATGCGTTTAGACGAAAGGTTTCTTTTTATACCATTTTTGAGCTCTACCTAAACCAGCAATACGTGATCTGTTCATAGGTCGAAGAAGGTAAATGTAAGAAGTACTCGGTGGTCAAAAATTTGATCTTTTCTGTTATCTACCCGCCACTATTTCAATATATAGCTATTGTAACGTAACTAGGTTTGCAAATTATGATTTTTTGAAAAACAGGACCCAGATACATACAGTGGCATATACATGACTCTTGATTAGGGGGGCACTTATGATGCCTATCTGTTACGACCGATGGGGAGCTTGCGGATCGTGGACCGCGTACATAGAACATAGAAATTCTCGTAAAGATATCTGTACTCAAACGTGTTGAGTTAGATTATTTAAAATATAAAAACTGTGACAGTTGGCACCCCTAACCTAACCTAAAAACTTAGTCAGTAGATAGTGGCGGGATAATAACAGGAAATGTTCATTAACTTTACTGCATATATCGACCACCATTTTGGCTTAGTTCAATATTGACAGTTCATATTTGATAGTCGAGCAGTGTACACGTAGCAAATTTACTATCGTATATTTATTATTCGAACGTAATATTGAATCGTAAAACTTCGTCTCTAATAATGAGTCGAAATGATTTACTCAAGTAAATCAAAATGCGCGACGAAGCCCATTTCGATCTCAGCGGTTATCTTACCAAACAAAATAGCAACTAATGAGGCGCTAAATCCGCAAATGGTTAATGAGCGACCATTACACAATCATAGAGTTACAGTATGGCGTGGAATTCAGTCAGGTGGTGTAATTGTAATTTCTACGCAGACGCTGTGAGTGACGTTATAGCTGTGGACAGCGAGAACTACCGTTACATGGTTTCAATCGACAAGATATAACATGTCACATAGTATGAGTCAAAATTGAAATTTTGAAGATAATGTTTCCAGACCGATAAATCTGGCCACCAAGATCTCCAGATCTAACCACTCCAGACTTTTCTGAGGTCGTGTCAACAGGTCAACGTCAATTGAACAACTATTATGAGAAATGCTCTTGAAAGAAGCCGCATTTGTGTGGCAGCAAGAGGCAGGCACAAATAATTACAAAATACAAATAAAGCATCTAGTATATAAAGATATTTACTATTTTGTATTTATTATAAGAATTATTTGAAATGAAATTTGTAAAGTAATTCTTGACCATCCAGTGGCTATATACTCTAAATTTTTATTGAAAAAAAAATATTATATAGATATATTATAAGGAAAACTCATATTGTCAACACAATAATTTTCACTTATAGTCAAATAATGCATAATTACGTTATTATATAGGTAATGATAAATAATAAATCTTGGAGGACAGAATTATCCCCCCCCCCCGTCATTGTCTCAAAGGCTTTTACTTGTATTTTATAAAGGAACACTATTGATTCAGGTTATTAAAGTTTTCAAGTGTTCAAAACAATTCGATAGGTTTCGTATTTATTTCGTAAGGATAGTAACTTCTATGTATCTGTTGTTAGAAACATCTGGATATTTTCTAAATGTCATCTGTTCATAGTAGAAATAATATATCTATATACTAGTAGAGTTAGGAAATAATTTCATTCAGCATACAACAGAAAATCAAATCTAAATCAGAAAAATAAAACATTAATATTTAGTTCTATAATTCGACCAATTTTAACATATGCTTGTCCCTCGTGGAATATGTTAAGTAATTCGAACTGGCAAAATATTTAAACTATTCAAAACAAATGTATAAGAAACCTTAAAAATACCGTTTATAAAAATTTATGCTACAAAGATAATCAAAAATTATTTTTCAAGAATCGAAAAACATACAAAATACATTAATAAAAAATATTGACAAAATAAACTCAAAACCATAAAATACTTGATAGATTAGTAAATTACTAGGAGCCTCAGCCCGGGCTTCTCCCCCTACGTTGACAAAACTCGTCGCTTCGCGACTCGTTTTAATATGATATGGCATTTGGCCGCACTTGGCGATTATAAAACTCGTCGCTTCGTTTTTTGCCTGTCACGTGGTTATCGAAGTGACGCACCTGGGGCGCGCCCGCGGAACGTCCACGAAACGTCAGCAAAAAATATTATTATTATTATCATTAGCCTATAACAAACAGACAGTTCTGAGCAATTTAACGTTGACATAATATTTCAAATTGGTGGCACCCCGGTGAGTGTCGTGGCACCCTGGTTGAGAAACATTGATAAAGCCAATAACACTCGGGAAGTTCTAATCTATACATACAATTTTCAAAGGATTATCCAAATCGGTTAATTAATTAACGTTTGTACCATTTAAACGAAACAATAATATTTTATTTCACTATAAAGAATACATGGATTCTGAATAAAATAGAGAAAAATTAATAAAATAGTTAAATATTATTGCATAGGATTCACTATTAATTATGTCACTTGGAAATTTAGAAAAACTTTTGAGTAACACTGATAGATGTGAAATTTGCCGATTTTCGTTGTAATAATGTATTCGTTGTAGTAATATTTTACGTTATTAGAGAATTATTGCAACCTCTGTTCTACTGATCTTTTAATAAAGTTTTCCTTTATTTGACATGTGCGCATGCGCAGTTGATATATCCTTAATTTCTTTCTTTTATTAAAATACAGGCAACCTATATTTAATTTAAATAACGGCAAAGCATTTTTTATTTAAAGCACCTTACTTTTGACAGGTCTTCTGTCAATGTAACCTCAAAATTAACAACGGAGTAAATTCGAACAAAAAATTGGTGACTTTTCTTGTGAGTAATGATGCAAGCTAAAGATAAAAAACGTTTACGATTTAAATACGAGGACGATGTTATTCTTCTCCGAGAAATTGTGTCACGAAACCCTTTTGCGAATGGTTGTGCCGTATGCGAGTATGCCGTATGGGAAAAAAATAGTCTGTTGCAGTTAACTCATATAAGAGTTGCAGTTAACTTCTATATTCATTTCGATCTATCAATTTGGCATATTTGTCAAAATAAAGTATGAAGCAAGAGCACCGTTGCAATAACACTCTTTAAAACATCATGAAAAATTTTAATACAGGATACTTTATTAGAGGTTTCTTTTAATAAAGTCAGCTTTTTTTCACTTTGCAATATCTCTCTATTAAATTTAGTATTTTGTTTAACTATTTAAAAAGGTATTTATAATTTTCAGATTTTTTTTGTAAATAATTTGGTTTACATGTAAATATATTATAGTCGGTTTTTAATTTATTTAATTAAAATTTAAACTAAAATTTCACCTATACTTGTTATAATTCAGTAATGCGAAGGAATTGCCTCCTAAATTTGAATGTCGGCAGTTGTTTCGTTGTTCGAGAGAGGCGCTGATGAATACTTTTATCATAATTTTTAAGTTTTTTTGAAATACGTCTTAAAATTTGCATTTTTACTGCAAAAAAAAAAACAGCGGAAGATCTTCATGATGATAAAAAAAAACACTTTCATCCTATAGTAATCAATTATATAAAGAAATAATATATTAAAATGACATCTGGGTATTTAATACTTCAAGATTTAACACAATTAAAATTACGCGATTACTAAATATCGAATATTATTCTGTCTTATCTATCCTCCTAATACATTGTACTTTATACTTTCGTTAATATAGTTAGTAAAATAGTTAATAACATACAGTTTCCAGAATTAAAATAACAAAACTGCTTAACAGATCAATCCTCACCCTGAAAACTTATTTGAACGTATTCTACAGATAGGTTTAATATTTAAAACGTTTGAACGACCCTTAGACCATTTTAATAACTCAAACTGATTCTTACTTTCTTAATTCTTACTTTCTTTTCCGTTTAATAGCATTTTTAACTGAAGGCAAATATGGTCAGCAAAAATTTTCAAAATTTATGAAAATGTTAAAACCTTAAAAACTGCATTATCTTTCTTTATCAACTCTTATGTATTTTTTACACATTTCATCAATTTTATTAATAAAATACCTTCAACTGTAGGTTTTTCAATTCAGTTTTGGTCTGAAATCGTCTCCTAAATAGTAGAAATATGAATAAACATCTTTTATCGTCTGGTACAAACTGTCCGTGCTGAGCAATGGTGACGATCAACGCGACAGTTTCGAGAAAAAAATGCATGATTTTTATCAATAAAAATTAGTCAGTACCCCCTGTCGAAATAAAACTAAGCCTAAGCACTAAAAAAATATCACCCGGATAAGACGGCGGTTCATTTTCCTCTCCGCGTTACCGGAAAAATGAAGATACACCAGAAGTTGAATAGAACATACATACATACCAACACTTGTACAATATAATAGTAGATTGCTGTTTGATAGTGAATTAGGGGTTTTCCCGTGTCTTTTCCCTAATGAATAATTAAAAAAGGTTTAGAAACGTAAATTCTGCATACAAAATAAAAAGATGTAAACTTATAACATTAATTTGAGATAAATAAAGATAAATAAAGTATTTATATCTATGATAATAAACTCATTAAATATATATAATATATCTATCTAGTATATATGTACACTAGGTGTTTTTGTGTAAGTATTGCTCACTTTTTTTATCATAAGAGACAGGATGAAGGTCAAATTAGGAAAGATGAAGTACTTTACAAATAAGAATATTAATTTGAAAAATAATTGAACAAATAAACGAGTTATTTCAAATACAGGGTATTCCAACCGTTTAGGTGGAACTAAATGGGAATTTCGTTCTTTTAGATTGTCACGAGAAGGGACCTTGCTTGGGTTATTTCTTTTTTCACGTTGGCATGTGAAAATTTAAAATTCCAACAGTGAAACCATGGAAACGAATGACATATGTCAAAAATAAAATACTTTTTTATATATGTATAATACATTTTAATAATGGGAAATTTGTATTAAGAATGAGAATCAAAGTATAAAGAAAATGACATTTTAAAATGATATTAACCTTAACCAAAAAATGTTTATTGTAAGTATGATTTACAAAGCTTAAACAAACCGGCCAAAAACCACGATCCAAACGATGAAAGTAACTAGATTGCAAAATCTAGTTCCGCCTAATCGCTTGGAATAGCCTTTATAGGCTTATAGGCTTCCGCTTTAAAAATGTATTTATATTTTTATAATACTTTTTTAAAGCGGAACCCCCTGATTTTTTACTGAACTATCCTATAATATAATACGCCTGTTTGTATGTTCGTATGTTCGGTATGTTCGACCGGTCGTTTCTTCATTCCCCGATAGAGGCGCGCATATGTTAATTATTTATGTCAAAATTGTTTAAAATATATTGTTGATGCAATAATAGTGAATTTTCTACGAACACTTTTTATAATTATTATAAGATGCAATAATAGTGAATATTCTACGAACACTTTTTATAATAATTGATAGAATTGTAAGAAATTATTGTTTATGTATTGGACAGTAGTGTGCTGTGAATTTTTGTTTTGAGTGTTGACATTAAATTAGTAAAAATGACAGTTGTGTTTTTCATTAAAAAATCACTTCACAATTATTAATTTAGTTGTGAAATACACGGATCGGTTTTTTTAACAAAACACAGAAAAACGTTATCCTTCCGTGATATTCGACATTTTTGATTAAAATTATTATTAGCAGAAAAATAATTATTTTAAAAATTATTTGGTTTTGATGAAAGTAAGAAAAATGTGACTTTTTTTTCTTTATTATTATTTTTTCAATGCTTTATTATTTTTTTGTTTCTACGATTTATAGGACAATATTTACAATATCCCACTGCAAACTCTATACAGATGGCAGCACATAACGACTACACTAAATAATTCAAGAATTATCAGTGGCTCTAAAACAATGGTTTCTGTTTATTTATTCACCTTAAAAGCACTATCTTAGGTTATGGTTGATAACTGTTTATTTTATTTTTTTTTATAAACCACCTAAAAATAAATTGTATTTTAACTGTTCTGTGCAGGGCTAGGGACAGTGATTCACCTTAAAAGTACTATCTTAGGTTATGGTTGATAACTGTTTTTTTTTTTTATAAACCACCTAAAAATAAATTGTATTTTAATGGTTCTGTGCAGGGCTAGGGACAGTGATTCACCTTAAAAGCACTATCTTAGGTTATGGTTGATAACTGTTTTTTTTTTTTTTATAAACCACCTAAAAATAAATTGTATTTTAACTGTTCTGTGCAGGGCTAGGGACAGTGATTCACCTTAAAAGCACTATCTTAGGTTATTGTTGATAACTGTTTATTTATTTTTTATAAACCACCTAAAAATAAATTGTATTTTAACTGTTCTGTGCAGGGCTAGGGACAGTGATTCACCTTAAAAGCACTATCTTAGGTTATGGTTGATAACTGTTTATTGTTTTTTTATAAACCACCTAAAAATAAATTGTATTTTAACTGTTCTGTGCAGGGCCAGGGACAGTGATTCACCTTAAAAGCACTATCTTAGGTTATGGTTAATAACTGTTTTTTTTTTTTTATAAACCACCTAAAAATAAATTGCGTTTTAAATGTTCTGCACAGTCCCACCTGTTTAGAATCTCTGTATATTGAACAAATGACGTGTGTGTGACGCATGCGCAGTGTTCAGTGGGATATTGTAAATCTATCCCGTAATTTGAGATATAGTGTAAGTATGCTTTTTTCCGTGTGCCCTTTTTGCCGTGTGCGTATTAATCCGTGTGCGTTTTTTCCGTGTGCGTATTTTTATATTATATAAGAAAATGGAAAATTAATTTTAATAAATATATTTTAAATTTAACGTCTCAAATCATTTTTAGTTTTAACATTATAAATATAATGCACTGACTGAAAATGAATCGTTTTCCCATCTTAAAAAGTTAATGAATTAATAATTCGGAATAATGCTCATTATTTGTCCAGTTTTTAATAATGGGCGAAGAGTTGATTCAATTTGAATTGGATGAAGTTAGGCGTATGGCTAGAGAAAGAAGTCTGAGGTGTCGAGCAAGTTCCATATTAAGGTAATGATTTGTTTGCCAATACAGTTGGCAATGGGTGCACTAGTCTAATATAATATAATATAAAATACAGTTCCATTTAAAAATGTTTTTGTTATATCTCATTTATTTGATATTCAATTGTTTTTCCAATTTAATTTTCTTATTTGTAGAGTAAAATATTTCATATTTCCTAATTAAGCCTCTTTCGTATCTTTTATAATAAAGAAGTTAGCATTGCTTAAATAGTTCCCAAAAACAGCCTATTTGTGCTTACCTGCTGTAACTGTGTAATTATTTGGAGGAATTTCATTGTTTAGAAACATGGGTTTCTTTTGTCGCATATCAGACAGCATGTCCACGACCAACACCATCTTTATTTGAGATTTTTTCTCTACTCCTGAAATGTAATTCCTCGCAGAGCAAGTATAAGTCCCAGAGTCTGACGTATTCACATTTTGTAACAGGAGAGTCTTTGTCGGCAAAACTAAGGACTGATTCAATAGTACATTACTCCTGAAAAAATAATAATAGATTAAAAAATAACATTTAAAACATAACAAGAGAGACATTGATAAAAAATAATAAAGCACGCCCGAGAAAAATACAATTTGAAAATGTTAAGGAGACCAATTTCTTATACAAAACTTTTTTTTAGTTTAAATTTAAAAAAATGGTTAAGTGATATACATAACGTGTGCAAAAGTTCTGGACTATTGTATGGAATGGTAAAATTCAGAAGTTCAGAAAGTGAGTACCACAGAAACTCAACAAATCCAGCATTACAAAAAGCATGTCGTTGCAACGTAAGAAAGATATTTGGCAAAAATTGGTACCAATGACGAAAAATGAATTATATATAAAATTCTAATTCATGGGCAAACCCCAGCCAGTTTTCAATATTTCAACGGTAGAACCAAACATCTATATTTAAAAGGATCTTCTAGTGCACCTTGTTGAACATGAAGAGTGTGTTGTTTTACGTACTCTTCAATCGAATCAAACGATAACTGCCGAGCACTCTAGTCGCCCCTAAACCATTTGGCTGCAAGACGACAGGCAGAATTTTCCTTTTACTACTTCATAAACTACAGTCGTAACTTGGGCTGGGAGGTCCAACCGCACGCAGCGCACTCGCTTCGTCCACAGGATTTTACTTTATTCAAGTCGATGCAAAATTGAAAAGTTAACCGAAACGGCGTGAGCCTCTTTTATTTCCATTATTCAACAAACAATATCGTCGCCTTACAAGTAAAACCTTCTAAGTTTACGATTTTCGACTGTTTTGAATTTTTTTGTTTTATTATTTCCGTAATATAATCCAACAATGATAAAATAATCATAAAATGTTTTACCCATTGTAACTGAGATTGTATTACTGATATTTCATGAAAATTTCATAAAACAGAGTTCTAAAATAATGATTGTAGCAAGTTTTTTGTCTTTCCTGAAAAGTTATAGTCCAGTCAAATTAGACTCAAAAAAGGGCTCGACCTTGCAAAAGGTCATGTAGTTCTAATTTTTTTATATGTGGTTGGGACCTAAGCTAATAATAAAAACCTAAGTTTGCAGCTTTGAAAAACCTGTGCGAGTGGCGTAACACCCGAAAAACTGCTAATTTTTTTATATTTTTTCACTTTTTGCTCAATAACTCAAAAAATATGAGTCTTACAGTAAAATGTATTTAATTATTTTTAAAAGCACGTTAAATTTCCTAAAATCTGACACTTTGACGGGCTTCATATGTCCAATACTTACCAAGATACAGCTCTTCAAAGTTAATCATTCTTTCCAAAAAATCAAAAAAATTGTTTATTTTACTTTTATTCGCTATACCACAATGAATAAGGACCTACCTGGTATGAAATATAAAGAATCTAACTTTTTAACGTCAGCAACAAAAATACAAAAAGTGCTGAACGACTGCGACGCTGCGGTGCTAACTTTTGCAGTGATATAGTGTTTGAGGAATCCACAGTTATTCAACTACCTCAGGATAAAGTACTGGCCAACGAAAACAACAAGAAGCGTCTCATAACACTTCTTCATTGTGTATTCGAGCAGCGAGGCGTAAAAGTAAAAGTGTCCGAAGAAGACTCTGATCGGGATATCATTGACATGGCAATATCAAAAAGTCCAATATTTGATAGAGTCATCATATTAGGAGAAGATATGGATCTCCTCGTCCTTCTCAATGATTTGGACTCGGAAGCAACAAATATGTAGATATTTGTTGCTACCTACAGAAGAGTAGTAAAGATGAATTTGGTTGTTGCCATTACTCAAGCTTCTCTTTTGCCCAGGAACCAGCTGTACACTCACCAAGATACTAATTTTTATACATGCATTTAGTGGGTGCGGCACTACATCTGCACCTTTTGGCCACGGTAAAACGAAGTTGGCCACCATGCTTAAGAATCCCCACCTTATAGAAATGGCCGATGTTTTCTTGCAGTCAAATTCCAGTCATGAAGCCATAGCAAAAACTGGGGAGAAGTGCTTTGTGGCTCTGTACGGAGGTGATTTTAAAAAAGATACCTTGAATAACCTCCGCTACCAGTTATTCGTTAAATCTGCAGGCAATGCCAAAATTAATCTTGCCCATTTGCCCCCAACAGAAGAGGCAGCAAGCCATCATTCATATAGAACGGATCACCAAGTTCAAAAGTGGTTGAGGACTAACAAAAATCCTACAGAATGGGGATGGAAGCTCGACGATCAGGGTATCATCCCCGTTACAAATAACAAAAACAATAAATTTAAAAAAATAATTTGTTGCAAGTTGACATATAATCTAACACACAATATAATTTTATTTTTAGATGTCGCTAGTTTGCTGCTAACTTCCCCTACCCAGAAGCGGCCTGGGGGGGGGGGATCGGGCGACCGCCCCAGGGCGCCAGGCCAGGAAGGGCGGCGGACGATCAGGTCATCACTTGTATTTTAAAAGAAAGGACCTTTTTTTTGCTCTTCACTTGGATTTGGGAGGTGAGGACCTTTTTTTTTTTGCTCTTCACTTGGATTTGGGAGGTGAGGACCCTTTTTTTTTCCTCTTCACTTGGATCTGGGAGGTGAAGACCTTCTTAATTATTTTTTTTTATGAGGGCGGCAAAAAAATCTCGCCAGACTTGCTAAGGCCGGCTGTGCCCCTACCTATATATTATGCATTTGTTGACCTTAAATTGTTAATAAAATATTCAATTCATAATGTACCTTCTAATCTGATTTTTTTATTTAATAAAATTTTTAAGCAGTAGGTAGATATTTTACTTAAATTTAAAATTTATTTACCAGTACAACTTATAATCATAATATATAATATAATAATATTTAATCGAAGTTTTGCACCCTTTTTTATTAAAAAATGTACTTAGTTAAAACATTTTTTAATTGCTCTTTTCCCCAAATCAACTTCCCTATATTCGTGAGTATGACTTTTTCTTGGATAAATAATTATGCAGATATTTGAGAAAAAATCATGACTAAAAAAGCAATTTTTTTGATTTTGTGGAAAAAATACTTAACTTTGAAGAGCTGTATCTCGGTAAGTATTGGACATACGGAGTACGTCAAAGTGTCACATTTTAGGAAATTTAACGTACTTTTAAAAATGTTCAGACACGTTTTGGTGTAAGACTCATATTTTTGGAGATATTGAGCAAAAAGTGAAAAAATATAAAATATTTAGCAGTTTTTTGGGTGTTACGCCGCTCGCACAAGTTTCTCAAAGCTGCAAATTTGGTTTTTTTCTATTGGCTTAGGTCCCAACCACATATAAAAAAATTAGAACTACATGACCTTTTGCAAGGTCGGATGCTTATTTTGACTGGACTATTATGCTTCTCGGACTTAGAAGTATTTACAGGTAAGTCGACGATATATAATTTTATTGTAGTACTACTTACTTAAAATACAATACATCTGCTGTTGGATTGCTCTTGGGTATATCACACCTAAGAGCTACCGTGTTGCCGGCCGGAACTATATATTTGATGATCTGCTTCGGCCCAAAATCTGCGATCTCAGCAATACTGACTCGTCCCAGCACAGAAGCTAAAACCGACGCTCCGTAATGCACTAGGCATTGATAGTCGCCTGCCACCTCCCGCCTATTTAACTGAAAGAAAACAATAATTTAATATATTAATAATTTATTAACAGCCGTATGGCTAACAAAAAAACAACAAAAAAAACTAAGAGAATACCTATGTCCTCAATCCATAATAGAAAAATCAAAAAATATTTCTTTTTTTTTAGTTATGTCTTTGTAGCTACTTGTTGGCCAAAAATTAACTCTGCGTTCGACTGGACCGGAACTTTTCGATTACATGTTAGTTATCGTGATCAAAAACACAACTTTTAACCAGCCGCAAATGTTCGTACAAGATATTAAACACGCGTTCGTTTCAGATGTTTACTACCTTGGCTATCTCGCATATCTTCACTCAATGGTCGTCCAACACGGTATCATTCGTGGTCGTACAATTACAACGAAATTTAATGAACCATTTCATGGGACGGAGCAGAATTTCCATAATAATTTTTTAGCTTCAGTTTGCTTAAAGGTTTTCCCACGCAAAAAGTACAAGGTGGAGCGCAAAAACTTCCTTTTTTTGAAAGCGAATGAAAGAAAAGTTGTTGCTAATAAACAAAATTTATTTTTTGATAATGAAAGAACATAATTACAAATTTCAAATCATGCTGTTTTAAACAATATACCTTGACGGTGGTGGCCACCGTTCTCTATGCATTGATGCAACTGATTTCTGACTTTTGCCTCTACACGTTCTAACATGTCCATCGGAATTTGGGCTATTTCCTACCGAATAACATTCTTCAGCTGAAGCAGATTTGCGGAGCGATGTTTAATAATCTCTGCTTTGAGGTATCCCCATAAAAAAAAAAAAAAAAATCATAGAGCGGTAGATCGAGCCCATGGGATGTCACTTCGAATCGAGATGAGCTGTCCGGAGAACATTGCCTTCAAAACTTTCATTGAAGCTCGGGATGTGTGGGCTGTGGCACCATCCTGTTGGAACTTAACATTTCCTAGGTTCATTTCTTCAAGAGCCGGTTCGAAAAAGTTCTGAATTATCGTTTATAAAAATTGTACATAATAATGGCATAAAGTCAGATCCATGAGGCACTCCACATGTAATATTAACAAATAAGGAAGTATATCTATTTATATGTACGACTTCTATTGGAGATGTGCGAGATGATCCCCTGTGAAGATGACGGATCAAAAGTAATCAAAATTGAACGGACAGTAAGACAAAGAGATACAACTTTCCCGAAACTGTTCACCTTAGTTTTAGAGTACTTGTTCAAAAGTATATCCTGAGGAAGCAAGGGCATTCAAATTAATGATATGAGGCTAAATCCTCTAAGATTCGCCGATGATATTGTTTTTGTGTCAGACTGTGTTCAGGAATGGGCATTTCAAATGGTGCGGGAACTGAATGAGTCAGCAAAAAATGTAGGGCTCAAGATAAACAAGCAAAAAAAATAAATAAATAAATAAATAATAATAAGAAAACAAAATGATGACAAACCTTGTATTGAGCAAGGCGCTGAAAACGACGATGCCAACATTTAACAGGTTGATGCTTACAAGTATCGTGGGCACGATATACAAACTGACAGAGACAATCAAACGCGCGAAATCGTCAAGAGAATATTACAAAGATGGGCAGCATTTGGTAAACTACGAAACATTTTTAAAAAATATGTCCCAATATGCCTTAAAAAGAAAGCTTTCGAACTAAATGTTATATCCGTCTTAATCTTCTGGGCGGAATACCTACCACTAACTAAAACTTCTGCTAGAAAGCTGCAAGAAACCCAAAGGGCCATGGAACGAGCCATGCTCGGTATAATGTTGAGGGATAAAATATCAAATGCTGAATTTCGTCAAGAGATGAAACTAACCGATACCCTTGTAAAAGTAAGTCCCTTGAGATAGAAATGGGCAGGTCATCAAGCTAGCACAAGAGATAATAGGTAGACCAAACGAATTCTCGAGTGGAGACCTTAGGCAGCCCACTCGCTGGACAGCATGACAATACCAACATGACACACGATTTCAAAGCTGCAAACTATTGAAATAAAAATTTCCTATTAGTTTATTTTTACACAATTGAAAACAATATATTCATTATAATAAATTGTTAATAATTTTTATGATTTATAATTTGGATCTATAATAAAAGTTATTATTATTGTAGGAATAATATGAAATTAAAGTTTTAATGTTAATTTTTGGCCACCCAGTACCAACTTTTTCCTATGTATACAAAAATTGGTAAAGAACTTACATCAACAGTGAGTGTTGACTTCCTGCCAGAGCCAATGTACTGTGATCTCGGAACATCGATAGCCCTGCCGGTGTCGATGGAAACGGGAGCATCATTGGAGTTGTTGATGAGGGGGTAATGCCGCCACGTGATATTGTCAGGAGCCGTGTTCATCTCACATTCGAATGTCACCTCATCATTGAGTGGAGACGCGATAGGCTCTGGACTTTTTATCATGGACAGAGGACGTTCTGTAAACAATAAATACATTATACATAACAATAATTCACAAAATATTCTTTTTATGAACGACTCAAGAACAACATTAAGGGTGGCACGGGTTTGAGCCTCCCCCCGCGCCTGAAAAACACTGTTTTAAAGGACACGTTTATCTTCTAATAGAACGTTAGCTACCAAAAAAATGTTTTGCTTCTAAGACCCAAAGTCTTATGCGCCTCTCCCCCCATAAAATAACCTGAATGCGCTTGAACCAATTACTGTGGATAATATGTACCGTGTAGATGTTTATAACATGATTGTTGCTAGAATATGTTGAACAGAAGTATCCGAAATTTCACGATGAAACATGATGCATGAAGCAAAACTGTTATATCTCGAAAAAACTAATCTAATAAAAAAAAAACTTAATATAATGCCAGCTTATTAAAATAATAATAATTTGAAAAACAGCCTAGTAAACAACAAACTAGACAAAATTAAATAAGTTAACAAGAGCAGAGAATATAAAGCTAAAATAGCCGTTATACAAGATCTCAAAAAGTATAAAATAATAAATGATCAATAAATCTTACTTTAAAAGATACTATTTTTTATCTTAACTAGACTTGAAACGTAAACTAAAGGTACTGATTGAATCTAGCGCAGGGGAGGGTGTAAGTTTATTTTTTCAAATGATACCTGTATAACAAATATTAAAAAGATGAAAAAAAAACTGTTTTGATCTTAAAGTATTTTGACTTTAAAACTAGAATAAAAACAATTTAAAATATTTTTTAATTTTTGAGTTTTGGTCAGAATACGATAGTTAACATTTAACAGTTAAAATAACTTTTAACTTAGTTTGTTAAAAAGCCCTCAAAATATTTTAAGAAAAAACCCTTTTTCCATAAATATTTTTATTTTTTCTTGAAAGTATAAATACTAAATGATAACACTGAATCGGCGGCTCGTGCTGTAAAAATGTGCAACTTAAATAGGACCAGTTACAACAGGTTATATACGTCAAAAGTTACTAACTACATGATTTATAGATAAACATTTATTATTGTACTAGTACACCCGTTGCCAATTGTGTTGGCAAACACATTATTACCTTTAATAAATAAAATAAATAAATAAATCTCAAATCAGTTTAAATAATCGTGTAAATAAAAAATAAGGTCAGTATTATATAGGGATAAACCTGAAAAATATTATTCACATCGGTTAAAGGATATAAGAGCATCCAGAGTTTCTCGTTTATGCCTACGAAACCCTAGACATTTCTTTATGTTATTTTATCTCCAAATTCTTAGAGAATAAATCTGCAAAATATTGTTCATATTAGTCAAAGGATATAGGAGTGTCCAGAGTTTCACGGTTATGCCTACGAAACCCTAGACATTTCTTTATGTTATTTTATCCCCAAATTCTTAGAGAATAAATCTGCAAAATATTGTTCATATTGGTCAAAGGATAAAGGAGTGTCTAGAGTTACTTGTTTATGCCTACGAAACCCTAGACATTTCTGTACGTAATTATATTCGTAGATTCTTAGAGAATAAATCTGGAAAATATTGTTCATATCGGTCAAAGGATATCCTTTGAAACTCTAAACTCTCCTATACAGGAGAGTTGAGTTTCACGTTTATGCCTACGAAATCCTAGACAGTTCTATTTCGTTATTTTATCCGCACTTTCCTAGAGAAGGAATCTGCAAGTTATTATTCATGTCAGTCAAAGTATGTAGGGGTGCCTAGAATTTCTTGTTTATGTCTCCGAAATCAGAAGAATCATCCCGAATAATTATTCCGACTGTTACGAATAGACAGGATTAAGCTTTTTATATTATAGGGACAAGAGTACTTATAATGAAGTGTAAAATGAACGAACTTTCAGACTAACCAACATTCTGCCTTATTTTTCTCCTCCAAATATCAAACAAAGAGAAACAAAAACGTGCCTTTTTTACATCGCACCCACAGTTCCACGCATTTTTATTATAAATGTCCGGATTAATTTTTTTATTCAGAGTAGTTCTTCTAAGTATTTTTATTTCAGCCTTACCCGTGAAAGAACGAGTAAAGCAAGGCTCTGTTATTAAACTTTAGACGTAATTCATTTTTACGAAAATAAATTCGTTGTTAACTCACATGCACACGGTAGCTAGCGAACTAAGTTTGCAATGGCCGTGCAACCTGTTGGATCTTATGGCAATAGTCTTTTTCTGTGTTGGCAACTCGTCAATGTCATTCTGAATGCCACCCAGAGTATGCTAGCATATATTACGATAGGAATTTAAGAGAAACAAACTTCAAATACAGATACAGTAGATACCGTCACCATAGAAGAAGTCGAAAATGCCACAGCAAAATAAAATAATTATAAATTTTTATTATAGATCTAATTACAGCTGAATTGTTGAAAACTTGAGGAGAAAGATTGATCAACCTTCTACACTTTTTAGTGAAAAATATGGGAACAGGAAAGCATTCCAGAAAAGTGGGATCAAGGTATAATGTGTCCATTGCAAAAAAAAAGACGGTCGGTTAAAATGCTCTAATTACAGGTGAATAACTCTGCTTAATATAGCCTACAAGATATTGTCTAATATCTTACATAACATGCTGCTTCCCTACGTTGAAACAATCTTCGGAGAGTGTGACCAGATTTTTGCCTTGGCGCAATTACTAGAGAAAGGCCTTGAATTCGGAAGTGATACGTACCATCTATTCGTGAAGTCCAATCAAATCAGATTACAATGAACTAATGGTTCCGATACCCATCTTGTGACGTCAGATCTGAAGTTTTACAACTGAAGCTCAGAATTTCAGTATTTTTAAATTAAATTTACTATTTTTCTAATGATAAAACTATATAGTTGTAAACAAAATATTGCATTTGACTCGCATATAATGGCTATATTACACTCGGATGATTACAACCCTTACCTATGGCTCGGGAGGTAAACGTCATCCTCATGTAATATAGCCTACATTATATGATTGTTAAATAAAATACTATCGTGTCATAGCAATCTTATATTTTATTCTAAAATCTCATTACACTGTATTATATTTTTCTAATAAAAATAACTTCTTGATGACGCTTTTGGGATAGTATTGAATAGACTTTTGTGTTCAGAATAGGTTGCTATTTCATTTCATGTGTTCCATTGAAAACATTTATTTTCATGATAACTCAAAAACGAATAGGCATTTTTTTTACTATTGCTTAAAATTATTTATTTTAATATTTTTTATTAAAAATACTCGAACTTTGTCCGTACAACCGAAACTCTATCTGTAATAATAAAAGAGCAATGTTGAGCCACTTGGCTGGGATAACCTGTATAGTATAGTGATAAATTTGTTTACATATTTTTGTTTTAACACTTGACAGGTGAGCTTCAAAATTTTTCATTACCCGCTAAGCCTTTACCATTACTAATTCTTGTAATTCCTGAAAATCTTGAATCTTATAGGGGTGAAAATATAAATCTTTCTGTAAAATTCGTATTACCTACTGATGCGGTACTTTTCTTTACACAAAGATATTTTATAGTGTAATGCCTTAGAAATACTTGCAAGATGATTTTAAGTCATTTTCTGTAACCAAGTTAAATATTTTGCTGTGCAAAACTGATCACCAAGACTATTTACGAATACAAAAAGGAACGTAATTATCGAGTATGGCAGAACATAATTACATATGGCTAACCGTATATTACTCTACATAAACCATAACATGTCCATTTATATATACATCTGTAAATAGCTAAAATATTATCCATTAAAATTTATTATACAAAATGCTTATCTATTAAATTCAAAAGCCGAGTATTTATGTTTAACCGTCGTATTTTTACGAGCTAGTAGGAATAAACCAAATTGTTGTATGTTTTCATCTTTAAATTATAAATTTCAACTTATAAATCTTTCAAAACTATTTTTCGGTCGGTATATTTTTCTTCAAAATCACAGCGCACCAGAAGCGACTAGATTTATTACGTAATAAAATAAATATAAAATGAATATTATGAAAATACAAGGATACAATATATTAAAGTTGTACGTCCGTGCGAGAAAGGGAAAGAGAGAGAGAGAGAGAGAACCCACTTGTGTGAATTTAATTGACGATTGAATTTAACGAGTTACTTAGAAACTCATATTCTTTTTTAAATGGAAAACTCTGTTTTGAAAAAATGTTAGTCCAGTTTTTTACAACTATTTACTTATCCCTTCCAAGATGAACATTCAACATTTCGAACATCATGAGAGGTTTTGGGGACCCTTTGAGAAAGTCTCAGGGTCCCACAAATGTCCGCGGACCACACTTTGAGCAACACTGTTACAATCACATAAAAGATGTAGTTTCCTTTAATAAAACATAAAGGAACTTTGGGTCTAAAGCCAGTATTAAATAAGTACTAAGACTTGATTAAACAAGTAAATATAGGTACATATATAACATATAATTCTTGTTCTAGTTAGTAGCAACCAGTTTTAATAAGATAAAATAAATGTTAAAAATCAAGTCAAAAACATTTATTTTATCTCAGTAAAATAGGTGGCTATGAAATATAAGAATTATACTTTTTACTTGCCCGACCTTAATATATAAGGGGCAAGTATTGTAATCGCGAAAATTTTCGATGTCGAGATTTTGACTGATGACCACGTTTCATGGTCCAGGGAATCCAAAAAAAACTATTTTCGAAGTGCCGTCCGTATGTGTGTGTGGCTGTGTGTGTGTGTCTGTGTGTGTGTCTGTGTGTGTGTGTCTGTGTGTATACACGATAACTTAAAAACGGTTTAACTTAAAGAGTTCGTTCTGGTACTAAAAAATTCTCCTAAATAGTTGGGAAGAACCCTATTGTTTTTTATTAAAATCCGAAACCGGAAACGGAAATTATTAAACATTAAAATTCAAAAAAATTCGTAACTAGTAACCCAAGCCTTGGACAAAAAATTGTATAGGACATAATTTGATGTATTTTTGAAGATTTGCCTAAATCTTTTTTTAAATTAAAAAATATATATATGTATTTTTTATTATTATTATTTTTTTTATGGGAGGGCAAGTCTAGCGGAGGTCTTCCTTCGCCACTGGTTTACTCAGGTTTTACTTGTTTAATTAAGCCTTATTGTTCCCATAGTGCTCTAATAATTTAAAATAGAAAAATACATGTTCTATGCAGACTAAATAAAATATCCTGCGTCTTTTTTGAACCCCTTATTCAATTTACAATATATATTTTAAATAATGATGGTCTCTAATTTTTCCAATTTAATATTTTTATTTGTAAAGTAAACGCATCGTCTTTCATAATTGATTCTCCTTCGTATGTCTTATAATAAAGAAGTTTGCAATTCTTAAACAGTTCAGAAAAATTCTTTTCGGTTCATATCTGAAAATTGAAATTATTTTATTATGACCTTATATTTAAAAATCACTTTTAGTTCCTTAACCCTTTTTTCGGCCCAAAATAAATCATGTTTTACATAAAATCAATATTTATGCCCAACCTGACTTATTCCACACAATTTTTATTTATTTATTTATTTATTTATTTATTTATTCAGTGGCGTCAGATAGTGCTGTTATTTTCAAAGTAATGAAAATAAGAAATTTGTAAATAAAAACTCAAATCTATATACTGGGTCAAATAATAATTTCTGTAACTCTAATTTAATTAAAAATAGTTAAATAATGCGAAATTTTGTTCGACTAAAATATATTTGCCCGTGTGAGTATGAATGAAGAGGGGCCTGCGAAAATTTGCCAGTATTAAGCGCCCGTGTTAGAAATGGACCTGCGCATTCTACTTAACATAGGTATACTTCAAGAACGTTCTTGACTGAATTTGCAGAATCTCTCTCTGTGCAGAAAGAGATTATCTCATTTTTAGGGTTTTGTAGGTATGACAAAAACAACCCTTATACCGTCATTTTGTCGTCTGTCTGTCTGTCTGCCTGTTCGGTAAAAATTGTAGCCAAACGGCTAAATTTAGAGAGTTGAAATTTGGCATGCTTATACAACTCTTTGACCCGCACATAGCAAAAATACTAAAACATTAAAAAATACACCCCCCTAAAAATATAAATACATATGTGTTCATCGAAATATATATATATATTTAAAATTCTGTGTAGGATATCAAATGAAAGCCCTTAGAACGTGGATTAACGACCAAAATTTTATTTTGGTCGTATTTGGAACCGGAATAGTACTACAGGTATTTTTGATCAGATTATGTAATCGGAAAATAACGCATTTTTTGTGTTTTTTTGTTGACGATTTACAAAAGTTATAGTTATGTAACACACTAGACTAGAACAGTGATGCGCAAACCGTGGTTCCCGACCCCTAGAGGGGTCGCGAGAAAATTTTTCGGGCTCGCCAAATTCAAACAAATTTATATGACAATAAAAAATATAAGGCTTTTCTTCAACAAGTATCAGGTACCAGTAAAATTTCTCTTTTAAAAACACCCTGTAAGTGAAAATACCAGAAAGAATTTCACTTTTACTACGTTGACGATTACAAAAACGTCTATTGTCTATCCAGGGGTCGCGACAAAATTTCACACAAAATGGGGGGTCGGAAATGAAAATAGTTTGCGCACCACTGGACTAGAAGACGTACCATGGTCTAATGGTTAGCATGCTCGCTAGCAACCCATAATTTTAAGGTTCATCCCGGGCAAAGGAAACAATTTTATTATTTGTTTTTTTTTTCATTTTTATTTTCTTTAAATTATTTTGTCAAAATTCTAGTTATATTTTGGCAAATATTGCATTTAATTTTGAAGAGCGTAAATTTAATAATTAGTTGGAATGTTGGAATTATAGGGGGAAAATTTTAAGATCGTAGCGCCACGCGGATTTTTTTGAAACCATTCTAAATCAGATACCACTTGACATTTACTAGTACATAATAGCGAAAAGTGTATCAAAAAACGACAAAAAATAAATCATTGTTTGGGATTTTCTGATTTTGTGAAGTGACATTACTTGTAAACATCTAAAATACTACATTTTGTGATCTGGTTTTAAGTTATGGCGGTTTTCCATTGTCGATTATTTTAACTATATTGGGGGAAATAATAATTCCCGTGTTGTTTACCAAGGGGTAGAAATCTACAATGCTGGGCATATAATATTGTGTGGAGTCACTGAAAAAAACAGAGAGTTCATAAAGATTTATGCATTAGGCCTACAAACTTGTGCATTACAAACCCACACACAATAACAGGAATTTTCAAGATATGCGATAATAAATACAAAATTGAAAATATTTTTTGTAGTCACTATCATTAAAATGTAATGAGCAAACTTTGATACAAGGGCTTACTTTTTTTCCAATTTTTAAATTGTTTATCTAAACATCGCGACGATTCCTAACCTCTTGCTTTCCCAATTTTGTTTCGAACCATACGGTGTCTGATATTAGTGGAAACAAATGAAACGATATTTCCGGGTTTCTTCTTTTCAATGAATTGCACATAGGCACACAACAATATGTATTATACATTTTTCAATGATTATAATAAAACTTTAAAAACAAACTTCATACAAAACCAATACACAAAACGAAATGTTATATGATGTACACAAGTTCATGAAACGCTCACCAGATGGTAGGGTGCTTAGCTGCAAATCCCTATATTTGCATTCTATGTGTCATGTATACGAAATCAAAGGGGCGAAGCATATGACAACCAATGGAAGCCATAGGCGCAATTTTCAAAATCTTAATGAACCTTGCTATATAAAAAAATACTGTACATATTTAGAAACCTAAATAATGATATTAGGTATTCGAATTAAAATTAACAAAAAAATATTTTAACATAAAATTTGTTTTTAAAACTCTTAGATTAACAGACGATAAATTTAAAAAATCGTTCATTTCGCCGTGAATACTACAAAGCAAAATTTGTCCGACCCACTTAGCCGCCTTCACTTATTATATACCTGCGAAACTATGAAATGTGTGAAAACTCACACTTCACATCAATTCTTCCATTTGAAACTAATATTTATTTGGACTCTTAATGACAGCGATGTTACCATTGGCCAGACTGTTATAATATACAGTGTCTGTACTCGCCTCGCTCGCACTCGCACCGTTGGTAATGATTCTATGCACCGACCTATTTATTTCAAGAACTTTAATTTCATATCCCACAATGAATTTTAAAAAAATTACTAATTAAACTATAAAAAAAAACCAGTTGCACTATTCTGGTTCACATGAATGTCTATTACTTTGATTTTTTAGATATTTAAACCAGCTCATTTGAGAAATAGAGTTTACATATGTTCGTTAATCTTCGGTATAAGAGCTCTTATTTGATATGCAATATGTATTTATTTATTTATATTGTTTTTCGAAATGTAAATATTTGTTTAAATTACTCACGCGGCGAGTTTCTTCGAAATTTTAATATATGCGGGTCAGTGTATAATTAGTTAGTTAATTAAAATATTTAACGCACGCAACAAACGCTATTTGATTCTAACACCGTACATTTATTTGACTAGAATATATTTCAATATGCTATTTACAAAATAACTTAATAACAAATAAAAAAATTGATGTGAAGTGTACATTTTCACACATTTCAGGGTTTCGCAGGTATTTAGTAAGTGAATGATGATTATTTGGGATGCCAAAACAAATTTTATGTTAAAATATTTTTTTTGTTTATTTTAATTCGAATGCCTAATACCATTATTTAGGTTTATAAATATGTGCAGTATTTTTTTTATATAGCAAGATTCATTAAGATTTTGAAAATTGCGCGTGGCTTCCATTTGTTGTTTTAAGTCATAACTTAGCCCCTCTGATTTCGTGTATTCAATTTCACCAATTTCCACTGGTTATTAAATTTACGCTTTTAAAAATTAAATACAACATTTGCCCAAATATAACTAGAAGTTTGAAAAAATAATTTAAACAAAATAAAAATGGAAAAAAAAAACAAAAAATAAAGTTGTCTCGTCTGCCCGGGAGGGAACCCTATTTTGCTGCGTAGCAAGCGAGCGATAGTGTGTTACATAACTATAACTTTTGTACATCGTCAACAAAAAAACACAAAAATTGCGTTATTTTCCGAAAACTGATCAAAAATTCCTATTGTACTATTCCGGAATAAAAAATAAAATTGTCTTGAGACAGGTAGCGAACCCTAGTTTGCAAATTAGAACGCGAGTATGCTAACTATTACACCATGAAAGCATGCTGGTTTACTGTGTTATATAAGTTATTAAAGTCAAGCAAAAAACACAAAAATGCGTTATTTTCCGAAAACATAATCTGATTAAAAATTCCCGTTGTACTATTCCGGTTCACACAAATGTACATTACTTAGAATTTTTTCAGATTTTTAGTTTAAGCCATCTGGGCTACAGGGTGTGGGACAAAATTATTTTGCACAATTTTGGCAAAATCGCGTCAAAATAATTTATTTTGCAAAAAAATTTCATTTGATACCCTACTCATGATTTTAAAAACATATATATTTTTTTCGATTTGCAGATTTTTGTTTATATTTTTAGGGGGATATGTTTTTTTAGATATTTTAGTATTTTTCCTATGTGCAGGTCAAAGAGTTGTATAAGCATGCCAAATTTCAACTCTCTAGGTTTAGCCGTTTTGGCTACAATTTTTACCGAACAGACAGACAGACAGACAACAAAATGACGGTATAAGGGTTATTTGGTCATACCTAAAAATGAATTTCGATTTGGATACATTAAATCCTGTACGGACAAAATTCCAGATATATTTAGTATAAGGGTTTCTTATACCGTAAACGAATTAAATAAATAAAATATAATTGTCTATTTCATATAAACTTTGGATACTTTTCTAGCTTTACTTTTGTTTTATGTTCTATGAAGAATGTTGGTTACTTCCTTCGAGCCCTAAACGCCCATGCCTGACATACTTTACGACACCTTATTTTGACGAGAAAATTTATAAGGTAATAAAATGCAATGTTAAATGGGTTATATGGATATATCGATTATAATATGATATAAATTTTAAATATAATCATAAAATTTATATTTCTGACAGGTTATATTTATTTCCATTTAAATATGATGAGCTGTACAGTTATTATACCAATGACTTTTATCGATTTTGACAATTATTACATTTTATTAAAGGTATAACAGTTGAAATTCGAACACAAAGTCGACTATAAACTTGCATGAAGAGATGTATATATAGATACGTATTTTTTCGCCTTATAGCTGTAAAAGTAATTATTTGAAATTTAATTTTCTTATGGTAATTTACGTATTAAGGCCTTTCATTTAATACCCTACATGGAATATTTTTTGTCAAAAAGACAAGAACTTACTTTTGAATATTGGATCAAAAATCCATATGCACTATTTCGGTTGCATCAATGCATATCCGGCGTGCAACCAGAGGGAGGGTGCCCCTGCACCCCCTCGAGAAAAAATAGTGGGTGCGCGCGTGATGTTCATTTTTTGAGATTTTTGACAAACTATGTTCAGTAACAGGGTAGGAGGACGCTTCGCTCAATGATATTCTCTTATAAAATGGTAACTGTTGTCTAACCTCGTAGCTGTTATCGTTCTGGCGATTAGGCGCGCACCCATGATTTTTTCTTGGGGGGGGGGCTCAGAAGACGAAATTATTTCAATTATTAAAAAGGTTCTTATTTCGAAACTACAAGTGATGCCCTAAAAAACAAAAGGTCCTCATTTACAAAATACGAGTGATGGCAAAAAAGAAGTCGTTATTTATATATTGACAAAAACACCTAACGACCACATGTTTTCGGAGCTCTCGGGGGAGGAGGGGGGTCAGTGAGATCCCCCGCCCTGGGTGCACGCCTGCTCGAGATACAAACAGTGGACAAATGAACAGCCTCAATAACATCGAAGATTTAGAAACAAAGAACTTGGCTTTTCTACCTTTCTGCACCATCTAGGCGTAAGGAATCCATATTATTATTATGGCTACGAATTACTGCCGCATTTCTTTACCCATATGTACACGCAAGCACGCGTTTTGTTTCGTTTAACTTATATTATAAAAACAGTTTGGTTTTTTTCATATTCCATTTTAAAAACATTTGTTTCAAATGTTTGCCGTAATACAAAACTTTAATTATTTTTCGCACGTTTGTTGTGTATTTAAATTAATTTAAAATGTTACATTACGCTTAAACTGATTTGTTGACTGGATGTTCGTGTAATTGATCTGCTCACCTCTTACAATATCTGTAACAATAACATCTATATTACTTATTTATTTTATATCTGCTCATTCAGGGGCGGCCCTAATACACATGGCGCCCCCCATGCAAAAGACAAAACGACCTCCTAATCCCACTTCGGGTTTCCACTTTTTAAAAATCAAAAAAAAGCTGAACACCATAGCTATAGTTCATAAAAAAAAAAAAAAAACTATCCGAAAATTTAATGATGTGAAGTGTGTAATTTTGCATGTATATAGTAAATGATGACGGTAAAGGGGCCTGCATACTGCATCTACGGAACAACATTTTTGGCAATAATCACGTTAACATGAACGATAGTTTGAAAATCATTTATCGTCTATTAATCTATCTACTAAGAGCTTTTATTTAATATCCTACATAAAATTCTGAATTTAAGTTTCGGCAAACGTACCCGGAACATAGAATCAAGATTTTGGGGTTCTCAGTATGGGCGTTTTAGGCTGAACGAATGCGTCATTCGAAAAGGAACTAATTTCTGCCTGCTGATCAATTTCCACCTCTTTGATCTGTAGAGTTCAAAAGGCATGTTTGCTTGGCGCACTACGCAATTTGAAGATGCACAGCGTAGTGCATTAGCCGGTGCCGCACATTTACAGGGTCTGGGATGCGGTAGTGTGTATATGCCCTTACTATTTTAATAAGATGAATTAAATGTGTGAATTAAAGGTGAAAATCAAGTCTTAAATTTCCTATTTTTTTTTTTTTTTTTTTTTGATAATATTTATCTGATTACTTTTATATTTGCACTCCTCCCCCGTATTTACTTGATTTTTTTTAATAACGACAGAGTATAATGGATTAGAATCATGAACAAGACTGAAAGACCCAGCAACCCTGTTGACACACGGGCCCATTCACTTCTTACTACGCCACCAGTAATGTAGTGCTAAATGAAAAAGTGCAGGAGCTCTCCCCCATTCACGTAAGGAAGTTCAAAATAAGTCGTAGGTAGTACTGACCGTAGGAATGTTTTAATTCAAAATTAGAATGCTTTATTATTACCAAACAATACAGTTCCAGATAGACCTTCTAAAACAATGCATTCCAATTATTTTTTTCTCTCTCTCCTGTTGATTCTAATGATATATTACCAATTATTAAAAATTTTAAAAACAGTTACAGCACAGACATTTATAGTTTAAATACCATAATTATTAAAGCATCAATAGACTATATTGTGGATCCTTTAATTCATATTATAAACGGTGCCTTTGATAGCGGGACATTTCCTTCTGTGTTTAATTTGTCAAAATTGTTAAAATTAAAAAAAAAGGTGATGCTAATGACTCATCAAATTATCGATATATTGCACTGACGCCTATTGTTTTAAAAATTTTAGAAATCGCCTTAAAAAATAGCTTAGTAAATTATCTAGAAAAATTTAATTTGTTATCAGAACGTCAGTATGGTTTTAGATCTAAACGGTCTACAACGAAAGCAGCCAGTGAGCTATTGTCTGATGTCATTAAAGCACTCGAGGGCGGTCTTCACGTATTTCCAACTTTTTGTGACCTCACTAAAGCTTTCAATTGTGACAATCATTATGAATTGTTACACAAAATCGAGCGCTATGGATTACGCGGGATTACATTCTACTCTAATAAAATCCTACCTTTTGGATAGAAAACAAGTTGTAATGTGCAATAACACCACGTCTAACATACTTGCTCTTAATGTAGGGGTCGGTCAAGAAACGGTGATTGGGCCGTTGCTATTCTTATTATTTATAAATGATCTTCCTGATGAAGTAAATGCTAGTACTGTTATGTATGTAGATGACCCAAATTTTACTAATAGTGGTGTAGATTGTAGATCATGATTAAATTGAACAGAATATAAAAGCTACTATGGATGAAGCTACATTGTGGTTTAATATGAATAAGCTTAAACTTAATGAAGATAAAACTTTCCATTTAGTTTTAGTCTCAACAGATCTTTCCACCATGACCATCTGTATCATGTTCAACATGTAAAATTTTTAGGATTTGTGTTAGATGCACAGTTCACAAGAATCATAAGAACATGTGAAATATGTAGGTAACAAAATTAGTTCGTACAACTTTATGTTCCATAAAATGAAGAGATACGCATCACTACATATAGCAAAAATTGTGCATCTTTCATACATACACAGATCAATGTAAAAAATTACTTTGTAAAAACGTTACTACAAAATATTATAAAAATATAATGACTTTCCTTCATGATAGTAACTGACCTTGCTCATAGTGACAAATTTAGTTACAATGATCATAGTAACTGAGTTACAGAATTGGTGTGACTATCTATCATGCAATATAGTGTTATTCTGTGGGGCAAGTCTACTGATACTATTAGAATATTCAGAACTGAGAAAAATGCAATAAGAATACTTGGTGGGGTTGCAAGAAGAGCGCATTGTAGACAGATTTTTAAATAGTTAGTTTAGGAATATTAAGTTTTCCTTGCATATATATTATATTGCAAATGTTATTATATATAAAAGAAAATGGTTATTTATTGAATAGTGGAAGCGACCTTCACAACTACAACACCAGAGCCAAATCTGATTTTCGTCTACCGAAAATAAGATTAACTATTTCAAAGTCTCTTCCATCATTTATAGGCGTTTCCCTATTCAAAAAATTACCTCTGCATATCAGAGAATTAAATCTCCAAAAATTTAAAAAAGTTATTTTTAAATTCTTATTGGAGATAATGTATTATAGTGTACAAGAATTTTTAAATGATGATATTGATAGCTGCAATTTTGTGAGTTTGTAATGCACATTAAATTTGACACATGTTCTATTAAAAACCTAGATCTAGCTTAAGTTATTATTAAATTCATACACCTATATTTATCCAAACTTAGCCATAATTCATGGACAGATTTTTTCTTTTCTTTCCTACTAGTATTCATTTTCAATATTTAATAAGCAAGTAGATTTAGATTTGATACTATCAATATTATGACATATGATGTTAATGTTAATACAGTGTTCATCATACAATTTTAGCTTTATTACTAAAAAGAAATGTACTGTTTGCTGTTTACGTTTTTTCATTCATTTTAACATTTAAAATATATGGAGTTTAAAAGGTTTTAAAATAAAGAAAACAAGTGCAATGATACGCCACAAGAGGAAGCAAAAACAATCATAACAAATTGACGTTCGGCGTACAGCTTATCTCATCGCACTGACCTTATGTATTTTTTTAATTATACATAAAAACACGCAATATATGATTCTGGGCTTCCCCGGTTTCACGCGATATCAGTGATGTGCGAGATTTGCGCATATAAATTTAAGAAGTAATTTAAAGAAAGGGTGGTTTTAGACGAGTGATATCGCTTACGAGCAATTTCAGCTGTTCGATTTTTTAAATACTGGAGTAAAAACTCCGGGGGCGCGCTCCGTCTCAAATAAAACTGCGCTCCCGCTCCACTACACCACTGCACGCAATAATGACAAATGAAATAAATATTTCAAGAATTTATAACGGGAACAACCGTATGTTCGCGTTCTCTTGCTATCGTTTGCTATGTATAAATCTAGCATAGCGAACCGAAACCACCAAAACTAATACCACATACATAAAGTTATACACAGATTTAAAATATTGAAATACTTTCGTACCGATTGTTAAAATAAATAGTAGGATAAACGGTAAAAAAATAGTCTAATTCATTTGGTTTTTACTTTCGGCTAAAGGCCATGTCAACTATTTCTAAAAATCAACAAATTATATAGAAATTATTAGAATAATGTGCGCCTTAACTACCATTTGATATGTTTCTTGTTTCCTCATTTCCCTCATCCGATTTAATTTTTTTAGTGTACCGGTTAAATATTTCGAATATTAGCTCTGGCTATACATATTAATTAATAAATATATATAGGGTTATCCATTAATCGTGTAACTCCATCCCTAAATTCAAGATGAATATTTGTTAAACATATGATGATTACTTTATTATCAGATATATAGAAGGCTATCAGTTTCTGTTTATCTTGAACTATTTAACGTGCCACACGAATTCACGAACATTCAAGAATTTATTTTATAGTAATTATTTAAAATGAAAAAAAAAAA
Source organism: Liopterus haemorrhoidalis (assembly GCA_963971575.1). Classification (NCBI taxonomy): domain Eukaryota; kingdom Metazoa; phylum Arthropoda; class Insecta; order Coleoptera; family Dytiscidae; genus Liopterus; species Liopterus haemorrhoidalis. The sequence continues at coordinate 123,023,209 of OZ020611.1, forward strand.
AACACATTAAACTACGATACAAGGAATTTAAAATGTTATGCAATATTTAAATATTTACCATCAAACAAGTAAATAACCTAACAGGACTCTACAAGCAATAAATAAGATAGTTTACTTACGTTCCAATGTAGAGACGACTGATACCGCCAGCAGCACCGAGAGGGTGGCGAACCACTGACACGTCCACCCCATCTTATCTCCAGCATCCCTGCAATAACATACAACGGTTAGTTACACACTGACATCTCACACGTCCTGCACGCGGGTTCTTATAGATATGTGTCACACACCAGCATATCACTTATCCACGTGCGGACCTCTTCCATCTAATAAGTAAAATAGTGCTATCTTAAGTAAAGGAGTGGTTAAAGAATTTTTCATTGGGGTGACAATTTTTAATACGGGGGAAAGACAAAAATAACCCTAATATGGTCATAATTTTATATCTTATCGTGGACCGATATAACTCTAATATGTTGTATGTATTTTTTACACAAACCTTTCTTACGGATACTTTTCTTACGATCGATTACGATCCACTTATGAAACGAGTAAGCTAACCACCACGCTACTGCAACCGTAAATTATTGGTGACTTAGGAAGGGTTTCGAATATTTGATCTGTTGTTGATCTGCAGATCAACAACAGATCAAATATTCGCCTTAAAACAATTCTTGAAGAATGTTGAGAACATAACACTGATCTACATCTATAATATAATACGCCAACCTGTGTCCTTGGCTGCGTGGGTGCGTGGAAGTTGTCTGAAACAACTGAGCGAGGCACCGAAATGTAACGATTATTATATATTAATTTATGTATTGGACAGTAGTGTGCTGTGGATTTTTGTTTTGAGTGTTGACAATAAATTAGTAAAAATGACAGTTGTGTTTTTCATTAAAAAATCACTTCACAATTATTAATTTAGTTGTGAAATACACGGATCGGTTTTTTTGCGAAACAAAACGCAGAAAAACGTTATCCTTCCGTGATGTTCGACATTTTTGATTAAAATTATTATTAGCAGAAAAATAATTATTTTAAAAAATATTTGCTTTTGATGAAAGTAAGTAAGAAAAATGTGACTTTTTTTCTTTATTATTATTTTTTCAATGCTTTATTATTTTTTTATTTCTACGATTTCTAGGACAAGATTTACAATATCCCACTGCAAACTCTATACAGATGGCAGCACATAAAGACTACACTAAATAATTCAAGAATTATCAGTGGCTCTAAAACAATGGTTTCTGTTTATTTATCACATTAAAATATCATTTACCTTTTAGTTTAGTTATTATAAACCACCTAAAAATAAATTGTGTTTTAAAAGTTCTGCACAGTCCCACCTGTTTAGAATCTCTGTATATTGAACAAATGACGTGTGTGTGTGTGTGACTCATGCGCAGTGTTCAGTGGGATATTGTAAATCTACCCCCAAATGTGAACGCAATATATTAAAGCGGGCAAACAATTAAATTTTACTGTGTAATAGTTTCTCACGATTTATTTCAAACTGATTTGAGATATAGTATAAGTACGCTTTTTTCCGTGTGCCCTTTTTGCCGTGTGTGTATTTTTTTCATGTGTGCTTTTTTCCGTGTGCGTATTAATCCGTGTGCGTTTTTTCCGTGGGCGTATTTTTATATTATATAAGAAAATGGAAAATTAATTTTAATAAATATATTTTAAATTTAACGTCTCAAATCATTTTTAGTTTTAACATTATAAATATAATGCACTGAGTGAAAATGAATCGTTTTCCCATCTTAAAAAGTTAATGAATAAATAATTCGGAATAATACTCATTATTTGTCCAGTTTTTAATAATACGCGAAGAGTTGATTCAATTTGAATTGAATGAAGTTAGGCGTATGGCTAGAGAAAGAAGTCTGAGGTATCGAGGAAGTTCCACATTAAGGTAATGATTAGTTTGCCAACACAGTTGGCAACGGGTGTACTAGTATATATTTATTTTTCATTCTATCGTTCATTAAAATAGCTTTTCAAACTTTAAGATAGTTTTTTCCGCCTCCACAAACTGCTTCCAGATCCCACAGTCTAGCACCAATCTCCTTCAGATGTGAGCATTGATGTTTTGTAGATCTTGTACGTGTACATTACCCACCCATTTGATACGAGACCCTCCTTGGTTATAAAAACGGTGTTTAACGCTTTTTTAGAATTACACTATTGCACCACCTGGCTACATGCCCAACCCAACGTACTATTTAGTTTTTTATGAACCCTTTACATTGAACCGATTCACAAAATTCGTATTTTTTTCTGAATCTCCATATTTCAGGTTTTTGGACAATGCCGAAGATCCTTCGTAAAATTTTATGGTAAAATATTTTTATTGGTGTTCGTATTCGGACTCTGTAAGAGGCTCCAAGATTGACCTTCCATATGAGAGTATGGGTGGTGGTTTTTTACAGTATCATCTTTGTTGATATAAGACGAGTGATTTGAACAGGTTATTAAGACCAATATATATATATTGGTCTTATATATATATATATATGTATATCTATTTGTAAATGAGATAATCACAATTAGTGCCTCGAGAAATTATAAATGATCACATGTTCAATTTGTAGGCTCAAGATTGCTCGTGGACATTCAGGGTGACCAAATTTATGACCAAAGTTTACTCAAATAATCAAATTCTATTATTAAAATTAAAATCGTAAAAGATATTAAACACGATATACATTCCAATTTATAAAATCAAAGTAGTTCTTGATATCCTGTTCTTCCGAGTTGTCCCGGAAATTTTCAATGTTATCACTCGATTCTTTGGGTAAACATTGGTCTTATTATTATTATTATTTTTTTTTTTTCTCTACGTTGCTAACATGTTGTGATTCCGAAAAAAATCGTATTTCCTTTACCTTGTTATACATTGTATATCTTCAGAAAATTTTGATAACTTAAGATGTTTCGTTTTTTTTTTTTTTTTAATATATTTATCTCCAGTATATTAATAATGTTGTAATTGTTTCAGATAAAGCCTTCGACAGAACTACAGCCAACTTTGGGAAATAGACCATATTATTGTGACGTCACATACATGTGTTATCATCTAACAACGGTTTCCGTTGGAATTTTTAGGCAGATTTAAAATAGGTACATGTGTCATTACATTTGTTACCTTAATTTTATGAATATTTTCAATTTTGGAGCAAAAAATATATATCTTTGATAAGTATATACTAATATATACAGTTCAGATACTTTATATTATATTATAATAATGCTTATATTTATAATTATATAAATAAGGATTCGAAGATATATTTATAGGTTACATTTTTAAATAATATGAAATCGAAATATCTTTAGTATTTACTTAATTTAAACTAAATAATAATTAATATTTTGTTTCAGAATGCATGATGGTGTATTGTTTTGCTCCAAATTGGAACCATTACAGCCACATTCTTACTTGCATTTTTTTTTTTTTTTTTTTTCGTTTTTTGACTGATGAACAGAAGAAACAATAATGGATAAAATAAGAACAACATATTGTTCCTTTAAACTATTTAGAAATGGAAAACAGACTTATTGCTATGTTACTTGCCATAATAACGATTATTAACGTAAATTTTTCAAAATTAACCTGTAAAATAATATTGTTCTGCAAAAATAATGACATATTAAATTATAATTTATGAAATAAGAATTTGAATAAATAAATATTGATTTAGAGTTTTGATGTGAAGCATTTTTTTATTTTAATAATTAATTTATACTTCCAGAATACATTTAAAAAAAAAACATGCTTAATTCAAATAAAAGGAAACCAACTGCTAGGCGGCAGCACGGAAGCCCATTTTGTGACGTAGTTACTAATATGGTCTATTATGGAACACTGTTTTGGAAACGTCACTGTTTTGTACTCTTATCTAGACCTCACATGCTTTCAATAATAGACAATGTATTATCTATACTACACAGGGGCTTGCACACAGGATTCCGCGGAACAATAGATAATGCAAACCGAGAAGCCGTTTTAATAGATTGACGTATTGATTTATAGGATCGTCTTACATACTTCCGGCCTCAACGGATATGCAATATTCAAAATTGTTTTGATTAGAGATATACCATGATTTCATGATTCACTTTACCAGTAGATCACAAAATAGCAACCACATAAATTATCGAAAAATAATATGAAGACAGTAAAAAGATGACTCTCTAATTAATTTCTTTTTCTTCCAGCAGGGTAGCAAAATAAGAAGAAATCACTTTAGTTCTAGCCATGTAGGCACAATTTCTACCCTACAGGGAGACGGAGACATGACTGACGATATAAGGTATATAAATATATACAATTATTTTTACTAAAGTACAAAACTGATATACATACACGATAATTATTTATAATTACAAATTTAATAATAATAAAAATTTTTTTTTCTAAGAGTTTGAAATTTGTATCGCCACGAGCATAATATGAACACGTGCGATTCAGGGTCGTATAAGCTTGTAGAAGATAGAACAGTTATTGATGTCATAGTGCAGCGTTTCCCAAAGTGTGGGTCGTACCAGGCACCGGGTCGAAAAATTTTGCCGGGTCGCGAAAAAAATTGTAAAAACACAAAAAAGATTTTTTTGTACATATTATTTTTTTTTTATGTCAGTTAATCACTAGAATAGTGTGCAGAGCACAAATATGTGCTCTTTATTACTATACTATATTCTTTATTACTATACTATACTCTTTATTACTACTTATTACTCTTTATTACTATAAAGCTACTGCTTTAAAATAAAATTTGTTTTGTAAATAAATGTTTTTTTTTCATAAGGTGGGTCGCGAATAATTTTAAAACCTCGTACCGGGTCGCGGTCAAAAAAGTTTGGGAACCGCTGTCATAGTGCATAGAAATGCGATAGAAGTGATGGATTCTGGTGGAGACATTGGGAGCGCTGACATTTTTTTGGAGGGTAAGGTGTCGCCAATTTAGTTATTTCACTTTTATTTTTATATAAAACACAATAAATCAACGTTCGAAATCGACGTTCTGTGAGAGACGCAGAACTATAGAGGTTCAGTAAAGAAAAGAAAATATTGATATTAAAATTTATTTCCAGTTCGGTTGCTCACTAAAAACTAGAATCTTCTCTCAATGTCTAAACAGAACAGCGACAGTCTAATTAATAAATATAACCTCCCACGTAAAAACATTCCATCATCTTAAATTTGGAGGTGAAAAGTAATGAGCGGCTGGTTATTTTGTGTAATTTACGCACGGCCGGCGCTAGGATCTTTGGCGCCTCTATACAAAACATAATTCGGTGTCCCTAAGTAAGACATAATTCGACGTCCCTAAGCAAGATATAATTTGGCGCCCTCTAAATGTAATTCACTGGAGATACGAGAAATATAGTAAAATAGAATTTTTACATGCTAGACATGAGTACATAAAAGTCCTAATTTCATGATCTTCGGGCGCCCCAAGCCGTGGCGCCCCTAGGCGATCGCCTAGACTCGCCTAATGATAAAACCGGCCCTGACTGTAAGCTGGGCTTCTCTGATATTCAAAGCATCTCGCTTTGTTTTTTTGTGTTTTTTATCTAATGTGCTCAGTTGAAACTATAAATAATAATTTTGAATGATTATAGCAAGATCCGACAGCTGACGAAAATACAATTCTAAATCATTAATCAATATAATATAGACTTGTTAGATGCGATATCGAAAAACAACACTTTTTGTTTGATATAAAATTTTAATGTACTCAGATAAAATAACTCTGAACATTATGCTTCGATAAAGTATTATTTATGATTTATATTTTATTATATAATTTAATAGAATCTGTAGTAAAAAGTATCTAGTTGGCCAAGGCATAACATAAAAAAGGTAAAGTGCGAATTTTCACACATTTCGTAGGTATTTTTTGATCCTATTGCGTTTTTGAAAAATATTGAATTTTTTGTTTTTTTGGCAAAATGAATTATTTTTTAAATTTATGGCTAAATTATGGCTAAGATAGTGTGCGTCTTTTTTTAAACTAAATATATAATAAAAAAAAAAAATAATAATAACAGCTGAGGACCGAGTTTTGAACACCACACTACACTCTATACTGTAGAATGTAGTGTGTAGTGTTCAGTTATTTTATTATACTATTATTATACGTTGTGATTCAACCTATTATTTGAATTACTCTAGATTTGTGTTTTTAAGGTATCCAAGAGGAATAATCATTTATAGTAATGTAATACTAATAAATCAAATAACACATTGTTAATAGAACAAATATTCCTAGACATATAATATTATGTTGGCTTCTTACACTTATTAAATACCTTCACAACCCTGAAATGTCTGAAAATTCACACTTCACATCAATTCATATCGGAATATTTAAAGCTTCCATTAATGACCCACGTGCAAAAATAGTTATTTGTGTACCATGGCCAAAAAGTCCTTATCTGTTTGAAGTCCTCGGCTACGCCTCGGCCTTCAAATTCAGATGCAGCCGGAAAAGATCTTTTTGGCCAAGGTGCACAATATGTTTTTTGGACGACCAAAAGTAATTTTTATTAGAAAAATTAAATTTATTTATTTACATTGGATAATTTATGGTTACTGAACAAAGTGAGCCGGACAAAGATATTTCTACGCCTGAGGCAAAGTACTAGTTTTGCGCGCCCATCCTTGGCCATAAGCAAATAAAAATGGATGACGGGACAAAATTATGACAAAAAGGGTGTCGGAATGATTTTTGCGCCTGAGGCGAGTGCCTCACTTGCCACACTCTAAATCCGGCCCTGTTACTGAACTGTTATTACAATTATAAATGTTTGACTGTTAGAGAAGCGTGTTCGTTTTGTGGTGAGGTAAACCTCTCTGTCATTTCATTCTGTATTAAGCTTCTATATGTATTAAGTGCGTATTAGTGGTACATTTAGTTTTTTTATTGGACAATAGATGGATACACTGTTTTCAGTATTTTTTGCGTTACATTAATTACTAAGATTTTTTATTTTTAGATATGCATACTATGTTAATAAAGAGTGAGGATCGCAGCAAACAAGTGCAACTCTGTTCAAAATTTATTTTAACCCTTTACCGCATAGTGTGCCATATATGACACATTCCGATTTTTATTTGTTATTTTACTTTTAAAACTGAATCAGAACGTTACGTCATGAATGTTCATATATGCCACATACATAGCAATGGATCCTGCAGTATCTGAAGTAATGGGCTGCAATATATTTGAGGATATCAAGCGGAATTTGCACTTCAACGATAACTCTGAATTTATTGAGAAAGGACAACTAGAAGATACGACCTTTCAAAAATTCGAAGGCTTTTAATCCCTAAAGAAGAACAACTAGCAATTGACGAGCAAATAATACGGAATCATTTTCTTTTGTTTTACATAATGTAGAATCATAATGTTCCATACATGGCACAAACCCTAAATTATTATTTTAATTATTATTTTTTCATAAAAATAATAATTAATATTTTAAATATATTTTTTAAATTAATTTTTCTATCAATAAGAACCAATTCTTAATGCTCATGAATTATTTCAGCCAAAAATAAAAATGCATGCAGTAAAGGGTTAAACCAAGCAATATTTTAAGTTATCATTTAGTTTATTTGTCTATTATATATTTGTCTTCGAATTTCGCTAAAATTTTATATATGTTGCTAGTTTATTTCGCTTGTATTTTTTAATTGCTGCTCAAATAATTGCTGTTAAACCAGTTTTTCTTCTATTGTTTTTTCTTTGAATTTATGCATTTTAATCTTAAGATTGGTTATAGGTTATTTTCTTATTATTAATATTCCCTATTTGTTAAAAATTACAATTCTATTTGGATAAAATTTTTATTTCTATCAGTTTCTAGAAATACTATATATTCCAGCTATTTAATGCACAATAAGTAATGTTTTTTTTTTGTTTTTTTTTTTTTTTATTGATGTGAACATATTATTCTCGCCCGAATAATATGACTAACTAGCTTCCGCACAATTCAGACAGTCACAGTTTTTGTCAGAACTGCGTAATTTAACGAACTCGGCCACTCCGTTGGCTATAAGCTATGTTGAACCATCGTTTTAAAATTTAAAACGAATAAATACCTATTGTCGAACGATACAGTGTCATCAAAAACTCGATTTCTTGATCATTCTACATATAGATATGGAACTTTTACAACAAACATTTTTATTATTAAATTCTTGTTTTTTTTTTTTAATTAACAAAGAACTGAATTATTTTTTTCTGTAAAGAAATTTAATGATCATATTTTAGTCACATTATAATTTTCTTTTTATTATGTTCCATGCTCCATATACCCTACGACATAAGTCAGAATACGCCACTGTACAAAGGTCGGAATCACTGTTACTGTCTCTTGGACAGAGATTTTAACCCAACACCTATAGAACAATAAAAAAATAATGTATACGCGCGCCGTTTGGCAATCCTATAATTCACACATTAACAATGTAATTGTGAAGGTATTGAAATGAAACAATCTTCAATCAATTTGTAATTAGCCCATTTGTAAACATCTTCAGTCAGTCAATTGCTTTCTCTCTTAATTTACTTATTATCGCCCGGAGAAAAACAATTCTTTCATTTCTTCCAAGTCATGATCATTTACTTTATTCAGATTAATGAACAGTGAATTACCACAATATTTCATCAGAATTATTATTCATTTAAAATGCTTAGACATACACTTATTATTATTATTTTAATTAAACACATCCGTATCCGACATAATTTTCTTTGGGAATGACTCGATGAATTCTGGGATGAAAAAGCACTTTTAGGATACAGTTGATTAGGTGTTCTTAAGAATTTTAATATATATTTTATGGTATACGAGATGATAGACCTGATAAAAAAATATGCTTCTTAGAATGAATTCTAATTATAAAATGTGTTTAATGGTAGCTACACCCAATTAATTTGTCTTTTTTTATATAGAATTCGTCGATTATCCATTCAGCCAGAGCACAGAATTTAAAAATAGGCAGAAATAACATTCGCACAATATTCACCCATAGCTTCTTCTCGATAATTTTAAAGTCCAGATCTACAACGAACACAATAACCAAATCGGGCTAAGGAACGAAGGTGTGTGCAGGTATTGTTTTACATTTACTTTTCAATTTGTTTATGCAGTTGGTTTGCTAGCAAAAATACAAACATCCATGCTCTGACCCGAAACCTTTGACGTACGAGGCAGATTCTATTCCTAGCGCTCTACGGCACAATCTGGATAGAGAACGGTAATAAGTGTGTTATATGACGTTTCGTTTTATATTCTGTCTAGTTTGTTGTTGGTTTGAAGGTGATACCGACAAATACAAATATACGTGCCTTGGCCAGGATTCCAGCCCGGTACATTTGACTAGGGTCGTTAAGCCTTGCTCTATAGCACAATCCGCCTTGAGAACGGTGATAAGTGAATTACGTGACGTTTCATTTTCTATTCTTTTTAGTTTGTTTATAATGGGATAACGAGAAATACAAACATCTGTGCACTGGCCAGGATTCGATTCCGGTACCTTATTATATTCTTTATTTCCCCTAGGCCTTGCCGTGTTAAGGTGTAAACTACAAATAAATAAAAATAAAATTACATTACAATATGAATATTATTACAATACTTTTATTTCTTTGTTCTTCCTCCGGTGTCCTTCTTTTTCTTCCTATTCTCATTCCGGCTTCCCTCTCCGATCTCCTTTCTTCTTGTTCCTTTATCACAGTTCCTTTATCTCTTCCTCCCAGACTGCTAGCTCTCTGGATATGTTTGCTAAATGCTCTACGGTTTCCTCTTGCCACTTACACCTTCTAGATAGATTGTCCTCTGGCTTTCCCTAGTATCTATTGTTCCGTTCTTCGTTGCCGCATCTTAATCTCGCTATCCTCCTGGTTCTATCCCATGATTTTCCTGTTTTCCCCTTAAAGTATATTGGTATTCCGAACACTCGTATCTCTTTATATCTTTTCACACTCCACGACTTGTATATTCTGTCTGTTCTTACCTCCTTATGCCTTCTTTTCAATTCTCTTACTATATCTGTTCCTCTATTTCTTTTTCTCCCTGCTTCTCTTATGTCCATTCCACACCTCCAAAAGTACTCTTTTGTTGTCTCTCCCTATGCCGACAATTTGCCTTTTTAAACTTCCTTCATTCTTTCTTCCCAGCATTCCCTTAGTACTTTTCTGTTCTCTTCCCTTCTGACTTTCTCTTCATATGTCACTGCCCTCGCTCCGGCACCCACTTTCAGCTTTTCACTCTTCATTTCCTCTCTCACAATATATCCTGGTGTCGTTCTGTCTACCCCCGATGTCCATCTCATATAGCCCTCTTATTCCCTTTCCATCATCTCCCTTTCCTTTCACCCCCAAATCTCCACTCCGTGCATAAGGATTCTCTTCACTATTGCATCGAATATCTTCATCCTCCACCTGATATCGTCATTAAACCTCCTCTCCCCTATGCTCCACGGTTTTCCCATAACCAGCCTTGCTTTCTTCACTCTTTCCCTAACGTGTTGCTCTGCCCTGCTGTTCCTCGCCAGCACGTATTCCAGGTGCTTTATACTATTCACATCTTTGATTTATCTTCTTGACCATTCCCATCTTACATTCTTTCTCCTTGCTTCCCTTTTTCCGAACACCATCACCTTCGTTTTGTCTGTTTACCTCTAATTTCCTTCTTTTAAAATACTTGTCCGCTCGGTCCATCATCATCTTCAGTTCTTGTTTCTTCTCCGCCATCAATGTCGTATTGAATTCGCATCCGGGACCTTTGACACGCGAACTAGCGTCACTACCCCTCGTTGTACAGTGCATCTCGTCTCAGGGACGGTGATAAATGAATTATGTGACGTTCTATTTTCATTTGTTTTTGGTTTGTTATGAAGTAATAACGATTAATGCAAACATCCATTCACTGGCCACGATTCGAACCAGGAACCTTTGACATGCGAACCTTTACTCTACAGCGTACATTTATTATATTACAATTCTGTTCATAGATTAAGCCGACTCTTCATCGCAGTACATAAAATTTACAAACAACGCAAATGATATTCCTTGTTACATTCATGTCTGGTCCGGGATTCATACCACGGATTGTTGGGCAGGTACACTGAAAGCAAATTAGGCCAGTCGGGGACGTATAATTTAATGATAATTATTACTTGTACTGTTGATGATACGTCAATTAAAGGTAAAAGAATATTTTGGAAGGTACAAATGAGTGAGATTCTTAAATTGTTCATTTCTGTTGTCATGTCGCCTGTGATAAATGAATCCATATGTTTTTTCTAGGCATGAAAAAAGCAATGAGGTATTTGAGTTTCTTTTCTTACAAACTATAATTATAATCAAGATAAATTTAAATTTCTTCAGGTGTTTACTAATTGCTTAGAGAAAAAATGTAAGTGCGGAGTATATGAGTATTATTAGTATGATTTCACAAAAGAGCCCTGTCAATAAAGGGTAACGGTCGGTGTTGAAAAAGCTATCATGCTAAGTGCATAAAGGTATCATCCTTCCTCATCCGAAGGAGCCATGCATCAACTGGATATGCCCTAAATTCAAACATGAAGCAGATGACTCTGAGATCGAATCCAATTCCATCGTTGACGACAATTTAGGTCATCTACACGAGTGTTTCTCAACAGGTGGTCCGCAGAAAAATTTTAGTGGTCCGTGAAAGTTTTTGTATATGTTTTTCGCAGTTTTTTTTTTGTTATTTTTATGCAATTTTTTTCTGTAAATAATTTACATTTTGTTTATTTTCTGCAACCTTTCTGTGATTTTCTACAAATAAAATAAATATATTTAGTAGCACATTAAATATAATTGTTTTCTTGCAAGAAATGAACCAGCAATTATTATTAGTGGTCCGCGTTAAAAAATGATGTATTTTACTGGTCCGCGGTGCGATTTTGGTTGAGAAACACTGATCTACACTATACTAACTGGACTAAAAAACATGAAAACGGCTAGATCTGACAAAGTAACTGAATTTTAATCTACTCTAGATAACATTTAAAAGTTGAAAACTAAGCATCGCAAATTACAACACGACTTTAATGATACTACTGACATTTTGCATTAACTAGAACAGTATAGTAGGAAGAACAATATTGAAGTTCATGGCGTACCCTAAGCTATAAACGAAAATCTGCACGCAACTCTTGAAAAAATCGAAGAGTCTATTATTGCCCTTTTACAAAAAATGATGTTGACTAAGTGCACCGGGAGCAAACTCTTAACAACCTAAATAATAGTAAGATAATAGTCGCAAATTTTTTACCGGTTGCAAAGAGATATACACAGAGAAATTTGTCAACTCAAAGAAGAATTAAGGCACTATCAGTACGCAATGCTTTTTCTAAGTTCTTTTTTGCCGTTTTTGAATTGAGTTCATCTGCAATCAATGATAGTATTTACAAATATTGCCAAAGTAATAATGTAGTTTTTTCGGTTAACTACCTAGGTTTTTGACAAAATTCATCATCCTACACTTATTGCAAAACTTGATAATTTTGGCTTCCCTGGTAATTTATTGCGATGAATAAGTATATTGTAGATTAGTATTATATTAGTAATCGTTCTCAATTAGTAATTTGTTGCAATTAGATATTTTACATCTTCAATAGTTATTATACAATCACTTCTGGAGTTCCGCAAGACTTCTTGGCCATCTACTTTTTTCTATATTTCGTTATAATATTGGAAATTATTTCAAATCCTCTAATTTTGTTTTATATGCAGACGACTTGACATTTTTAAAAAGTTTAGTAGAATTGAAGGTTGGAATGAAATACAGGATGCTCTTAATAATCCTAACTACTGGTCAACACTAACCAATATTTAACCGAAGATGAAAATACCAGGCCTTAATAAGGTTGTACAATTCGTGGATCTTGGAGTAACTCTAGATACGTAACTCAGCTTCAGCTATCATATCGCAAACATTATGCAAAATCCATTGCCATTAATTTATTTATTTATTATTTTAATTTTTCGCTGCAAATAATTACTGACTTATTCTTCAACGACTTAATAAATATCACTAACTGGTGCACCTTAAACAAACTTAAACATCAATCTCTCTATATACAAAATTCTAACATTTACACACAAGCATAACCCCACAATTTTCCCCCATTCGATACTTAACCCGGTGCTTACTCGTTGCGAAAGTACCCAAGATCTGGGCATAGAGTTTGCTACTAGTCTTACTTTCAGCTCGCATATTGATAAAATTTGTTCTTCGTTTTATAAAATGTTTGAATTTATTATCCAGAATTCACGAATTTTAAAAAATATAATTTTTATCTTTATTCTTTACTATACATTAATTCGCTCTCAAATTGAATATTGTTCAATAGTTGTGGGATCCAATTTACTAGATTCAGAGAATGCCCAAGGAAGTGCAACATCAATTCTTGAAGTTCGTTTATTTTAAAATTATGGAATCATACCATCTTTTCGATCCCTTAAGTACAATTCTTTATATTTTTTCTACCAAATTTCTAAGTGAGCGTTGTGTGTTAGATCCATAAATTATATTTAAAAAAATTACATCAAGAACAACTGATGATCCATTTTATTTCCAACAATTAAATTTTTACATGCCATGTTTCCGTACAAGGCATTCATCACCATTTTATCTTCCCCAGGCACATACCAATCTATTCCTTAAATCCCAATTGAACAGGATGCGTTCGTATTATAGTCAAATACAATTATTGAACTGTTCTAGTAATTTCTATATAATTATTGCATATTGTATTCGCTTGCTTTTTTTATTATATATATTTTTTTATATTTATATATAGAGAGAACTATGTCAGTAAAATAAATACGATGATATAAAAAACGAAATTACACTTTATGGCTTACCATATGAACAAAATTAAAAAACTTGCAAAATTTAGGTTATGTACAATATGTTATTCATCATCAAGTCAAAATAAGCATAATTCTTTTAATTTACATAGAAAAATCAAAGAAACCTTAGATTTGACGAAGAGGAATCAAACGTCATTGTTGAAAGCCAAGAATGGTAAAATCATCTTAAGTTTATTTGAAAAACTATTAAGATGTTAGGAGTACATTGAGGAACTATTTGCTGATAATAAACCAACATCTACAAAAATTGTCGAAGGAGATTCAGGTCCAAACATATATCGCGACGAAATTATTCATGCTATTAAACTAGTTTGGTATAGTAAAGCTGGTGAAGATGATAAAGCTGTTAGGCCTGATGAAATTTGTACTGAAATCCTTAAATTACTAGAAGACGATGTGTTTTATGTTTTAACTGATCTTTTAAACAGCATTTATAAGTCTGGTACTATTCATGCAGACTGGTTGAAGTCAACTTTCATACTATGTTTTTAAAGTGTTTTTAAAAATAATACATGCACGAATATATCGAAAATGTGAAGAAAATATAAGCGTGATAAAAACATAGGTCTTGGGACGAGAGAAGTTCTAATCAGTCTTAACAACTTAACACAGAGATGTTTGCTTCATAGACTATGCAAAAGCATTTAATAAAGTTCAGCATAATAAAACTTATTTAAATCTTAAATGAAACTGGCATTGGCAAAAATGACATAAGAATACGAGCTTATCTCTACTGGAATCAAAAGGCTGTCGTTAAAATTGAAAACTTGCTAACGGACGAAGTTAACATTCTTAGAGGTGTAAGACAAGGAAGTTACTGTCTTCCTTGTTGTTTAACCTTTACTCGGAGGCAATATACAGAGAAGCACTAAGTGAAGGAACAGCAGGTAAAATGGTTAATGGAAAGGTTATTAACAACATGAGATATGCTGACGACACTGTACTTTTGACAGACAATATTCAAGATCTTCGAATTCTTCTTCATCGGGTCCATACTGTTAGCAAAGAATATGGTTTTCATATGAACTTCAGCAAGACAAAATACAAGACAAAATCTATATTCGCAGCCCGGGATAAAATTCTAAATGGTAACCACATATCGGCAGTCCCTCAGTACAAATATCTTGACACTTAATAAATATATAAATA
This sequence comes from Liopterus haemorrhoidalis, assembly GCA_963971575.1. NCBI lineage: Eukaryota > Metazoa > Arthropoda > Insecta > Coleoptera > Dytiscidae > Liopterus > Liopterus haemorrhoidalis. The sequence continues at coordinate 123,038,289 of OZ020611.1, forward strand.
GTAGTTGGAATATCGACCGGAAATACGAACACGAATAGAGTTGGCAATACATGCGTTTATGAGAATGAAACGTCTTCTAACGAATGGCCTCGATTAATCTACAACTTTGTATGAGAATCGAAGACAAAAAGACGTTTTTTTGTAAATATTTGGAAGAATATTTAATTATGTATTTAATTTTTTAACCTAATACAAAAGAGGGGACTTTATTTTTTTGCCCGAGGCCACGCATTGAAGTTACGCCACTGTGCAACACCCTGAAATCTATGAAAATTCAAGTTTCATATAATTTCTTTTATTTATAATTATTGCTTTACTGTTGAGGACTGTCTGGCAGACGAAATGTACATCCAGTTTTTAATAAACATAAATTGAAGGAAATATTCTACGTTCCATTAAATAAATTAAAACTTTAGCTACGCCAATGTGTTAATTTCATATGATTTATTCTTAAAGAGCGTCTGTAAAATACGCCCCATCATTGTCATCTACAAGTGTAAAAAAAAAACTAAAAGAATTTTAATCAAGGCTCTGACAAGTAACAGCCTATCCTAAATCTGTATTATAACAAGGCATCTCTTATCCGGACAGCACGATATAATAGAAGCACCTTTTTCAATTGGTCAGAGACTGTTTTGGCCACTTCACTTGTCAACCCTTATTATAAAAACAGTCAAGACAGGGCTTCGTAAAGGTAGGACTGAATTATAAATTATATTTCTTATAAATTGTTGAAGCCTGTTACATTTTTATTTAATTAGATTCAGATTATAGATACAAGATGGCCTGAGTGGAATTTATAAAATGGAGGGTATAGATCCACAAAGAAATAATAATGTAATTTTTACTATCCACATAAGTCGATATAATCCATTAATAACAGTTATATTTGTTACCTAAGTAAATAATATTAACAACAAAGTGAATTCAAATGAAAATATTTACAAGGCTATTCAGAGACAAAATATTAAACATTGTCTAAATTAAACACTGTTTAAAGTTTAGACAGTGTTCAATTTATTTATGTATTCAGAAACATAGTAACTATTTTTTAAGACATCTGAAAATTGTGAGAGTTGGTTATAAAACAATTGAACTATAACTGAACATAATTGAACTGTAATTTTGAAATTCATAGCTAATTAGTTTTAGAGCGTAATTGACTTTTAAAATTAATCTGAGAAAAACTCTACATACTTTTTAAATATATTTTGAGATTATTTTTCCTTGAACATACACGATATGAACTTTCTTAAAACATATAGATAATGGAAAGCAAAATTAAAAGAGAACGTTCAGATAATTGGGAAAAAGATCGTCTTCTACTTATAAAATATCATTAAGAGTAAAATTTTGTTCCTTTTCTTTCTTACGGAAATTTTAATATTAAGTTAAAGAAGAATAATTTTCGGAATTTTTTGAAGAATTTTGTATTTGATTTTCGGTATTATATGGAATTCTACTTATGTGGAAGAGCGTCTTCCTTGGTCATCGATTAGTACATTCAAACAAAAAAATAAAAATATTTTTCTATTTATGAATAATGCCAGGTTTGGTCCTGATTGTTTTATAATTTTAATATAGGTGCCATTTATCACTCCAATAATAGATGGATACCCTACCATATGCTAAAAACATTTATTTTTTTAAGTATTATTGAAAATTATATGAAAGCTTTTTTTTTAGAGTCAAAGCAACTGATACTATGCGTATGATACGAGACATATACGTTGACTAAATCCATGGAGATCAGTAGGTTCCATCCTGAAAATGTCCCCTACCAAAATATCTCAATACGGATAATAATTATAGTTTTGAATTCAGAGGTCCCCTCCTATGTGATACATGATTAATATCATTTTTACTAATGTTGTGTATAAAATCTACTCTCTGTTTAGAAAAATGATAATTTGCTCGAAAAACTTGGTCACTATAATTATCTGTACCCACAATCTGTATATCTGTACCCTGTAAAGACATAAATATCCCGTACTTCTTCAATATCTTCTAAATATTCTCCCTCATTTTGATAACATACGTAGATAATAAATTTAAACTACCTGCATACGTTGTTTAAAAAATGATGATTAAATTGTAAGGTAACTACGGCAACTATGATGAAATGTTGTCTCTAAATAGACAAAATCATATAAACCACTGTAACTAAGAAAAATAAACATTGTTTATTTTTTTACATTGAATAGCCCTGTTAGATTTTATTTTTATTTTTGCATTTCGACTCAAAGTATTTGGGCAATTGTACAATAGAACTTCCGTCAAACCTTCAACACGAAATTATTAATCCGTAATGTGATAAGATGTTAAAAGACAAATATAAAGGAAATGGTTTATTGAATATTATAATCTAAAATCTAAATATCTCTACTAAACGATCAATTCCAACAGGCAAAGTAATATGCTTGCAGACTTACATAAATATATAGCACTACCTATTTGTGCGAAGAGACATGAAAAATGAATTTTGTGAAACCTTAGATAAAATGCATTCAATATTTCAATATTGAATGCATTTAATGAAATGCTGTATCTTTCACTGTACTGAACTTCTATAGCTTTAAAAAACTCGCTGCTGCTAGTGTTTACACAGTTTATACTCCTTAAGTAAAAAAAAACACTTTTTTAAACTTACTGGGTAATATACTATTTTTAACGTCCCAAGAAATTCTGATACATAAATTATCGGAACATAATTTGATCAAAATTTCTTACTGTGCCTTTTCGGTTCACAACAATAGGCATTACTGTGAATGTTTTCAGATTTTTAGTCTGCACCCATTTTAGTAATAGAATTGTTGTTTCGTAATTTTCTTTTGAAAATTATTAACTGAAACAGCATAAAAATGCTTTTTTAAAAAAATTAAATTCAGTATCTTTTTAATATCGTTCATTTCAGACAGGCTTTTTAGAATCAAGCAGGAAGATGATTATTCTAACGTAAAAGATATAAGAGCTGAAGTTCCACAAGGAAGTATCCTTGTACCCATTCTCTATTTACTCTATACAAGTGACTTGCATACTCCGGTAGATATAACCCATAGCTACATTCGCAGATGATACTGCTCTGCTTGTAGTTGAGCAGGATCAAAAAAGATCTGTGAGAAAACTCCAAACGACGAGCAATTCTGTCGTTAACTGGACCAAAGAATGGCCAAACACCCGCTGGTGTGCCAGTAGACTGACACGACCAGAGTAAGCTCTTGAAAACTCACCGTTCGTAAGTTGAAAATGGTTAAAAAACTGCTCTAGCTTAAGAGTTTGGTCACAAAATCTATCGTACAGACAAACACATGACTTACGGAATAAGGGTTTCTTTGTTGTATCTTCTTCTTTAAGTGCCATCTCCGTTTCGAAGGTTGGCCATTAATAAAGCGATTTTAACGTACCTTTCTGAAAAAGATCTATGTCTGTTATTTCAAACCAGTCTATAATGTTCCGCATCCGGGATATTAGACTCCTTCTTGCTGATATTTTACCATTTCTTTTTCCTTCCATTATAAACTAAAATATGTGGTATTTTTTATTACGCTTTACATGGTCCAGATATTACAACGTCCATTTTTAATTCGAAACAGTAGCTGCAGAATTATTGCTATCTTTCTAGTCCACGAAATGCACAATATACTTTTATAAATTAACATTATGAAAACATTATATCTACGAAAGCCTAAATACTGCAAAATTTCACCACCATGCAATGTAGGTACGTGTATAAAAAAGCCATGATATAAAAGAAGGGATTTCTTTTTGTGTTTGCTGCACCCTTATATTTGAACACTTGTCAAGAGTCGTTTCACATTACATTCTTGTTGATTGCATTAAAGAAGCTGTTCACAATTTTTTCTCGTCTGGTCATTGATTTTCTATTATACGAACATTTAGAGCTTGCATTGAGAACAATAACCAGTTGTACATACAACACGCAGATTCCTATAGACGTCTCAACACTATGAAAAATGCATTCTTTATAACGTATTAAGGTTCTTCAGAAATACATAGGTTATATTTCGCCCCTATGACCTATCGTAATATATACACATTTAACTCACTGGAACATTTCGCATTTTATTACAGTAAATGCATCTTCAACCTATAAATACTTACTATCTTAGAAATACAAGAATGAAACATATACATTTTTTTAGGCTAATACAGGCTATATGTTTAGCAAATGAGTACATAAATAATTATATAACTTATTCTGTAAAACTAACAAATGTTGTGAGTTTCATCAAGTACAAGAACCAGAAGGAATTGCACACCATGGAATAATACAAGATCCATAACATCTTTAAACAAATTTTCAACCTCTAATTTCTTGTCTTGTCTCACTTTAAAGCCAGTAAAAATTCAATTACTTTTCTTCTTTTGTTTTTCATGCATCTCTGCTCTCTGTCTTAGTTTTTCAGTTCTTGTGGTTTTTCATTTTTCATTCTTCCTTATATTGTCCCTCATCTTTTCATTCTCTTTTATATGTTTCGATACCATTAACTTGAAATTTTCATTCTCTTCCTTATTTTTCTTTATCATAGAATATTTGTATTGTCCGGTACTCACCTAAGGGTATGATGACCTATCCACTTCCACTTGCACTTCTTGATTTCTTGTCGGTTCTCTGTTTGTTCTGTGAGCTAATAAATGTTTGTAATTTGCTGGATATAGTTTCTGTGTCCCGCCAAAAGTCAAATGCGTACAACAGGACTGACTTTACATTGCTGTTAAAAATGCGCAGATTGTGCGGCAAATTTTGCCTTACGTATTCTGGCATTTATATTAGCATCCATTCCCCACTTTCGATATCTATACTCCCTAAGTAGCAGAGCTCGTACATTCGAATGATATCTGTGTCATTTAATTGGAGTGGTTGGTTACTGGTGGTATATATTCTCATCTCTTTAGTTTTCCTGATATTGATGTTTAACCCAATCTTGTTTGCAACTGTGCATAGTTCATTGAATTGTTCTTGGCATCGTGGTAAGTTTGGACAGTCAGACAGACATCGTCCGCGTAATCTAGATCTTCCAGTTGATCAGTGAGTCCCCATTGTATCCTAAGTTGCAATTATTAACAGCTTGTATAACTACATAAATTGCAAACAGAAATAGTAGAGGTGACAACAAACAATCCTGTTTGACACCGGTTATCGGGATTTGGTCACTGACTCTACCTTTATGGACTACTTTACTGCTAGAATATCTGTGCATCTTTTGCATAATCCGAACAAGCTTATTAGGCACGCCGTTTCGCTCCAGGATTTTCCCCAGAACTCTTCTATCTAGGCGATCAACAACCTTTTCAAAGTCGACGAAGATCTAATAAACTGGAGACCTATATTCGGCACATTGCTGTATTTTTATCTAAATTGAGTTTATTTGATCTATACATGACTTGTAAGGCCTAAATCCAGCTTGTTTCTTTCGATTTAGCATTTCTAATATTTTTTTGCAGGATGATGTGTGACAGAATTTTGATGGCGACATTTAAGAGAATAATTCCTCTGTAGTTGTTGCAATTAGACTTATCGCCTTTTTTAAAGAGTTTCACGATAAGTCCCTCTTTCCATTCAAACAGTTACTGGTTACTGGCCATTACCATTTTGTTACTGGCCAGCTTAATTTTAAGCTCTCCTGTTACAAGGTGATGGTCATTCCGAGTATCTGCTTCCTTTTTATTTCGTACGTTCTGTGATATTTTCCACGGTTTACATGGCGATATGATCTATTTGATTTTGTGTTCGTTTATTTAGAGAAACCCAAGCAACTTTGTGAATATTTTTGTGTTGAAAAGGTTTCCCCAGCGCAGAGTCTATTTCCGCACAAAATTCGATAAATCGTTCGCCATTAATATTTCTGTCCCCAATAAGTTGGTGTTATCGCAGCCCACCTTAGCATTTAAGTCGCCTATGACTATTGTTCCGCGGCATAAATACCTGAAATAGTTGCTTATAGACACTCATAAAAGATGTCCTTTTCTGCTTTTGATGCATTATCGGTTGGGGCGTAACGGTATACTCAGATTTGTGGCAGCAGTTTTGAATAGTACGATGTGACTTATGTCAATTCTCATTGATAACGCAATTTATGGCACAAATTATCACTCAAAAAATTACTTCACAGAACTATTTATTATCACATATTGATTTAATTTGATATTTAATAAATAAAATTTCGTTTTAATGGTGACTTTTGTGGGGATTTGTTATAGTGTAAATATGTGTCAGTGTAAATATAAGAAATTTACCTGCATTTAGTTTAAAAACACACTTACAGGCCTTCCCCATAATAATAGTTAACAACGCTTGTGCAACATCTTAATACACCTGATTTCTGGCTCATTTCATTCTACCAACAAAATCAACTGTTTCATAAACATGAATCATTGCCAAAGACTGCCCAATTTAAAACCGGCTGAACTTTATTCATAAAAAAGAAAATCAAATATCTATAACAATATTATTAATACAATAGTTAATGGAAATTGCGAGATGTAAACGATTTTATGAAGACCGTGTTGTACCTTACCTAATTTTTAATGTTTTTGCCATGCAAAATCAGCAGACAAAACAATTGATACCTGCAGACAGGAACGAATTAACATATTTGACCTTGAATTAACACATTTCTAACCCATGTTATTAAATGTGTTGGATATATGAATTTGGTTATCTACTGAAAGAGTTTATAATATTTTAAATAGGATCCCAACGCCTAGATTGACGTATAAGAGCCAGAGGAGATAAGTTCTCCATTTCTAGACCGCCGGCCATAGATATGAAAGCCACGTGGTCCGTGTGACGGTTCGGCCGCTCCTATTATCTCTGTATAAACAGGTACTCATTTTATGGAGACTGATTCGATTTAGGAAGATAAAAATCCGAAGGTGGGTGGGGGTTCTCGAGAGCGCGTCCCTGTACTCTGTAAACAACCGTCTTACCACGGAGCCACGGCACTCTACGGAAAGAGTTACTAAATACAAAATGCAATCAGTGGAATAGCTTCAAATTTCACCTTGCAAACTGATTTCCCACAACATAAATTTACATAACTTTTTTTAATTTGGGCCTCCAAATCTTTTACCATCCTCCACGATACTGCGGGGCCTACTACGGCGCTGATCTTAAATTCAAAATTGTAAATAAGTGAGTGTGACTCTTCATCTCTGAGAGGCAACCAAAATATATTTAAAAAAATGTGAATTGTGAATTTTCATACTTTTCAAGATTTCAATGGTATGTAATATGGGCCAACATTTTTTTCACATTAATTTTTCACATTAATACTTTTGATAATATTTTTTTGTACATTTACCTTAGTATTTAAGTGGGAGCACAACCGTATAGTTTCTTATTTTAAACTATCTATCTGAAATAAACTATCTATATGTCAAAATATGCAACGAATTTTTATCTATCAATAGGACATTTTTAATTGTAAAAAAGCCAGCGATGTAGTTGTTAAAAACAAATTACATTATAGACGCCATCTTGTAAACCATTCAATGCATATCTGCGTACGATGCGGCAAATTGTAGGTAAAGCTTTATTCTACAAATTTATTTTTATCTATTTTGTTCTATTATGAAAACTACTTATAGTTATTGTACTTGGTAGTCTATTTTTGCCGCCATACTGAATCTGTCGCGGTTCTCAATATAGGTGCTGGGGGTAAAAATGATATAATTTTCGTAATGAACACCTGTACCAAGTAGCATTAATTATCATCAAGTATAATATTTTTCGACGAAGGTTCTAAACTATAAACAATCATGTCGAAAAATATTGGCGTATTATTCTAACATTTTTACACGAAACTATATAAATATAAACCCCAGGGTTCCATCTGACGAGGTGTGTAGTTTAATTGCATAAGAATTCTTTACTTGGTATGGTTTTGTTTTTATGATCTTTTTTTTTTCGTACATTTTGTTTTGCTACATTGAATAAATACTGTATCCTACATAAATTTTGTTTCATTTAATAACTTTTAGTAAAAAATAAAATTGGAGTAGGTAGGTACGCCAAAGGTTGCGTGCTCGTGTAGTTGGAAAATCGTATAAGTCACACTAAATTAAATGAAATTTAAAAAAAAAAAAAAAACTTAAAATACAAAAACTGCGATATCTTTCCAGAAACTATCTCGGCGTACTAATTCGGTAAATTTTAAAATGTATATCAATTTACTCATTTGTTTTTACGTAGAGTATGTCTTTGCACCTGGTGTGGGGGTGTGATTCCCGGAAATCGTGCGTAACAAAATTAGAAAAGATTTCAAATGCTTACTGTTACGCGCACAATAGTGGGATGCACATGACAATAGTATCAAGTGAAAGACCATAGATGGACGCATAATACCTACTGTGACTAATCACTATTTTGAGTTTGATATGGCGTCGGCAAGTTGATATGCCGCGCCACTTTTTCAGTCATAACTCAGCAACCGAAGAGGTTCCACGCGTTTGATCGCTCAAACGAGTCGTAAGAATGAGACTACAATACGAAAGTGTAAAAAGAGTGAATATCCAGAACACTGCAAAAGTGGAAATGGTGACAAAAATTTCGATATGTCGCAACATTTACAAAGAAATAATGTAAAACGATATAAGATTCGGATGTTGGAAGAAAGAATAGATAATTCCGGACATAATGAGGGGCAACTGAGTGGCGCAGAATGCGTACGGCGCTGGACAGAAAAACATAAAGATGTTGTAAATCTGCAGCGTGCGGCTTCAACATGGTGGCTACCAATTTCACCGCGGAGCCGGCGGTCACTATGTTAAAACGAATGAAATTTATCGAAATAATTTAAATAAATTGCTGAACATTGTTTCATTACTACACACAAACGACACTGTCACAATATGACACTGACGTATTCTACGTAGCGGATGTATCTCCGATATAGCCTAGCACATTTTTTTACACATTTTTTGCGAAGATCGGTTAATTTTGTTAATTTATTTCTTCTTTAATTAGGTACATATTGGTTTATAATTTTCGCGTATTACGTTTTTTGAAGACTCTTTCAAAACGGTAAATTTCAAAAGTACAAATTACATATATGTTCTCAGGAACTTGTCAGATTTAAGTTAATTTGTTTATTAAATAAGGTGTTTTTTCTTTCTTTTTTTAATATACTCTAATATACCTATTTAAAGGGGACTTGCTACATGTGATTTGCAGTAAATTTGTGTTTCGTTGAACGATATTTTGACACTTCGTGAATATAATCACGATGTGTTTCGCCATAGGAATAGTCACGACGTGACCCAGGGTTGACTATATGCGTGAAAAAATCATACAGTAGTGAGCGTGCGTGACGTTAAATTTTATTTATCCAGCGTACGTGCTTGGACGTGAATTAACATTTCACTCTCGTGACCGAGCATGATTGTGACACAAGAGATTGTGTAAAAGTCACTAACGCGCCCCTCTCTAAATAATATATACACGAAAGCCAAATTTCAACTGTTTAGGTTCAGCCGTCTGGGCAAAATTTCTATTGAACAGACATACACATAAGCGACGGTTAAGGGTTTCTTGGTCGTACTTACCAAACCCTAAAAATTGGTGGATCTCAATTATATCATTCCATGAACAACAATTATAATAAATTTGCAAGATTCCACCATGTATTCCAAAAATATATTCAAGTTAATGAATATATTTTTACATGAGTGTACCAATCATATATAAGAATAAATTACTGTAAGATTATTTCGAACTACTAGCCGGCAATTTGAGAGTGTAGTAACCATTGAAAATCAGGGCATTCATCCATTTCATTTCAATTGTGTTCACGGTTGCTTGTCAAAGTTACTGCCATGTTTATATAAGATGGAAATCGAGCCCAGCCACTGTTTAATTCTTAAGATATAATTTTGTTTAGGTTCGGAGGACTGGCACTGAGTAATTTATGGGTCACATATTGGTTCTTATTTCACACGCAATATAGGTGTGATCAAAAAGTTCGTGCAATTTTTTAATTTACAAAACAATATTTATTTATTCCTCAATTTTTATATTGTCCCCTTCATATTGGTTCCCATTGAATATAATTCTCTTATGACACCATTTTTTCCAGTCTTCAAAACACTTTTGAAATGCAGATATTGTTTTTATTTCTTCAATGGCCGTAAAACGTTGTCCTTTCATTGTTTTTTCATCTTTGTGAAGAGAAAACGGTCACATGGGGCCATATCTGTTGAATAGGGTGGTGTTGTCATTATGGTGCTATTTTTGGACAGAACATCTCGAACAAGCAATGAAGTATGAGTTGGTGCATTATGGTGCAACTTTCAAGAATTGTCCTTCCATAAATCTTGCCGTTTTCTACGAATTGCTTCACGCAGCCGACGCATCAAGCTCAAATAGTATTCTTTAGTAACTGTAACACCTTGCGATAAAAACTCATGGTACACAATACCACGATAATCGATAAAAATAGTGAGAAGAACTTTTTTGGTCCTTGGTTCATTTAGAAGTTTCCATTGAGATGATTGAACTTTTGTTTCGATGTCATAACAGTACACCTACCCCATAACGGGTAACGACCCGTTATGATGCGCTGGCGTAATGTTGAGTAATTGACGACATCATCTATCATGAGCGACTTCTTTACGACACATTTTTTGTTCAAAATTTAACAATTTCGGGGCAAATTTTGCTGACACTCGCGTTATGCCCAAAACATTAGTGAAAATTTCTTCGCATGAACCATGCAATATACCAACTTCTTCAGCAACCTATCTAATTGTAATTTGAGGGTTATCACGATTTTTTTTTTTTTTTCTTAACTTCGTTTTTTCCGGTGATTGAAGTGGTGGGTCTTCCAACTCTATCATCATCTTCAACTGATTCACGGCCATCTTAAAAACGTTTATACCACTTGTAAATCGCTAGTTCTTTCGAACTCGACTCACCAAATGACTGACGCAATATTTCCACTACTTTACAGCACTTGATTTCATTTAACACGCAATATTTAATACATATTCTTTGATTCCTCATTGTGAAGAATAAAAAATCGCCAAATATACAGAAAAATGAGTTGTCAAATCTAAAATACACATCCAATATGGCTGCCAATTGAGACAGTCGTCAAAGACAGGTTTAACCAACATGGTTGACCAACATGAAAACAAAAAAGTTTATCAATATATAAGTGTAGCGCGGGAATTTAAATAATTGCACGAACTTATTGTTCACACCTCGTTTAAGGTATGAGTAAAAGGAGTGCGGATTATGTATTATAAAACAGCCAACATGACCGTACTTTTTTTTTTTTGTTGCATACATTTTCGCAGTTACGTAAATCAGTGTTCCACAAGCGTTTCTCACTCACAGGACACCAAACATCATTCCTACATATCCACATGCTGAACAATATTCTAATATATTATAGCTTTAACATTTTCAGTGCATCCTCTTTTAAGGGATTTTACACTTTTACAACTTTTTAGTGCATATCTAAGGCATTAAACAATTTAATTCCTTTGTAAAACAATGATTTTTTTCATAGTGAAGAAGAATCGAAATGAGTTTATATCTTAAATTATTGTTCTAAATTTCATGCATAAAATTTAAAGTCTCGGAAAGATAAACGAGAACCTGTCCTTGCTTTACTTGAAATATAAATTATAATGAGGTAAAATTAAGAAGATTCTTTACTTCTTAATAATCGTTCCTTTATTCGGAACAACTTTTCTTACATACATTTTTGATGTAAAGGAAATAATAACAGGTATTTTATAGGCTACCCAAATGTTTATCTTATTATTGTTTTAGCGAAAAGCAATTGTGTCTCCATTTAAAATGTAATAGGCAAAAGCTACTAAAAGATCCCACCGCTGGTACCAAATTATAGCAATCAAAATTACTGAAATAACTTATTTAAAAATCCTACCGCCGGTACCAGAAATGTAATACTTAAGAGATCCCTATTTAAAAATCCCACAGCTATCACCAATAATGTAACAAACAAAAGTTACTAAAAGATCCCACCGCTGCCACCAGTAACGTAACAGTCAGGGGGTGAATTTACCAAACTGTAAAAACGGAGAGGGAGGCTGCCATCAAATTTTAGGCCATTTAATTTTTTCAAAATTAGGAAAATAATTTAATTGATTTTATCTGCTTCTCTGTTGATGGGAATTTTAAAGTCAAACAAGTGGGAAAATTTTATAATAGTATACTTATTGTATACAAAGAAGAAAAAAAAAAAAAAATCAAATGAAGTATAAAGAACGAAATTTAAAGTTATAAATTAATTTCGTGAATATCAAATGAAGATAAAACTTTTTAAAACAGAATGAATATGTAAAATAAATTATAAAACTTACATGGTCGACCGGATTCAACTCTTGACTGGATCTGATGCATTACATATACAGCAGACCACAGCCAGGAACCAAGTCCCTTACAATTAATTTTGATTCCTATTTATACCACATAATTTCCTTTGTTATTATTTACATTCTGTCTAATCTTCATAATAAAACTGTTAACATAGTAAAATTATTGTTAAACACTCTACATATCGTTATGAATAATATCTTTATTATCAAATAAATCTGATGGTGCAACTGTGAAAAAAATAATAAACTAGCACAACGTATTTTGAGAATCACTAGTCGAAATAAAAATATGTTTGGCTCGTTGGTATTCTCTTATAAAGTAGCAATTTTTGTCTAATTTAGCCAACTTCGTAGCTATTATAGTTCTCGAGACACCAATGATGGGCAAATTAAAATGAACGCCCTATATTGAAAATCGTAATTTTCGAGTTGTATACCTATTTCTTAGACATCTCGGTATTTTTTCTATATGGGTGTCAAAGAATCTGTATTTTCTATATGTATGCCAAATTTTGAAGTATCGAAGTCCAATTAATTGGCTATAATTTTTACACGAGGCACACACATAAGTGATGGCATAAGAGTTTCTCCTATTAAGGGTGAATTGTGATTTTCGCTTTTCATATCAGAGTTTTGTAGGCAACAGTGGTGAAAGGCAGGGCGAGAGAGGCATAGGCTCAGAGCGCCAGCTGTGAGGGGTGCCAATTAAATGTTTAAATATATACATATTTTAAGATTTTTTCTACCATATATTTTTTTAGAACAAAAATATAATTTTTTATTTATATATCAATCTCGTTCATATTAAATACAAAATTGATTTAAAATAAGTACAAATTTATTGATTATAATAATTGGTTTGACAGGTTCATTTTCACCACCAGAATTTAAATTAAGGTTGAAGCTGTAGAGCGATCAGCTGGTGGTAGTTTGGATGTTAAATGATAAATAATGTTTTGTTTCGACTAGTTTCGTGGGCTTTAGACCGCACATCATCAGGAATTTATTTTCTAAAATAATCAAGAAATACATGTACAAATGTTACAGAGAGAATGAATATAGTTATAATACCTATTAAATACTGACCTATGCATGATAATAAACGACAATAGCACAGTATGACGTCTTGAAAAAACGTGTTGTTCTCGATCAATTAGTTTTCAAATAAATAACAGATCTAAATGACCTTATTAATATACGTACGGTAAACATGTTAAAAAGTAAAAGCATTCTTAACAAATAAGAATGTGGGATGCACCAAATAATAAAAGTTAAACGTTAAAAAGAAATCATGCTAAATCACAGACAGTCAGACTAGAAGTGACTTGAGAAACGGAAACTAGTTGATTCAGAAACGAGCACGTGACCCAACTAAACGGTAAGGCGCTAAATTAAAAAATGGTGACAAAATTAACCTTAGAAAAATCAGCCATCAAGTGTATGAAACAAATAATATTAAATGGGATTTAATGCTGGGTAATATTCTCAATTAAGTAAGAAAGCTATATAGACAGAGGGTATTATTCAGCATCAAATGTACATTAATAACACTAAATGATAGTTATGAACTATAGTAAATATATGAACAAGAACATGAAAGTCATATCTGCAGTTAAGGCATACAAGAGGCAGGATAAAATTAGTCATATTTGATTTTGATTTTGTCTATAAGCAGCTTGAAAACTTTAATCGAAGGGAAGTCTGTTTGTTCGTTCAATAGGTTAATGTGATTTGACGTTTTATGTCTCGTGATGAATATTTCTTCCAAAGTGTTGAGATGAGGACCTTTATCTCCAAATGCTAAAAATTCCGTGTGTGCTGAGATGTTAAAGTCATGATTGGTGCTTATGAGGTGGTTAGCAAATGTAGAGTAATTATGTTGTAATCTACGCACTGTTAGATGTTCTTTAATACGGATGCTAAAACGACGTCCACTTTGCCCTATGTAGATTGAGGGACAGTCAGCACATTTAAGTAGAAAAAATGAAAATAAGAATGGGGTATTCTTATTTTCATTTTTTATTAAGTCTTTAGCATTAAAAAGTGAGTCTCCGATGTTATTGTTGTTGCAAATGCCAATCCGTATGTGTTCGTAGCTAGTTTTAAGTATATGTATCAATTTGTCCGTTATGTTGTTAATGTATGGGATTTTATAGAATTTTGTGGCAGTTTGTTGAATAGCTTGGGTATTGTATGCCAATTTACGTTTTTTCAAGACGTCATACTGTGCTCTTGTCGTTTATTATCATGCATAGGTCAGTATTTAATAGGTATTATAACTATATTCATTCTCTCTGTAACATTTGTACATGTATTTCTTGATTATTTTAGAAAATAAATTCCTGATGATGTGCGGTCTAAAGCCCACGAAACTAGTCGAAACAAAACATTATTTATCATTTAACATCCAAACTACCACCAGCTGATCTCTACAGCTTCAACCTTAAGATTATAATAATATTCAGTATTCTTTTGGATTTCTGCAAAATATCCAAAATACCATATATGCCTATTTTTGTACATAAATAACAAAGTAAGTCCATCTAAACCAGGGGTGTCCAAACTTTTAGCTTCCCTGGGCCACATTATAATAAGGCGAGTTGTTTTGGGCCGCACAAAATACACTAATAGTAATTAATATATTATATAGTTTGTGAATGATTTTATGATTCTCTTTAAAGAACGCATTAAATTAAAAAATACATCACTTATAAATTAACAGCAAGTTGAAATTGTATTTGTAGTGTTATAAACGGTATTTGTAGTCGCAGTCTTATAAAGTTTGTAAGTTTACGATTTTTCGTTAGGCCGCATTCATACCCGCAAAGGGGCGCAGGTTGGACAAGCCTAATTTAAACGATCTTTTGACATGTTTGAAGACGGTGTTTCGGAGTTTTTTTTTTTTAAATAATTTAACGTAGAAAAGGATCGATCTTTCTTACACATCTACAAACATTCTGTAACTGATGTTGGTGGCTCATTTAGACATACAATGGTAACTCGACGTACGAATTTAATTTGTCCTGACCGCGGTTCGTATCTTGAAAAGTATTTATCTCGAAATCCAATTTGTCATTATATTTTATGGGAAATCAATTAATTCGTTTCCAGATTGAAAAAGCAAAAATAAATAAATAAATAAATAAAAATAAACTATTCTCAATTAAATCAATAAAATGCAAAGAAATTGAGGAGTGAGAAGGATCATTTTAACACTACAAATATGCATGCATATGATTTTTTTTGTTTTACATGGTATAGTACAAAGTATAAACATACAAAGTATA
Source organism: Liopterus haemorrhoidalis (assembly GCA_963971575.1). NCBI lineage: Eukaryota > Metazoa > Arthropoda > Insecta > Coleoptera > Dytiscidae > Liopterus > Liopterus haemorrhoidalis. The sequence goes on from OZ020611.1 coordinate 123,053,945, forward strand.
AAAATCATTTTCAATTAAATTGTAAAAAAAAATCCTTGGGACTAGTTTTGGGGTTCAGGAGTTTTAGATTTGTTGCCTGTAGTACTTATCTGTTTCTAGTACTAGGGAAAAAAGTTAAAAAAAGTATAATGTAAATTGGTTTTAATTCATTTGAAAAGAAAAGCATCACGGTTCATATCTAGAAGTCAAAATGGGATATAAAAAAGTTCGTATATTAACAAATTAAAGAGATTCGTAAGTCGAGGTCACTGTCTTGTACCAAAATTTGCTTGGCCATAACTTGTATTCGGAAGTTAAGATATTTAAATTGCAACCATCTGAATCAAAAGAATATGTTTGAAGCAAGGTTGCAAGAATCAGTTTTCGTCAGTCAATTAAATATTGTAAACACGGTGTTGTAAAAAATTCGATAACATTCGAAATAATAATCAGATCAAAAATTCCTGTTATAGTATTTTGGTTCACATTTATGTGCATTACTCAGATTTTTTTAAAAATCTGTGTGTCCCCAAAAATACACCTGACTTCCTTTAATAATTTCAAAACTTTAAAAGCTAGCAGCAATATGATTTAGAGTTCACGGTCAGATAACGCAATAGTGACAGGCCACCATTTTGTAGCAAAATCTACACGCGCAAGCCTTAAAATTGGTATAATTTGGGACCGCGACCTGATAGCACGGACCGCGAGATTTTATTTGTTTCGTCTACGCGAGACCTATCGAAAAATCTGTAATAATAATTGTGAAATAAGTATTAATATTTGAAAAACTAAACTAATCAAAAAGTTTGGTCCAACTTTTCCGGTTTACAACAATGTAGATTATTGAGAATTTTTTCAAATTGTCAGATTAACCCCTCTGAGAAATAGGGTGGGGTACAAGTTTTATGACACTTTTTTGCAAGAATCTTATAAAAAAAAAGATTTCTCAAAAATTAAAATTTGTTGCTTTATCCACGCATTAATAGGTTTTATTTGTCATCATCATCATCATCATTGGCGCGACAGCCCGAGTTGAGCCAAGGCCTCCTGTTTCCAGGTTTCATGACCATATTTTCAATCTATGTACATACATTAAGGAGTAATATGGTCAGTATTACGTCCATTTTTTAGCGTACACAGAAAGGCCTCTACAGTTCATAGCCGGTTGTGAACAGCTAAGCAGAATTTGTAATTTGTATACATATTTTTATACAAACTATTTAACATAAGCAGGAATTGAACTCACGTCCGTGCCCTTGAACAGTGGTCAAATAGCAGGTACAAAAGATTTAACGTTTGCAGCTACAGGCTTGCTCACTGTATCGAACTCAAATTTAAAAAAAATATTTATATTCAATTAATCGTAATACATATTTGCTTATATTTTCCCGCGATATGTTTTTTGAACTCTCTATAGTTTTCCTGCATGTGGGCCAACGAGTTGTACAAACATGTCAAATTTCAACTTTCTGTGAACTGCCGTTTGGCCACAATTTCTAACGTATAGACACATGAGTGACGTTACAAAAGTTTTTTGATATGTTTTTGAGTAAATATGGCAGTATTTATTTTGATATAGAATTGTATTTTACAATGTTTGCTGTCTACGTCAAGCATTCAAATCACTATAGTGATTTGAACAAGATCATTTTTATAACTGCGAACGCCGATAATAATAATTTAAAAAAAAGTATTATAAGAATACTTACTTTAATACATGTATTGAAAAAAAAAAACGGTCATATAATTCTCGAGCTTTCCCAGAACTAACGAAATTCAATAGATTCTTAAAAATTTCATTTTCAAAAAGATCTTCAAAATTAACTTATTTAATTATATTTCTTCCAATTTTAATTCAATAATTGTAATGTATTTTGCTTAAAGCAGGCTAATAAATATAAACTAAAATTCGTAATAGCTACCTCAAATTTTAATTTGCGAATTAAGGAATATAAAATTTTAATTGCTTGAAAGTTTAATGCAATATTTCTTAAATTTAACAGTTTTACCGCCTTTTAAATAAAATTATTTAACCAAAGCATTACACAAAATGTAAACAGGAAACATAAAAATTATATAAGAACACATAATTTTCGTAAAAGAACAATTTACGCAATAACACTTATATTTACACGGGAAAAAAATCAAACTAAAATATAATTTTACATACCATAACACACCTAAAATAATAAAACCACTAGTAACAAACACATAAACATTCTCACACAAATATTAACCAACAAACACAACACTTTATTTAAATAACTCACTAAAAAAAACTGTCACGTGAGTTAACCCTTAAAATATGAACAAACGAATAAAACACCGGAGCACTTTTAACGTAAACGACTCGAAGGTAGACGCGTTACTGTTTCAGCGTTCACGTTACGTTCGGATACCAACAAAAAAGGAAGCCAAGTTACAGACTCTTGCTATATCAGCCATAGGCGGGGGTCTTCAGCTTTACAGGTACCAACCGGAACCCCGCACAGGTAAAATAACCTATTGATGTCTCAAATCTATTGGATACCTATTGTGTCTAATGATCCTTGCACAAAATAATAAACTTTCTTTGTATTGTGATGTTAATCCTAGTTTATTTACTAGTTATAGTAAGGGTAACGAAAGAAAACCTAAGAATGGCTATATGCAAATGAAGTGTAGGATTATATTTATTTCCTTCTGACCCTTACTCTGCCATATTCTAGAATATTTGACTAACCGATAATTTCCAACAGGTGCCTTCTTTAGTCTTTTGTAGGAGTAACGAAGAAACCATTACACCGTCACTACTATCTACATATCTGGAAAATGTGGTGGAACAAGTAGATATACGAGTCTAATTTTGGTATGCATATTACAGATATTTGATAAGGAAAATAAGAAAATAGAGTGTGCGAAAAATATAAACAAAAATGATTTTATCGAATTAAATATATATATTTACTATAAGTTAGTTTGTTAAAATTTTTGGCACACAACAACGATGGCTATTTGCGCCTATTTATTTTGGCACCACCCAGTCAAATGAAAGAGCTGGATATGTGGATTAACAAACAATATTTTGATGATATATTCGCCATAAAACTTCCGTCTATACCTCTATTTCCCATCATGGCCGGAACCAGCAATTTTTTAACGGGGAGACATGGATTTCATAAATTGGCAGAAAAATCCGAGGCTCGTTAAAAAAATCTGAACAAAGGATCGAAATATGTGAATCATAGTATGCTCGGAATTTTCAGATTACTTTTTCGAGTTCTCGAACTACCAATCTTTTCATATTAAATAAAATAATATATATATATATATATATATTATTTTGGGGTTTGTCAGGTCTTGACAAGCGTCCACTAATCTCAAACTTCAGCAACCTTTTGAGCCGCGTCATACTAGAGACTATATATTATTATTATTATTATTATTATTATTTTAATTTAATGTGGGACATGTGACCCAGAATAGTAAATATATTAAAAGTAAAACAGGCGCGCACCCAGGGGGGAGCTCACTGACTTGAGCTCAAGCACTCAAAAAAACACGTTTTTGAGACACACATTTGTCTTGTATAGAAAATGAAAGGTTGCCGCAAAAAAAGGTTTCTCAGTCCCCCCCCCTAAGAAAATTCCTGGGTGCGCGCCTTATGTGAAATATGAATTTTCACACTTTTCAGGATTTTTGTAGATAAATGTTGAATTTCTGCCATTAGATAACAAAATCGTTGTGCAGGTATTAGAGGTATTCAGATAATTTTTGAAGGATAGTATTGACTCAATGTGGTATCAAATGGAAGCACTTGATTTACTTTTGAAGCGATTTTATTTTATCAAAATGTGCTAAAAACTTTTATCTATTAAATAATTATTAATTACTTATTATTTTTACTAAACAAGTTATATAACATATATTTATTTTTATAATAAATTGATACTTATTCACACAACTATTCTACGCCTTAATATAATTGCAATACTCATATTTTATAAACTGTAACTAGCTTGTATTTAATGCCTCACATCATACAGCCTGACGCTATACTCAAATGCAGGGACAAGCATCGTATTTGCGATGACTGATCTTTACAGTTTTTCAAAACGAGTAACATTGTCGATTTGCCGGCGTAGCGTAGTGGTAACACATCTGCTCTGCGTTGCTAAGGTCTCGGGTTCGAATCCCGTTCCGGCATGGAATTTTAGAAAAAATAAGAATTGTCCTGGCTAATTGCCGAAAGGCAAAAAAAAAACATTGTCGATTTAGTTCCGTCTTGAAACTCGATATTGTTGGTCTTTCGATCGATACAGTCACGATACTTCTGTCGCTCATAATAAGTTTATGTGAACAAACAGAGCCGGATTGAGGGTGAGACGAGTGAGGCACTTGCCTCAGGTGATCAGTGGAAAAGAGCGCACAATTAATGTAAAAATAATTAGCGTAATGTAATTTTGTAGTGAGGACCTATTTTTTTGTTTTTTAGGTCATCACTTATATTTTAGAAGTAAGGTTCTTAGTACATGACTCACTTTATATGATATGTTTAGGGTGGCCCAATGGAAAAAGCTAGTTACGGCCCTGCCTAGGGGCGCTGAATTAAGTCTTGCCTAGGGTGCCTAAGACCATCGCGCCGGCCCTGTGTTCAAGTATTTTGTGGGCTGAATATGACTGCCGATAATCTATTTTACCCATATCAAACCAATATCATAATTGATATTTTATAAATGATATTTTACCAATATCATTTATAAAATTAATTGATTTCTTTAAAAATATGTTTATTTAAATTTTTTGATTTTGATTTTTACTTGAGAATTTTTTGTTTATCTTTGTTTTTGACGAGCGTTATAACAATACATCAGTGGTTACCATGAATCACATTCTTATCGAAGTATTAAACTTTTAGGTCCCTTAATGTATCTAAAGTCTCCGTCTATGGTAGTATATAGTCGCACACCGACACTCGTCTACAACAATAAAAGGGTTCTTGACTAAAGATCGAAGATAAAACCTACAAGATGCCTTCTTCCTTCACTATCATTTCAACCACAATTAGATTGCAGCGTCGGATAAACGTGTCGAACGCGGTAAAAAAAGGTGCCACGCTCACAACTTATTGTGTATTAATGTATAAGGTTAATTTATATATTTTTTTATATTAAAATCTTAACGCAGGATGCCTTACGGTAAGTTATAAGTTACGGTAACACTTAAGGTATCACACTTTTTGACAAGGGTGAAAAATAGCAAGGTATTTTATATAAAATTCTTTCTTGTTTTTCAAGTTTATGAACTGTCGAATTTATTTATTTCCTAAATTTAAATTAATTATTGGTTACTTCCGCTACTAAGGGTATTTATATACTACATTATATTATAACAGTTTATCTCATTTTTAAATAAAATGTGAATTTATTTTATTTTTATAAGGTGTTTGGTAATATCAATTATTAAATAATTAATTGATTTATTACGCTATTTCTAATTCGCATCTCTTCTTGTGACCTGTTATTATTCATTTGAATGCATATTAGACATTTTTAATCATAAGAAATTCAAAACATAAACGAATTGTTACAACCTGGATTATGTGGACTAACATTGTTGTGATCATCATTATCATTGTCATCAATCATTTCTTCAAATAGTATAGTATAAAGTTTTTATTTTTTTCTTTCGGATTAAAATCTACATGAACTATTTCACATTTCATGTTCTACGTATAATCTTTTACAGACAAAACAAAAAATCATTAATTCTAACATATAATATAAATATATAACAATACACAACAAAGAGATAATTCTACTTCAAATTTTTTCTCTTCTTTTCTTCTTCACCAGTTTCATCCACTTTGTGTCGGGTCTGAGTATCTGCACAGGTGATTTGGAATTCCTTAAGTCCTCTGTGCAGTCTCTTGTTAGATGTTCTAACGTTTCTTCTCCTCTTTCACATCATAATTTCTTCAAATAATACACCATTAAAGTGTACTGCGATACGAGGGTTACCTTTTATGTTTTTACAAACGACCACTAGATGGCAATATTAAAATGTGTCATTACTATATTCGTAAACCTTGACATTTGTTATTGTGAAATCAGAGGCAGCTTATAAATTGACCGAGTAGTTTGTTGACAGTGAGCTTTAAAAAAAAACAAGTTTGTGAAAAAATGGATATTACTCGTGAAGGTTTTTGTTGGAGGATTTTTTTACGATTTTAGTATACGGCCTAACTCAATAACAATGCATAGATTCGATTCGTTCAACTTTTGGTAATGAAGCACCATCAGAAAAAACTGTTTTCAATTGGTTTGCAGAATTTCGTCGTGGTCGTGCGTCCGTCAGTGATGAATCTCGTGAAGGTCAACTAAAATCGGTTGTAATTCAAAAAAATATCGATGCTGTACGCAAAATGATAGAAGAAGATCGGCATGTGACTTACCGTGAGATAGAGGCGTCCTTTGGCATATCGCAGGCTGCAATACATTCGATTCTGCATGAACATTTAGCTGTGAAAAAGATCTGTTCCCGATGGATTCCGCATAATTTGACCAAACCCCAAAAAAAGGCTCGTGTTGATTGGTGTAAGGGAATGCTAAAAAAAATTCAACCTAGGCACTGCAAAATCCGTATACAATATAGTTACAGGTGACGAAACTTAGATTCATTCATATGAATCCGAAACTAAGCAACAATCTACTGTTTGGGTCTTCCAAGAGAACCGAAACCCACAAAAGTTGTTCGTTCACGAAGCACTTCCAAGAAAATGAATGATTGTTTTTTCGATTGTACTGAACATGTCGCAACCATTCCTTTAGAGCAGTGTTTCTCAAACTTTCGACAGTTGCGGACCACTTTCTAAATTCCACGCTAACCGCGGACAACCAACATCAAGAAAAAAATGCGAAAAAGCCCATTATTAATACTAATCAAATATTGTGTTCGCGGGCCACCAAGAACTGACCCGCGGACCACAGTTTGAGAAACACTGCTTTAGAGGATCGGAGAACAGTTAATGCTGAACGGTATACAAAATCAGGAAAAACAACCAAAAACGTCTTCATCATGACAACGCAAGCCCCCCCACACAGCACGTCAAACAATTGATTATTTAAAGAAGCAAAACATCGAATTAATGTCTCATTGCCCGAATTCACCTAATTTATTCCGTAAAGACTTTTTTTGTTCCCTAATGTCAAACAAAAAATGCGTGGACAGCGATTTTCATCACCTCAAGAACTGCTGAAGCCTTCGAAAACCATGTTTTTGAAATTCCAACTTTAGAGTGAAAAAAATGTTTCGAGAATTGGTTTGAACGCATGCAAAAGTGTATAAATCTTAAAGGCGAATATTTTGAAAAGCAATAAATCAGTTTTTTTCAAAAATAATTTTTTCTTTATTAGTTTTTGTAAAAACTTAAAAAGTAGCCCTCGAATTACGAAGCACAGCAAAGGCATAAGTGATTCAAAGACATAAGTGAATTAACGCCGCCGTGTTAAAATTTTAACACAAATATGCTTAGCGAATAGCATTTACGTTTAAAATGGTGTATAAAAAATGAACGTCAGTTTGAGGTTAAGATTTTAAAACTTGCTTAGAGAAGAGACCCGGATGTGTGTTATGTCAAGTTATATTTTTGATCCAATGCTGATATTTGGCTTCTATCTCGGTGTTGTTGGCTACCGTAAGGGTGTGTGGTAGGAAATTGTTTGCGCTCTAAATTTGGTACTATTCCAAGTCTCAGCCTTGGTAGGATCACTCGCTCTCTTCTATTTGTACAGGAAGTCCATTTTTCTACACTGTCTTTAATTTAGTGTGTAAGAAGTTGTTTTGAGTATTTTGCCATGCTATTTTCCACTTTTCTTCGAATGTAGCTCTTTATGTCATAACTTGGTAAGGGTATGTCCACTATTTCTTCATTAATGTTTCTTTTTTTTAGGTAGATGGCCAGCTTGCTCATTGTCTCCGATACCTACATGTGAAGGTATCCACATAAGACTGAGTTTCTTGCCCTCGGGAATGACTTAATATCACAGTGTATAATATAAGTGCCCCTGGTTTCAGTGTTGTTTTTTATTTCCTCTGCTGTCTTCAGAAGAAAGAAACCTTCAGCAGAGAATATGCTCATGATATCGGGTAGGTGGAATTTTGATTTTTGTTTGTTGAACGCGTCTTGCACCAGTCTTGTTTTCTATTTTAGAACTGTCAGTATATATTCAATATATACTGACACTTTTCTATACAATATATTATATTGTATAGAAAAGTGAGCATTTCTCGACTAGTGATTTGTAGACATTTCGGTACAGAATTGGGATGGTATTGGAACTGTTGTATTTTGTGAGGGATATGTTGAAACTAGGTTGTTTAAGGAGCCAGGGTTGTTTATATCATAGGGAATTCAATTTAGAGATCTTGAAGGTATTTGCCGAGATTTGCGGTGAGTGGCGTAGTCCTTTAAATGTCAAAATGGTAACTTTCCCATTTTGGTGCTGTTCGAGCATATTATGAAATGCTGGTGAATTGCGTTTACAAGCGAGATTTGTCAGGTAAGTTAGTGCTGTATTCCTTGGTGTTCAAGTGGTGGCTGGTTGGTTTCGCATTGTAGGCTGCTAATAAGGCTAGTTTTCATAGCTCCCGTTGCCATCCGTATTGCAGTATTTTGAATAGAGTCTAGTATTTTCGTCAATCTGTACATTGTATTTATTAACGCAATGCAAGCATAATCTAATTTTAACCTGATAAGTGCTTGATAAATTCTTATCAGTACGTCTCGATGAGCTCCCCATTTACAATGGTCTAGAGATTTTAATATGTTTAATCTATTGTTGCAGTTTTTTTTCTCTCCAAGTTAAATATTTGTCAAATATTATTCAAAGAAATTTAATTTGGTTGAAATATTTTTGGTGTTATTATAGAGGAATAATTTTGGATTGACAAACTGTTTTTTTGAAAATCGGTTCGCCTTGGTTTTGCTAGAAGAATATTGAAAGCCCGCTTTTTTCGCCCATTGTTCTAGATTGGTAATGGCACCTGTAGATTATGCTTGATGATTTTCAGCTGCTTTCCGCTACAGAATATCGCCAGGTTATCTGTATACAGGTAAGACAGTTTGTGGTAGAGATTCTGTAATGCTGTTGATAGCAAATAGGAATAAAGTCACACTAAGTGTCTCCACTTCAGGTATGTCGTTTGACCCGGGCTATTTTCTCTGAGGTGTGTCCATTTGCGTATACTTGAAACGTTCGGTATGAAATTTTTAATGAAATGCAGGATGATTCCATTAAGCCCTGTTCTTTTATGGTGTTTAGTATGAGAACATGCTATGTCTGTTAACCATGATTTGTAAGACCTTGCTGAGATTATTTAAAGCTACTATTGGGTGGTAGTTTGTCGGTAATAGTTTTGTTTTTATTTGGTTTTAAGATTAGGAAGGTGGTTACTTGTCGCCACAGTTCCGGATATTGATTTGTTTATCATATCTATATATATAAAATCGTAACTAAGCTACCTACTCATAATCAACGCCCAGCCCAAACCACTGAACCTACAATCATGAAATTCGGCGAGTATATTCCCTCCATGACGTAAGCACCCACTAAGAACGGATTTTTCGAAACTCATCCTCTAAGTGGGTGAAAAGGGGGTTAAAAGGGGTAAAATATGGCTTCACGGTTTCCTTAATATCTCTTAGGTCCAATAAGATATCGACTTGGTTTTTGCTTACAAAGATTACTCATGTAAATATTAAAAAACTTATTTCAGGATTTTGTTCTAATTGACCCCTAAAGGGGTGAATCTACAATCAGGGTGAATTATAGAACCCTTCGCATCTTCTGTGTTTTTTGTGTTATAACATTCCTTTTTGGCATATAGGTATATCACATAGGTATAAACATATCTTTTTAGAAAATTTAGAAAGTGTTTTGACCGTTTTTTTAAATTTCAACCCTAAAGGGGTAAATTGGTATTTTTTATTCGATAGAATTTCGTCTAGATAAAGAAACATAAAATTCGGGGAGTATACTCCTTTTATGACTTAAGAACCCCGTAAGAAATAATTTTTTGAAATTCGGCCTCTCAAGGGTAAAAAGGGGTGAAATGTGTTTTCACGGATTCCTCAGTATCTTTTAGGTCTTTTAGGCCTTGCTTTTACTTACAAAGACTACCCACATAAATGTTGAAAAAAAATTTCAGGATTTTGTACTAATCAACCCCTAAAGGGGTGAATCTACAATCAGGGTGAATTATGGAACACTTCGCATCTTCTGTGTTTGTTGTGTTATAACATTTCTTTTAGGCATATAGGTGTATTTTTAAAATATTTAAGTGTATTGACCTTTTTTTTTAAATTTCACCCCTAAACGGGTAATTTGGTATTTTATATTCGATAGAATGTCGTCTAGACAGAGAAACATAAAATTCGGGGAATATATCCTTTTTATGACTTAAAAACCCCCTAAGAAATGATTTTTGGAAATTCAACCCCTAAGAGGTGAAATGGGGTAAAATGTGTTTTCACGGATTCCTCAATATCTCACAGGTCCAATAATATATCGCCTTCATATTTGCTTCTAAATATTATCCATATAAATGTTGAAAAACTTATTTCAGGATTTTGTCCTATTCATCCCCTAAAAGGGTGTAAATCTACAAGGAAGGTAAATCTACAATCAGGGAGAATTATAGAACCCGACGTATTTCCTGTGTTTGTGGAGTTATTAAATTCCTATTTGGCATATAGATGTCTTTTTAAAATATCTCGATGGTTTTGACAGTTTTTCAAAATTTCACCCCTAAAGAGGTAAAAGGATATTTTTTATTTGATAGAACATCCCTTGGACATAGATACATGATGTTCGCAATGTATATTCCCTCCATGAGGTAAGCATACACTAAGACGGGATTTTTCGAAATTCAACCCCTAAAGGTAATTCAACTAAAATAAATAAATTAGATAAATTAGATAAATAATAAAGGGTGAAATATAATTTCAAGGATACTTAAATATATCTACAGACCAATAAGATATTCGTCTTGGTCTTTCTTACAAAGATTACCCATATAAATGTTGTAAAACTTATTTCAGGATTTTGTTCTAACCCACCCCTAAAGTGGTGAATTTCCGAACAGGGCTAATTATACAACCCATCATATTCCCTGTCTTTGTTGAGTTATAAAATTCCTTTTGGCATATAGGTGTCTTCAAAATATCTTGAAATGGTATTGACAGTTTTTAAAATTTCGCCCTCAAGGGGTAAATGGGAATTTTGTATTCGATTGAACATCCCTTGAACATAGATAAATAAAATTCGTGAAGTATATTCCCTCCATGACGTAAGCAGCCACTAAGACGGGATTTTTCGAAATTCCACCCCTAAGAAGTGAAAAGGGGTGAAATGTGATTTCAAAGATTCCTCAATACCTCTTAGGACCAATAAGATATCGTCTTGGATTTTGCTTACAAAGATTACCCATACGAAAAACTTATTTCAGGATGTTGGCCGAATCAACCCCTATAGGGGTCTACAGTCGGGGTGAATTATACAACCCTTCGTATTTCCTGTGTTTATTGAGTTATAACAATCCTTTTTTACCATATCGGTGTCTTTTTAAAATATCTCGAAATGGTTTTGACAGTTTTTAAAAATTTCACCCCTAAAGGGGTAAATGGGTATTTTTACTCGATAGAACGTCCTCTGGACAAGATACATGAAATTCGTAAAGTATATTCCCTGTATGACGTAAGTTCCCACTAAGACGGTATTTTTCGAAATTCAACCCCTAAGGGCTGAAATGTGATATCAAGGATTCCTTAATATCTCTTAGTACCAATAAGACATCGACTTGGCTTTTGCTTATAAAGATTAACCATACAAATGTCGACAATTTTATTTCTGGATTCTTTCCTAATCCACCCCTAAAGGGGTAAATCTATAATCGGGGTGAATTATACAACCCGTCGTATTTCCTGTGTTTATTAAGTTATAACATTCATTTTATAACTTAAAAGTTACCCGTGCACATGTTTAGAAACATACTACGAATTTTACACTAATGAACCTCTAACGGGGTGAATCTACACCTGAGGAGAGAGTCAGCAATGTGATCTATAAAGAATCATGACTTACAATAATTGCACGATGATGGCAAACCGTCAATAAACCGTAGCGAAGCACGGGTACTCAGCTAGTAGTTTTATAAATTTGAAGCAGATGGTTTAGTGCATTATTAAGTAATTGTTTTATGATTTCTGAAAAGTTTTATGTTATCTGATTTTAGATATTTATTATATTTTAATTTTTCTATGGCTGATAATAATTCTGATCTGGTGAAAGGTTGATTAATTTCGTCTTCATTATCTTTTATGGGAAAGCTTATGTTTTCTATGATGTTTTTATGTATTTGAAAAGTCGGGCTATAGTTTTCTGTGCTTGAGTTATTTTCAAATATTTTGGATATATCTTCCACAATTTCTTTATCTGAGATGCCAAAAGAGTTCTTTTTGACACCGTATGTTTTTTACCCTTTATTTTTCTATACTTGAGAAATAGGTGTGGTATGGCTTATAGAAGAGACGTAATATTTCCACGTTTCTTATTGGGTTCTGGTGATAATTCTTCTAGCTACAGCTTGCATTTTTTTTTTTCAAGTTTATCAGGTCGTCCAGGTCTCTCGTTTTTCTATATATGTTGAAGGCACGTTTCAGTTGTTTGTTGGCATCTCTGCAATCCTGGTTTCACCATGGAGTATTCCTATTGACCTTTAGCGTGAGTTCTGGGCTAAGTGAGCGTTGTGTGGGTATTTGGATCTTTTCATCTAATTTTTTTTTCCTTTTATACGTTGTTAGTGGTGTCTTTGTTTAAGGAATAGTTACTGCTGGCTTCTTGGAGAGGTCTGTTATGACCAATATTTGATGGGGTTTGTTCGTTCATTTTGTCTTCTATGGGGATTCTAGTATCTATATCTGTTGGTATTTGTTTTTTTTTTTTTTTTAGGATTATCTTGTTTGCTGTCAGTGGTTTCAGTTTGTGGTTGTTTGAATCTATTAGGATTCTAAGGGCAGTTATCGGCCAAGTGACGTGTATGTCTGGAGATGAAACAGAGGACGTCCGCAGCTAAATAAATAGTGTATGATGTGCTATTATACACTATTTTCACTCAGCGAGGGATTGGTACATCTTCTTCAGTTAGGTATACTTGGCGACGTGAAGTAAATACATGTTTATAGTTCTCTCCAGTGTCGTAACTAGGCAGAGGCACAGGCCCGGAGCCCAGATCGAATAGGGGCCCAGAAATGAAAATATTGACATAATATCATTGGATTTTAGAACTTATTTAATAATAACAACTAATTAAGTATGACAATTTATTGTTGTGACAAAAATAAGAGAGTACATATTAAGGTCTTATCACAGTAGAGTTATTATTAATGTCTAGACCTGAAAAAATTTGAACCTTTTTGCATTTGAATCGAAGTCATTTATGTGATAGTATGAAAAAAAAAAAAAAAAAAACTTTAGTTTTAAAGACTAGGTAAATGGAACAGGATTCAATTCTACTGTCTTTCTATTCAGGTTTCTCAAAACGCGTTTGCGCCAACGGGTTTGTTATCTCGCTCTCAGCTAATGCGTCTTAGTTTTTTGTTTATGCTGCGGTTAGTTTGTTGTATAGTTTATATTTTCTAAAGTAATATTTAACAAAAAAAAAAAAAAAGAATTTTGGAAGAAAAACTAATTTAATGAAAGAAAACCCGCAATTATGGAATCCGTAAGATCCAATGTACAAAGTGAAAACTGTGAAAATGGTTTTATTTCCAAATATAACAAAATGGTCACAACTGTTTTGTGACATAAAACACAAGTTGCAGAAGTTCTTCGGAAGCATTCGTACTCATTCGAAGAAATCTTTGGATTCAGTTTGGATCTTCCAATTTTAATTCTACTAATAAATTGTTAAAACAGCCCCTTTCATCTCTCTTTTTCAATCATGATCTAGTTCATTTTCTTTTTTCCTCATTCATAATTGAAAATTTTAGCAACTGATTATAAAATAAACTTATCAAAGTAAAACAAGCAGTAATTTCCAAGTTTTAAGTAATATTGAATATTAAAAAAACTTACGAAAATAAAACTTGGATAGCGTTCTAGTGTAATACGTCTTTTAAAAGTAATAATAATAATAATAATAATAATAATAATAATAATAATAATAATAATAATAATAATTTTTTAGTAATAATACAATTTTTGCATCGAAGGCATTCGATTTTTTGATTGAATGTAAAGCTTGATATTTTTTTAACGACATACCAATAACATTATTTATCGAATTACCACTAATTTTTACCGAGTTATTTTCCTAGTATCTCACTGGGACATTTTCTACATCCACCATACCACTATATAGTTCCGACCTTGCGCCAAGTGTATATCATTTATTCCCCCATCTCAAGGACTTGACGCAAGTTATGACATGTTCCTAAATTATGTAGAAAATTAAGCTATGTATTAACAACAAACACTGTTTTCATTGAAATATATTGGCTTTCTTGTTGCTAATATCCAAACTTCTTTATTTTCTGGACGATCCCCGTAACATATTTATGCTGCAGATCTGTTGTAGATCGTTCATTTGTTCTATTTCTGGTCCTGATGACATAAGAATACTGACGCAATTCGAATATCTAGGAAAAAATATCTTATAAGACCTTTCTTCACTTTTGTTAAACAGCTGTTCAGTACTTAACATCACTAGAATATTTGAAGATGGCTGTGAGATCATTATTGCTGTATGATTTAAAATTTTAATAATAGAATAAAAAGTAATGGTGCATGATAAATGTTGAAAGAACGCAGCCAAATAACAACAAATCGGAAATGATTGAATAAATAAATAAATAATGACGCACAAGTCAAACGAAGGTGAACGAAAAAACTCTAAACCCAAATTAACATATCAAGAAGCACTTTGCTAAAGAAATATGACACCCACTTATTTAAATAAAATATGTTGTATATAGAAAATTTCAACTATAACTACAATGAAGAAATACTTACAAATTTAAATTACTTGTGAAGTGCGAATTTTCACACATTTCAGAGTTTCGCAGATACCTATAAAGGTCATCTCGGCCAGCAGGTGCCGCATTTTTATCATATCAAAATGAACAATAATTTGCAAATCATTTACCGTCAGTTAATGTGTACACCAAGAGTTTTAAGTTAATACCTTACATGAAATAAAAAAATTCAGTTCGTAAATTTTTTCAGCGACACAACAAAATCAATATTTTTCAACAATTTTTAGCTTTGCCTTTGTAACTGGATTAGGTGAGTGTTTTACTTACATTGGGAATGTACAAATTGCACATTGCTCACGTTTTATTATATATTTTCACGCCGGTAAGCACTCCACGTAAAGCAGGCTCTTTTACGAATATCTAAGATCTACCTCTTTTATGTTTTCATTTATGTGAAAATGGAATTCCTTTAACGAGCTCATCAGTTTTCGAAACGAAAAAGCTTAAAACGATTACGTGAATCGGTTAAAGAAAAAAGATGCCTGAATGTTGGAAAAATTAACCATGGATTCAATTTTATATCCCACGACAATTCGCCTATGATTTCTTTCTGGTTCAACAATTTTTGGAGTAGAACAAAGCTCCAGTCTCCCTAGTCGCCTGGCCGTCCTATGTGATTTTTCTTTTTTTCAAAACTATAAAGCCCGTTACGAGTTCGCCGGTTACAAACGTTTGAAGAGACAAATGAAAATTCCGAAGTCAATCTTAGGGCGATTACCAAAAGTTTCTAAAAGTGCTGCTAAAAGTGAAGAGGCATTGACAGCGCTGTAGTTCCTGTAAGGAACTATTTCTGAGAGCACTTAATATTTTATAAATAAAATTTTACGACGCTAATTCCGGTATTTTTAATTAAAACTCTGACATAGAACCTATATCGTAAACATTTCGATATAGAATTTTCATCAGACGAGAAATACTATATGTCTGTTATCAATTTCAGACATCAATTTGTCTGTTAAAAATTATAATACGCATAGTAAAAAGTTACGTCTTCTCCACTCTCCTGTACTGTGTGAGTCTGAACCATATCAGAAGCTACCAAAGAAAGTTCAGTCTTTTGAAATGTAAACTTACAGTCGCATATTCCAAATTTCAAAGATCGACCACGTCAAAGTCAGCAACGTTTGCCAACCAGAAATCATGCAGATCACAAAAAAAAAAAAAAAAAACTAGCCACGTAATGAGGAACGAGTACAAATACTGAAATCTACAGAATATTGTATAGCGAAAAATTAAAAGGAGAAGAGATGCCAGAAGATCAATGAAAAAGTAACTACTTTCTATAGCAGTGAGTAAGATACGTATTGCCATGAAGATAGTCAACATATGCAGTGGATAAAACAATGAGAAGAAGAATAGGTCGATTATTAAAATAAGTACCTGTTTATATAGGGACAAGAGGACAAGTCGAAACTTCACGCTGACCACGTGGCTGTCATATATGTACAGTCTGACACATCAAAAGTAGACTATGTCTGATAACAGACAACAAAAGTTAAGAAAACAAATATGAAATTTATGAGGTTGAAAAGAAGGCTCTAGGAGACTGCAGATTCCCACCTTTGGTCAAAAATATTTTTTTTTAGACCTTAAATAATATTCATTATTTGGGACAAAACTTAAGAAATAAATTCGCAATTCTCGCATTAATGCCAATACACCATTTTCCATATAGCTGCTTGTAATATTAGTGTCTTGTTCAATATTGCCACACTTCCGTTTATCACAAGCTGTTTTGAGAAATTGACCTCTTATTGTAGAGATATATAAACATAAGGGCCAAACATTTGATAAGAACATACTAGATGGAAGATAACAACTACAAATACCTCATTTTCTCTGGAACGTGGGAACCGATAATCTTTTGTACGTCGCTAATACTGTGACATGTAAGTGGTCTCGTCTCTTACCTAAAACAAAATACAAAACTTATTAATATACTACTTTATTAAATTTTTTTCTTGGCTACAGATGGCCATTAACCGCAGGTATATATTTATTAATTATTTACTTTGAATACGTAAGTAATTTAATAACTCATATAAACATCCATGCCATCACCACGTTTCGAACCCAAGCTTCCCTGGTATAGCTGTCAGTCACCACTACACTGGCCCCGAGACCACGGCGACTGGCTTATTAACAATAATAGTATAGACGCATTAATAATTCAATTAACGATTATATACAAACGTAGGATATAACGCGTATCCAGTGGCGGATCTACATACGGGCTAATAGGACTTAAGCCCTGGGCCCCAGATCCGCAAGGGGCCCCCAACCTCTCGGACATATACCTATTATATTCTATACCAAGCACGGATTATAAGAGAAAAAATCAAAACAAAAATATTACTTTAAAAAACAACACAAAAAAATTAAAAACACAAATTTACTAATATTTATTAAAAATCAACATTGAACATGATTGTGATTGTACTTTAATATTATTGTTTGTACTTCTTAATACATATATTGAATTAAAATGTAATAAATAATAATTAACCTTTAATACTGTATTTTATTTTTTATATTTTTTGATTGAAACATGTGTAGGGCCCCTTGGTATCTTTAAGCCTTGGGCCCCCAAAAAGCTAGATTCGCCACTGCGCGTATCCAATTATTTGTTTATTATCTCTTTGTTTATTGTAACTTATATACAACATAGATTAACTCTTTAAATAACTCTCAGTTTTTTCACAGTATGTAATTCTATTTCTGTATTGTTTTTATTACTGTACAAGTGAATGATACCTACAATAATTTCTTGGTGAAAATCTCCAAGAAACGAAATGTAGATTGAGTAAAATGCTAAACATTTATATCTACAAAAGAGCAAAAACAATCCTAGATATTTTTAAAACTTGATATTCATTTATGTATAAATACATTTTCATGCAACAAGCAGTATAAATGAAGTGATATTATCGTGGATTTAAACTAGTTCGTTATAATATAAACTTTTAGTATAACAGTTTACATAGAACCATTTAACAAGAATATTCAGTACCGGATTGAAATGCCTTTTGTGTTGGCTTAATTATCTGTTTTACTCTTACGCAGTGTCTTTTAAAAATCTAAATTAAGAGCTTAAAAAATAATCTGTATAAATAAAATATATATCCTATATCCTCCTTTTGCCGTCCTCATATTTGGTTTCTAAGATGACTAGAGGCTTGTTGAGAATCTGGATCCTGAGCATTGATATTGGCATATATAAGCCCGTGATCAAGTTCATATTCCTGATCAGCATAACGATGATGCCAACTTTCAAAGTGTGTTTATGTGGTGGCAATTCGGAAGATGTAATCCAGTTAAGGTACTCCAAAGGTATTTCTTGTGATCATCCGCAGTTAAATTTGCCAGTTGTTTATTTAGTTTCCATTTCTAAGTCTTCATTTAACAGGCGTGCTATAGGTCTGGTGAAATAATCATCTGCAAACAACGAATTCCCGAAAAAATTGCTGGGAATCTCAACCATATTTAAATTCAAGGACTCCATTTCCCAATTGAAGAAAACAATATGAAAAATCTTGTTTCTCGGTATTAACACGCATATTTGTATTTTATTATCAACTAGCCTTTCATAAGACTCACCAGTAAAATGGATATACATACATACACATGTTACTTATTATGTATGATGTCTTCATCCTCTAGTGATATATGTATTCATACATTGAATTTTAAATAATTGTACTATTCGCGACTGAAACTAACGTTGGCGGCGCTGCGTACAACAGCTGATGGCGCACGAGAAGCGTATATGTCAAAAGTTCTTTCTTAATATTTATCTGCTCAAACAATATTTCGGCAAAAAAGCACTGTATTTAAGTCACTATATTTTAAAATACTTCTTAATTCTCATAAACTGCAGCACAACACGCTACAAATATTATCCAAATATACGCTTCTGTTTAATTTAGCTAGTCACCACCAGACGTCTCACTGTTATTTGCAGTCGCGAATAGCGCGAAAAAAAAAAAATACATTTGAGCACATCTAGAGTTGCCGCGGTAAGACAGTTGTCTACGGAGCAAAAGGACGCGGTTTCGAATTCCCCCATTTTCTTCGGACCTTCCCTATCTCTGGGGACGACTCAGCTCAAGTATTAATACTTAAAATGAGTACCTGTGTACACAGGAATAATAGGATTGGTCGAAACGTCACACTGACCACGTGGCTTTCATATCTATAGCCTGCGGTTTACAAACGGAGAACTTACCTTCTCTGCCCCTTATACGCCTATCTAGGCGTTGGAAATCTATTATTTATTATTTATTTTACATCTACTAAAATGCAATCGATTTATATATTTAAAGCACTTTCCCACATATAACTGACTAATGGCCCGTTGCTAAAGTAAGAATTATCCCTAACTCAAGTTAAAATCATTTGTTTTTGTATGTTATAACATATAAAAACAAATGATTTTAACTTGAGTTAGAGAAAACTCTTACGTTAGCAACCCGACATAAGCCGACCCTGTATAAGAATCCTTTATAAATCATTTTTTAAACTACAAAGCTGTCCAATATCAAAGTAGCTAAGTAGCTGGCGACATCTAGAATTAACATACACTGCATGCAATTTATATATAAATATATATTTAAAAAATCATATAAAGTCTAAATCTGACTTCATTAACAACATAACTTACGACATTAATGATATTCTGGTTTGGAACCCTGGTGAATGGTACAGATATGCAAAAAGAAAGAAAATAACATTTTAAACATTCCTCAACATCTCGTCGATATTTATCTGTTATTTACGACTTGAAAGAGTTATAAATGAAGCTTCATATGTTTATTACTTCAGCGCACCCTGTGTGATGTTCAGTAAATATTATTTACATATCTTTATTACACTGATTCTAAAACTGGTAAGTTGTAAGTAACAAGATTCTGTTCATGATTATGACCTGTGATAGGTGCTAATAGGATAGAAAACGATATGCAAAACAACAAATAACATTCTTGCAATGTCTTTAAGAGCAGGGGAAACACCACAAATTACAAATTTCTCATACAAAATATCAATCTCTGCATCAAATTTTCGCTTATTATATTATCACTTATTATATTATCAGGCAACTACCTATATTTACCGTATTGTTTCCAATAACTCTTACTTCCAATAATAGATAGTTTTGTATAGAAATGTTCAAATAATACGTCACATTTTTTTCGATATGATATGTTTATAGCTCAGAACCTTCCTCGAAAAATAATACTGTTGGTAATCATGGAATGCCACTTAGTATACGTGTTCTTTACAAAAATAAAATCATTACGATATAGATCGATAAAAATTCGCAAAATCTGATGTATAAATTGTTATTAATTTTATTTAAAATTGCTAGTTTTGTATAAGAAGATTTTTTCGAGTCGATTTTAAAAAAGTGATGTGGAGTGTGAATTTCCATACATTTCAGGGTTTCTCAGGTATCTAGTAAGTGATGACGGTCCGCATGCTTAATGTCTGGAACAACATTGTTTGCTGTTCCAATAATTTGAGAATTATTTATTGTCTGTTAATCTATGTACTAGCTTATCGTGTACCTTCATGTGCATAAATTCGACTACTACTCAATAGGCTAAATTCTAGGAGTGTGAGGATGGAGATGTTTTGCACACTGAATGATGTTGGTGTCGGAGGCAATGAAACTGACGATGTAGCTGCTAAGGGCGCTTCACATCGGCCCTCAGTTAATGTGAATTTCGTATTCGAAAATGAAGATCATCTGAAACAGCCGGTTTTGTGATAGTGGCAGTAGCAACCGCAGAGAAGAAACCTCCATCACGCTCCTTCGTATATAGGTCAATGATTACCAACCAGTGTGCCGCGATTCGTTAGTAAGGGTTTCGCGAAATTTATGGTTTAAATGCTTATTCTGCTTATTGTTGTACACATCTAAATAAAACTAAACATATAAGCTACGTTCATAATGTTTTTATTGATTTCAGGAAAGCCTAAGACAGCAATATGGATGACAAACACTGAGACAGTATGGACGGTCTATTAGATTATGGACAGTTTTACAGACTTATAAGACTTAAGATGACAATGGTGTGTGTGTTGGGATCCATAAGCAGAGTGAGAGTAGGAAACATTTTAGGACAGGATTTTGAAATACTGGAGCCAAACAAAAAGATGCAGCCTCGTCTTTGCTGTTTAGCTTCGTCCTGGAGATGTTGTTACGAAAAGCCAAAAGATACCAACCTCCGTGGTCTACCACAAGATGCAATGGGTACCACAAGATTTTAAAGTATGCAGATGATCTGGGTATTATTTCAAATAAGGTTGAAGACGTAATATACCTTACTGATATCGAAGCTCGTAAAGTAGATTCATCATTAGTAATGAAAAAATCAAGTATCTCATTGTTAGTAGACGCAGTCATGAGAACAGGATGAACTTAAAAATTAATGGCAGCACTTTTGAGATATTTTATACTTTCAAATACCTGGGCACAATCATACATTTTAGGTGAATCTGATACAGCGCAAAATTACGAACAGAATTAAAACTGCTAATGCATCGTATTTTGCACTTGGTCCCCTTTTCAAAACGAAACTACGAGTACTGTCTAGAAACACCATGATAAAAATATATAAAAACACTCAAGGCTATGGCAGAAGATGCCAGTGACAGTAACAATCTACCAGATCTTCGAAATATTGCAATATTAGAATTACTGCCACAAAAATCCCGATTATTTAATTAAAAACTATACAAAATATGACAGCAAAAAATTAACGGTAAACGTGTCTCTGGCATATTTTTCCTCAAAAATAAAATAAGTCTTCGACATTATGGTCTACATATTCCATACTTAAATCAACAGTAGCAATTAAAAATGACGTCGATATTAGCAAATTTGCCAAACTTCATGTATTTCTTAAGAAACAAAATGTTGGGTTTAAACCAAAAAAATGTAAAGTATTCAGCCGAAATGACATAAATAGCTTTCTTCCCCTGCTTCTTATAATGTTTATCTCCTGTGGAAGGTAAAAATCAATTTATACATATTTCTAGATTACATTTTTATAGGTTAGTTTATTGATTGGAATAGCTGGTGCTTGTAGACGAAATCAGCTGCGAAAAATGAATATTAGTGACATCGCTGATAATTGTAACATATTGACAATTAACATTACTGATTCTAAAAATGGGAAAAAAGCCTATTTTTATGCTGACAATTGACATTTGTAAAGGAATAGATTCTTTAGAATCATTTCGAAGGTATGCAGCTTTAAGACCCAGTCATTATAAAATACAAGTTAGGAAAATATTCGACACAGGTGGTAACTGTTCACTCTTATGCAAAAATGTCTAGTGAACTTGCTAAACACCTACATTTACCTAATGCAACTGCATACACTGGACACTGTTATTGTCGAACCTCCGCTTCATGGAGGTTAGAACTCTCGTTAGATTCAATTACCAACAAAATGAATGTGTCAAAAAGCATATCAACTAGAGAATCGATGCAATACATTAATAGATCAAGCAGTGTTAACAGCAATACACTTTATCAAACGAAACTGACTTCGAAACCGAAACAACTACAATTTAAGTTCATATGCTATAGCTTTAAATAAAAATATTTTACCTGAAATAGATCAACATAGCGTACGTAAAATAAAATTTCTATCGCTTCTACATTAGGTTGTGTTTACTTTAATAATGTTACTGGTAGCACATTTAATACTTATAAACATTAATAAGATTTTTATTTTTTTTTGTTTGTGAATAACATTTACTTTGTTCAATAAAAAATTATTATGAACTGAAATTTTGTTTTATTTAAGTAAACGGAGGTTTACGGAAAAATTTAATACGTACCTCGCCAAAAAAAGCACTTTTCTGTATCATCATTACTAAACAAACACGGCCAGAAAAGCGCAATCTCTTGTCCTTGGTTCTTAAACTATTACTAAATAAAGTCAATAATTTGTATATATTATTGACTTTGGTATTCCGCAAAAAAAGTCATCAATAGTGTTCCGCGACTTCGAAGGTATGTTGCTATCTAAATTAAATCAAGAGGTCATTGTACTATCTTAAATCTCACTTCAGTTTACTCAACAAAATTCATAACATTGGAAACAATTAAACTACCCAAAACACCATTCTATTAGTGAATAACTAATTTTCACCATTTAATAATGGGTAATAGAATCTGCTATGAGTTGTGAACTCACCAAAAAACCAGTTCGCGGCACTATTTAATTGAGTTAAAAATGTCATATGACAAAAACAAATAAAATGATCGTCGGACCAAAACAAAAGAGAACGCAAAACGTTTCTCAGAACAACCGAAACCTACCAGGCAGGATTGAATCGTCAATTGAAAGAAACACACTTATACATGTTACGGTTGTGCGAGTGAAAGGAAAGAATAAACAATCTGTGACAAAATTATGGGTACGGTTTTATTTGAGTCAGGTGTACAGCATTCCTAAAGTCTGTGCCACGCATCTTGCTACACATAAATCAGTCTAGTTTTCGTTTCATTATTGTTCTACTTGTTGTAGAATATATACATTTTTATTGAGAAAAAAATTGGTTGCCATACAAATTTTTATGGGTTATATAAAAAAAAAGAAACTGCATTTCTTTTATATTAATAGTACAAAACGTATTTTAAGTAGGTAAAATTCTGAAGAAACACATTGTGGCAAGAAAAGCTAGCAAAACTATGCATTATGAACGCCATGAATGATAAGTGTACTAATATATTAACTTCACTTAATTCTGATAACTGCCACATATTCTTCTTCTTCTTTGGGCACTATCAGTCAAGTTGATTTTTGGACTCACTCACATAAGTCCTCCATCTCGATCTATTCATTGTCAAGTCTTGCCAAGTACCCTATATATCAATACTTGTTAGATCTTTGGTTAGCTGATCTCTCCATCTCTTGCGAGGTCTTCCCACTGGTCAACGGGTATCAATCTTCCTTCCCATATCTTCCTAACCATTCTGTCCTCCCTCATCCTAATAACGTGTCCTATCCACTGTAATCGTCTGCCTTTGAATTATTGGGTGATACTTGACCTTGAGTACAATTCTCGGATATCTTTGTTCTTACGGATTCTCCATTCACCATTAATTTGAATGGGACAAAAGATTCTGCGTAATATTTTATTTTCGAAAACTATGAGGTGTTGTCGATCTCGCTTTGTTAAGGTCCATGTTTCGGAGCCATACATAAGTACGGGACGTACTATAACCTGATCTTGGTGCTCCTCGACAAGAGTTTCGTTTTGAAGAGAGGACCAAGTGCAAAATACGATGCATTTACAGCTTTAATTCTATTCGTAATTCCCTGCTGTATCATATTCACTTGATTTATCATGATGCCCAGTTATTTGAAAGTAGAAACTCTCTCAAAAGTATTGTCATTAATTTTTAAGTTGGTCGTGTCTCATGATTGCGTCTACTAACAATGAGATACTTGGATTTTTCAGTACTGATGATGAGTCCTACTTTACGAGCTACGATATCAATAAGATTAGTAAGCTATATTACGTCTTCAACCTTATTTAAATTAATATCCAGGTCATCTGCATACCCTAAGATCTTGTGGTATCCATTGAGCTTTAGACCACGTTGGTATCTTGGGCTTTTCGTAACACCACCTCCAGTACGAGGTTAAACAGCAAAGGTGAGGTGGTGTCTCCTTATTTGATTCCAGTATGAAATTCAAAAGGCTGTGACAAAACGTTTCCTGCTTTCACCCTCCTTATGGATCCTGACCCACATACCATCGTCATCTTGATAAGTTTACTAGGGATGCCAAATTCGTCCATAATGTCCTAGAGTTTTTCACGTACAATGCTGTCATAGGCTTTCCTGAAATCAATGAAAACATTATGAACGTCGGTGTTATGTTCCCAAAATTTTTCAAGAATTTGTCTTAATGAGAAAATTTGATCTGTTGTCGATCTGCCAGATCGAAATCCCGCCTGGTAGTCGCCAATAAGTTCGTCTGCGAATGGTGCAAGTCGATGCAGAACAATATTTGAGAGGATCTTATATGATGTACATATTAGAAGTGAGATCCCACGATAATTCCCACAATCCAGTTTATCTCCTTTCTTATGGATCGAACATATCACAGCTATTTTCCATTCTTCGGGAAGCTCTTCTTTTCTCCATACCATCAAAATAATATCGTGTAGTCTCTTGTGAAGTCCTTCACCGCCAAACTTAAGAAACTCGCTAGGGATGTCACACATTCATGTACAATAATATAGGTTGTTCCAAACGATTAAGTGGAACTAGATTTTGAAATCTTTTACCGATTGAATCGGGCTTTTGGCAATTTTGTTTAAACTTTGTAAATCATACATTATAAAATGTTATTTTCATTACATTTTGATTTTTTGTGTCATTCTTAATACAAATGTCTCGTTTCTTAAAATTTTACGTCCTCCAAAAATTTTAAACTGTATTATATATTTTATTTTTTATAATAAATGTCACTTAATAATAAATGCCAACTTGAAACATGAAATAACCTAGACAAGCTCTGTTTTCCTGGAAACTCAAAAAAACTTCCGCTTGGTTCCACTTAAACCAAAGAAATGACTATACCTTGCTCTCAAGTAAGGGCGTCGATATGGGGGAAGCTGATACAAATTACCAGGATCCGGGACTGGATATTAGAAAAACGTCAGGAGAAAATTTAACCTCCGAAACATCAGAAACAAAATAATTTTATACAAATAAATCCTCTTGATGCGTAGATAAACAAGCAAAATATCATTAAAAAAAAAGAAACAAGTGATTTTACACGATTTTCGGGTCAAAAATCTTTTGTCCCACATCCTATGTCCAGGAGAGGTTAGTATAAAAATCTGAAAAAAAAATCTGAACTATATACATTTATTAGATTATATACAACAGTTCAACAGGAATTTTTGATCAGATTAGTTTTTTGACATTGACAAAGCAATTTATTACTAACATACATTTGCTATTGTTTATGTGGCTATTTTCTGCTTATCAGCGAAATAATATACAAAACTGGCATTAAAAAAGCATTTTTATAAATACACTGGAAATTCTCACTGTCCAACAGCTGTCAGTGTGAAACAGTGGTTCCCAACCTCTTCTAAGGTACGGAACACTTTTGCAAGAAACATTTTTTGGCGGAGCACTTACCTAAGTTAAAATGAAATGTTTGTAAGCAGTGTTTTTATAAAATTGGAAAATTACAATTTCAAACAAATATTTATAGTTATATCTTAATATTTATTAAAAAATCTATTCATATAATTAAAAAAAATTACTCATTTAATGTGAAACTTGTGATTAGGGTTTTTTTACATATTTCTTGTATGTTGGGACATAAACAAGACAATGCCACCCTCATTTCTTCCTTTAAATTTGTTAATCTTTTTTTAGTTTTTTAGTTCTTATTTTGGTTAATGTGGAAAACCCTACTTCACATAAATATGAAGTTCAGAATCAACAATATACTTGTCTTTATTACGCATTCAAAGTTCCACTGTTATTTATCTACACATTGTACTTCGCTCAGTCGTTTTTTTGGAGAACTTCTATCCAGCTTTTTGTAGATCTTCCCTTTATCCTTCTCCTTCTTGGCGTCCATGATAAAATATATTCCCTATTCTCACTTTTAGGTATTTTAATTCTTTTATCTATCATTGTCATTTTTCATTTTCATATATACTATATAACGTTTTTGAGTTTACAAGATAAAATTCTGGAACAAATTCTGTTCTTGATATAAATAATATTTGCCTAAAACTGACAGGAATTTCAAATGAATATTTAACATACGAGATCACATATGTATTTAGGATACAATATTTACATTGTTTAAAATTTTGAAATTTTCTAATAAGATTATTTACATTCTTATCTGTAAACGATAAAAATTTTGATATTGGCTCTTCCAAAAATATTTGATCACGTGTCATGTTAAATTTATGTCAAACAAAACGTAAATTTTAAATGTTTGCGTTACACAACGTTATGTACACGAAAAAACATGTAACACATGACATAATAAGAAGAATGTGGTAGATTTTTATTACTAATAATAATATTCTAAATATATTGGTACTCTAATTATCTTTAAAAATACAATCTTTTTAAATATTGAGATATTAGGTTAAGTTAGTTAATGTGTTAATTGGAAGATTTATATATGTAGCTTTAACAAATCTTACGGTATGAAAGAAGTGTGTAAAAAAATGTAATGACTTGATTTAGTTTCTCTAGAACTGGCAATATTGTAAGAACGATACTACAGCAGCCAAGACGTGTATCCCACCAATATGTTCAGCACAAGTTTTAACTCGAAAAAGTAAAAGATGAAGCAAATAAGTGAACTTAATTAGAGACACAGACGCTTACCTAAATAAAAAATCAGAAAATATAAAAATGTAAATGGTGGAAGGCAGGTGACATAACCATAACACCACTATGCAATCTGTGAGACAACACAACGACAAACTTTTAAAATTAGCTGGTCAAAGTGACGTCAAAGGTGATTGGCTGGCTAGTAGGACTAAACTTAACAGTCATAGAGAAATAGAATCTTAAAATGTGCAAAACTATGTATTTATATATATATATATTTGGATATTTGGTTCTTGACGAGTATTATATGAAATAAAACGCAGGTTCTCTTTTATTCGTCAGTTTATTAAAATGTTCTTAACTTCGAGTTGACTACGTGGTAATTTTATTTTATCTGATTGACTGACTGAAGATGTGCATACTACCCATGCACGAAACGTTTCATATTTTATAAATCGACAAGAACATTTTAATAAACTGACGAATAAAAGAGAACCTGCGTTTTATTTGATATATATATATATATATATATATCCTATAATATAATACGCCTGGACAAAAAAAACTGGACAAATAATGAGCATTATTCCGAATTATTAATTCATTAACTTTTTAAGATGGGAAAACGATTCATTTTCAGTCAGTGCATTATATTTATAATGTTAAAACTAAAAATGATTTGAGACGTTAAATTTAAAATATATTTATTAAAATTAATTTTCCATTTTCTTATATAATATAAACATACGCACACGGAAAAAACGCACACGGATTAATACGCACACGGAAAAAAGCACACATGAAAAAATACACACACGGCAAAAAGGGCACACGGAAAAAAGCGTACTTACACTATATCTCAAATCGGGGGTAGATTTACAATATCCCACTGAACACTGCGCATGCGTCACACACACGTCATTTGTTCAATATACAGAGATTCTAAACAGGTGGGACTGTGCAGAACTTTTAAAACACAATTTATTTTTAGGTGGTTTATAAAAAAAAAAAAAAACAGTTATCAACCATAACCTAAGATAGTGCTTTTAAGGTGAATCACTGTCCCTGGCCCTGCACAGAACAGTTAAAATACAATTTATTTTTAGGTGGTTTATAAAAAACCAATAAACAGTTATCAACCATAACCTAAGATAGTGCTTTTAAGGTGAATCACTGTCCCTAGCCCTGCACAGAACAGTTAAAATACAATTTATTTTTAGGTGGTTTATAAAAAAAAAAAATAAACAGTTATCAACCATAACCTAAGATAGTGCTTTTAAGGTGAATCACTGTCCCTAGCCCTGCACAGAACCGTTAAAATACAATTTATTTTTAGGTGGTTTATAAAACAAAAAAAAAAACAGTTATCAACCATAACCTAAGATAGTACTTTTAAGGTGAATCACTGTCCCTAGCCCTGCACAGAACAGTTAAAATACAATTTATTTTTAGGTGGTTTATAAAAAAAAAAAAAATAAACAGTTATCAACCATAACCTAAGATAGTGCTTTTAAGGTGAATAAATAAACAGAAACCATTGTTTTAGAGCCACTGATAATTCTTGAATTATTTAGTGTAGTCGTTATGTGCTGCCATCTGTATAGAGTTTGCAGTGGGATATTGTAAATCTTGTCCTATAAATCGTAGAAATAAAAAAATAATAAAGCATTGAAAAAATAATAATAAAGAAAAAAAAGTCACATTTTTCTTACTTTCATCAAAACCAAATATTTTTTAAAATAATTATTTTTCTGCTAATAATAATTTTAATCAAAAATGTCGAATATCACGGAAGGATAACGTTTTTCTGTGTTTTGTTTCGTAAAAAAACCGATCCCTGTATTTCACAACTAAATTAATAATTGTGAAGTGATTTTTTAATGAAAAACACAACTGTCATTTTTACTAATTTAATGTCAACACTCAAAACAAAAATTCACAGCACACTACTGTCCAATACATAAACAATAATTTCTTACAATTCTATCAATTATTATAAAAAGTGTTCGTAGAATATTCACTATTATTGCATCTTATAATAATTATAAAAAGTGTTCCTAGAAAATTCACTATTATTGCATCAACAATATATTTTAAACAATTTTGACATAAATAATTAACATATGCGCGCCTCTATCGGGGAATGAAGAAACGACCGGTCGAACATACCGAACATACGAACATACAAACAGGCGTATTATATTATAGGATATATATATATATATATATATATATATATATATATATATATATATATATATATATATATATATATATATATATGTGGGAATGGGCAGGTCTCCGCCTATGGTCTGAGGAGTCGAACGGCACGGAGAGGGAGAGACGGAATGTAGATGTGTGTGTACGTGTGAAGTTTGATGTGTCCGCGACGAAGTTTTTCCTTAGTAATTAATTAACCATTTAATGTAATTTAGTTTAATAAATTTTGTTTTGCACTCTTAATATATCTGTTCCTGAATAACCCACAAGTTTTTGGGGGCTCGTAACCGGGATATACGGGTAACAGAATGTTAAGTGATGTTTATAAAACAAAGTGAAAGTGATAAGTGGTTAAATTAGAAGTGCCTATGTGGACTTAAACTGTGTTAGATGAAATTAGATGCAAAAGTTAGATGATAAAAACATTAGATGCAAAGATTAGATGAAAAAACTTAGATGTGATATTTAGATGTTGAACATTAGATGAAAGAAGGACACTTGTTAGATGTTTAATAGTATTTTAGAGGACATAAACATAAGTTGTGGATGAAAAACATTGTACTAGGTGCTGTAAAAGTGAATAACATTGTTAAAATTCGAATTGTATACGTGTATAACCTCTAAAATTGGGCGCGGTTACTGCATTTGCCGGTAAAATTTAGTTCGAGTAGCATCCGTGCTTGTGCGGCGGCGCCAGTTACTAAGCAAAGCGCGTAGAGATACATTAGCCAGTGGCGGCGTAAAATTTGTTTGAATTTAATTTAATTTGCTAAATTTGATCGAAATGTCGGAAGATAAAGCCGAAAAGCAATTAAATATGGCCGATAGCGTGAATGAAAGTGAAAAACTATTACTTATGCGCGAAATTGAACTGTTAAAGCGTGAAAATGAAATATTCAAGCGAGAACAAATGATTGAACGGAAAAGTTGGTTCAGCTTAAGAGATGTGGAAGATAGCTTGCCAAAGTACAGCGGTGATATGAATTTTCCGGTTGAAAAATGGCTGCTTGACATAGAAGAAAACAGTCAAATGTTTGGTTGGGACGAACCACACATGCTGATAGGAGCTAAAAAGTTACTTTGCGGTACGGCTAAAATATGGTTGAATTCTATGCCCATCATAAAGTCGTGGAAGATGTTTAAAGCAGAAATTACATCCGAATTTGGTAACAAGGCTAACAGCGCTGATGTCCACCGGGAATTAAGCCGAAGGAAGAAAAAGACCGATGAAAGCTTGCAAGAATATGTTCTTCACATGGCCGCTATTGCTAAAAAAATATGTTTAGATACAGAATCGCTCATACAGTATATCGTAGATGGAATACCAGACCAGGAGTGCAATAAAATTATTTTGTACAATGCGAAAGATTTAGCAGAGCTGAAAAAGAACATGGTTGTATACGAAAGAATGAAAAATAGAGGTAAGAATACCGATAATAGAACAGCACAGGTACAGAAGAAGGGCGACGAAGAACGAATGAAGAAAAATGAGACATGCTTCAATTGTGGAGGCACAGGACATAAAAGGCGAGACTGTAAGTTGTTAGAGAGGGGTCCAAGATGTTATGTCTGTCGTCAGTACGGGCACATTGCAGCTAAATGTTCTCGTCAAACGACAAGCCAAACAGAAGAAGAGAGGGAAAAGAAGCGAACAAGCATGCAGGTAGAGCAGCAATTAGAAGTAAAGGTAGATAGAACTTATAAGAAGATTAAGATTGAAGGCGAAGAAGTAGATGCATTGATAGACACAGGTAGCTGCGTCAATTTAATAAGGTGCGATGAGTACTTCCGGATTGGTGCCCCAAAGGTCAACAAGGAGGTAAAAAAATTATCAGGTATTGGGCAAGTTGAGGTTAAAACTTTAGGTGCTTTTGATGCATGTGCACTAATTGATAATACAGATTATAAAATGACATGGCATATTGTTAGCGACACTGCTATGCCAATGCGATGCATAGTTGGCAAAGAATTGTTAGAGCTTGCAACTTTAACAATTAATCAAGCTGGAATTTTAGTGGAAAAAATTATTCCGATGATGCAAATTGATATAGAAGTAAATAAAAACGTGTTGAACGTTGGAAATGCCAATTATGAAAATATTATTTCGGAATTGATTGAAAACTATACACCGAGACAAGTTAAATCAACCGAAGTGCAACTGAAAATAACTTTGAAGGATGATGCACCGATTGCCCAAAGACCTCGAAGGTTACCACCGAAGGAAAACCTCGAAGTAGAGAAACAAGTTGACGACTGGCTGCGAAGTGGCATAATTCGACCAAGTTGCTCCGAATTCTCTAGTCCTGTAGTACCAGTAAAGAAAAAGGATGGTTCCATTAGAACATGCATTGATTTTAGAAAATTAAATAAGGTGGTCATACGGGACAGATATCCATTACCCGTAATAGAGGACGAAATTGATAAGCTGCAAAAATCAAGTATATTCACTACACTCGATCTGAAGAACGGCTTCTTTCATGTTCCTGTGGAAGAGAATAGCCGCAAATATACTTCGTTTGTGACAAGTACAGGGCAATACGAATTTATCAGAATGCCTTTTGGTTTCTGTAACAGCCCTTCTACATTTCAGAGATTTGTGAACAGCATATTTAGGCCACTTGCACAGAAAGGGATCATAGCTATTTACCTAGATGATATCATCGTACTGGCAGAGAATGAAGAACAGGCTATGGAAAATTTGAAGACTGTTTTGAAATTAGCCGCAGATTACGGCTTGGAAATAAATTGGGCTAAGTGCCAGTTCCTGAGCACGAAAATAAGCTATTTGGGATATGAAATAGAGAATGGATCTATTCGACCCAATGCAAAGAAGGTTGAAGCTGTATTAAAATATCCAGAACCACGAGATGTCAAACAAATACAACAATTTTTAGGACTCACAGGATACTTCCGTAAGTTCATTGAGGGATATTCGATGATTGCGAAGCCTCTTAGCGACATTCTAAAGAAGAAGGTACCCTTTCAATTTGGAACTGATGAAAAGATGGCGATGTCAGTTTTAAAAATGAAATTAGCAGATGGACCAGTGTTGAAAATTTTTCAAGATGGTTTGGAAACTGAATTACACACAGATGCTTCAAGGTATGGGCTAGGAGCTATCTTATTTCAAAAGAGCACAGATGATCAGAAACTGCACCCAGTACACTACTACAGTAAAAAGACAAGTGAGTGCGAACGAAAGTACTCGAGTTATGAACTTGAGGTACTAGCAGTAGGGTCATTCCACGTCAAGTGGTCTAATTTTTGAGAGAGTCCCTGCTCGACCATCTCCAATTTTGTTGAAACTTTATGGGTGTATACATATATGTTTGAAATGATGATCTGTAAAGTTTTAGCTCCATATGTAGTATAGGTGGGACACCAGGGGCTTGCCTATGGAACTCATTCGGCCGTGGTGTGGCTCGTTCGTCGATAATCGGCAAAGTTTCACATGCTGCTGTTGCACAACTAAAGCAGCTAGCACCATGAAATTGCACACTCTTGTTCAACTTTTTGTGTTGAACACAAAAACTGTAGTGTCAAAGCTTATTAATGTGTGTATTTGACACAATATGACCTGGAAGTGGCCGAAAAAATTCATCGTAATGAGTTTTTGCCATACTTTGACTTTCCATAACTTAATGAAAAAAGCTTTTGACAACTTTATCTCAAACCAGCTTATTATTCATATGAACATCAAAGCATTGCATAAGTATTAGCTTCCATGTTCATTTGCTTGCTAAGATATTTGCCTGCAAAAATGCCACCGAAGTCAAAATGAGCAAATCTGACCTATTTTCAGAGCTAAATATCACAAAATGGGTCACCTTCGATTTTATTTTTTCTACCACCATTGGATAGAGCAGGTTTTTTGCTGCTAGAATAAGCTTTTTTCATTTTGGAGTCTTTCTGTTTAAGGTGCAAAAAATGACTTTAAACATGATACTCATATTCGCGCAAAACGGAAAGTTCGGAAAATGTACTTTTCACATGCCTTCATTATTAAGACTACTCTAACCAGCAGATAAAACTAATTCAAATCTGGGAGGTCAAATACAAAAATAGTGTGTTAAGATAAAGCCATTCACCTGTCCCAGTGACATGTGAAACTGCAGAAGGAGCTTCATAACTGTAGAATCAAGCCCAACTTTTCTAAAACCACAATTTTAAAATAAAAGATCTTATATAATTAGTTGTCTGGCCAATTTATGAGCCCTGTTGCATTTTAAAACTGTTTTAAGTTGAAACTCTTAGGCTTAGTTGCATAATGATACATTTTCAATTAAACTTTGTCAAAATTTGAGCTTCAAAATCAAATCCTACAAAAGGAATAATTAACGTTTCCTGTTTCTTGTGTGGGGTAAATTTTTTTGCTGTCAAACAAATTTTAATAATTGTTTTAATATAATGTATCGTGCAAAATTATTTTGAATATAACAATTACTTGTTTTTCAGAATATTGGATATTTTATTGAATCATATATTGTTTTATTGCAATCTTTGTTTATGGACTTACAAAATTGTGGAGGCGATCTTGCTCCTTGCAGCATCGGCCGTGTGGAGAATTCCACTTGCCATTTAACATCCTGTTCAAGCAGAAAAGAGTTGAAATTAGTAAAAAACTTTGAATTAAATGAGCAATTATTAATTAGCCAGCGTTCTGGATTGAAGTTCGACGAAACATCAGAAATTTGTCTGCATCATGAAGCTTTGCTTTTGACAAAATTTGAATTTTTGCAAAGGTCATGTTGTAATCCTTTTCAAAAGAAGAATCACATCGTGAAGAAGGGTTTACGAGCAATTGATTTGTCAACTGCAAATCAGTTGAAGGACTTAACAAGGTGTGACATAAGGCCTGGTGAAAAACTATGTTCCTCCTGCAGAAAACAGTTTACAGAAAGTAAATCAACAGTAGTATCAGCTTCATCGGAATCAAACTGTGGTGAGGAACTGGAGGTTTCTGAAAAAATGAATGCCAGTTTAACGGCTATTGGTGTTTCTCCTCTAAAATTCTCCTCAAAATATAAACTGGTTGGTCAGGGTTGAAATTTATGATGCAAAAAAGCATGGCTTATGCTAATCACGGTGAAGTTTCCCGTCCAGTTTCACATTCAAATGTCACTGTGACAGATGAATGGCTCTGTAATCTTCCCACATATTTTTTGTGTTTGACCCCCCAAATTTGAATTAGTTTGCCAAATATTTATCTGCTGGTTAGAGTGGTCTTAATAATGAAGACATGTGAAATGTACATTTTCCGAACTTTCCGTTTTGCGCGAATATGAGCATCATGTTTAAAGTCATTTTTTGCATCTTAAACAGAAAGACTCCAAAATGAAAAAAGCTTATTCTAGCAGCAAAAAACCTGCTCTATCCAATGGTGGTAGAAAAAATAAAATCGAAGGTGACCCATTTTGTGATATTTAGCTCTGAAAATAGGTCAGATTTGCTCATTTTGACTTTGGTGGCATTTTTGCAGGCAAATATCTTAGCAAGAAAATGAACATGGAAGCTTATACTTATGCAATGCTTTGATGTTCATATGAATAATAAGCTGGTTTGAAATAAAGCTGTCAAAAGCTTTTCTCATTAAGTTATGGAAAGTCAAAGTATGGCTTAAACTCATTACGATGAATTTTTTTGGCCACTTCCAGGTCATATTGTGTCAAGTACACACATTAATAAGCTTTGATACTATAGTTTTTGTGTTCAGCAGAAAAAGTTCAACAAGAGTATGCAATTTCAGAGTGCTAGCTGCTTTAGTTGTGCAACAGAAGCATGTGAAACTTTGTCGATTATTGACGAACGAGCCACAATACGGCCGAATGACTTCCATAGGCAACCCCCTGGTGCCCCACCTATACTACATATGGAGCTAAAACTTTACAGATCATCATTTCAAACATATATGTATACACCCATAAAGTTTCAGCAAAATTGGAGATGGTCGAGCAGGGACCCCTAGACCACTTGACATGGAATGACCCAGTAGTGAGAGCATTGAAGAAATTCCGTAATTATTTACTGGGAAATAAGTTCAAATTGGTAACAGATTGTGCAGCGCTGAAGATGACACTAGCTAAAGCTGATATAACCAATCGAATTGCACGATGGGCTTTGATACTTGAAGAATACGAATACTCAGTGGAACATAGACCAGGCGATCGACTACCACACGTTGATGCCTTATCACGTATCACCATTATGACAATTTTAGAAGATAGCGTTAAGGCAAGAATAGAGAAAGCTCAGAAAGAAGATGAAGAATGCCAGAAAATTTTGAGAGAATTAGAAGAGGGCGTAAGTACAGACTATAGCTTGAGAAGAGGTGTTATGTACAAATTTGAAGCAGGGAAAGATTTGTTAGTCATACCAAAGAAGTTGCAACATGAGATTATACGGAAATGTCACGACTTCGGACATTTTGGCACCAAGAAAACTAAGGAACTTATAACAGCTGAGTATTTTATTCCTAAATTGGATAAGAAAATTAGGTCTGTTATTGCTAACTGCGTACCGTGTATCATGGTCTCAACGAAGGCTGGTAAGAAGGAATGCTTACTTAATCCAATTGAAAAAGATGGAGGTCCGCTTGATACGTTTCATATTGACCATCTCGGACCACTACCTTCTAGTCATAAGCAATACAAGTACATCCTATCGGTTGTGGATGGCTTCACCAAATATGTGTGGCTGTTCCCAACAAAAACGACGAACACTCAAGAGGTGATTGACAAGTTAGAGATTACCAAAAGAACTTTTGGCAATCCCCGAAGAATTGTTTCCGATAGAGGTGCAGCATTTAAATCCAAGGAATTCGAAGCATACCTTGAGAAAGAAGGTATAAAGCATTATTTAATTACAACAGGCGTTCCTCGTGGAAACGGACAAGTTGAAAGAATACACCAGACTGTGATATCTTCCTTGTCAAAGTTAAGTATTGAAAATCCTATGGATTGGTATAAGCATGTTAATGACGTCCAACGATTTTTGAATGCTTCATACCAGAGAAGTATAGACACAACTCCCTTTGAGTTGATGGTAGGAACCAAGATGAGAAATAAAGAAAATATAAGAATAAGAGAAATCCTAGAAGAAGAAAATAGAAGAGTGTTTGAAGACAGTAGAGAGGAGCTAAGATTAAATGCAAGAAAGCAAATAGAAAAGGTGCAAGAAGAAAATAGACAAAATTTTAATAAGAAAAGAAAGAAGGCCAAGCAGTACCACGTTGGGGATTTGGTAGCGATCAAGAGGACTCAGTTTGGGCCTGGCCTAAAGCTATACCCAAAATATTTAGGTCCATACAAGGTACGTACTGTCAACCTGAAAGATCGATATATTGTAGCACATCAGGGACGAGGGGAAGGCCCTAGAAACACCACCACCAGTGCTGACTTTATGAAGCCCTGGGAAGACTTTCCAGATGACAGTTCTGATTCCGAAGCAGAAGCAACCGAGGACGATAACAACAGACAGCAAGACCCAACATCCGAGGCGGAAGTTGCTGCAGAACGGCCGAGCTGTGGGAATGGGCAGGTCTCCGCCTATGGTCTGAGGAGTCGAACGGCACGGAGAGGGAGAGACGGAATGTAGATGTGTGTGTACGTGTGAAGTTTGATGTGTCCGCGACGAAGTTTTTCCTTAGTAATTAATTAACCATTTAATGTAATTTAGTTTAATAAATTTTGTTTTGCACTCTTAATATATCTGTTCCTGAATAACCCACATATATATATATCCTATAATATAATACGCCTGTTTGTATGTTCGTATGTTCGGTATGTTCGACCGGTCGTTTCTTCATTCCCCGATAGAGGCGCGCATATGTTAATTATTTATGTCAAAATTGTTTAAAATATATTGTTGATGCAATAATAGTGAATTTTCTAGGAACACTTTTTATAATTATTATAAGATGCAATAATAGTGAATATTCTACGAACACTTTTTATAATAATTGATAGAATTGTAAGAAATTATTGTTTATGTATTGGACAGTAGTGTGCTGTGAATTTTTGTTTTGAGTGTTGACATTAAATTAGTAAAAATGACAGTTGTGTTTTTCATTAAAAAATCACTTCACAATTATTAATTTAGTTGTGAAATACAGGGATCGGTTTTTTTACGAAACAAAACACAGAAAAACGTTATCCTTCCGTGATATTCGACATTTTTGATTAAAATTATTATTAGCAGAAAAATAATTATTTTAAAAAATATTTGGTTTTGATGAAAGTAAGAAAAATGTGACTTTTTTTTCTTTATTATTATTTTTTCAATGCTTTATTATTTTTTTATTTCTACGATTTATAGGACAAGATTTACAATATCCCACTGCAAACTCTATACAGATGGCAGCACATAACGACTACACTAAATAATTCAAGAATTATCAGTGGCTCTAAAACAATGGTTTCTGTTTATTTATTCACCTTAAAAGCACTATCTTAGGTTATGGTTGATAACTGTTTATTTTTTTTTTTTTTATAAACCACCTAAAAATAAATTGTATTTTAACTGTTCTGTGCAGGGCTAGGGACAGTGATTCACCTTAAAAGTACTATCTTAGGTTATGGTTGATAACTGTTTTTTTTTTGTTTTATAAACCACCTAAAAATAAATTGTATTTTAACGGTTCTGTGCAGGGCTAGGGACAGTGATTCACCTTAAAAGCACTATCTTAGGTTATGGTTGATAACTGTTTATTTTATTTTTTTATAAACCACCTAAAAATAAATTGTATTTTAACTGTTCTGTGCAGGGCTAGGGACAGTGATTCACCTTAAAAGCACTATCTTAGGTTATGGTTGATAACTGTTTATTGGTTTTTTATAAACCACCTAAAAATAAATTGTATTTTAACTGTTCTGTGCAGGGCCAGGGACAGTGATTCACCTTAAAAGCACTATCTTAGGTTATGGTTGATAACTGTTTTTTTTTTTTTTTTATAAACCACCTAAAAATAAATTGTGTTTTAAAAGTTCTGCACAGTCCCACCTGTTTAGAATCTCTGTATATTGAACAAATGACGTGTGTGTGACGCATGCGCAGTGTTCAGTGGGATATTGTAAATCTACCCCCGATTTGAGATATAGTGTAAGTACGCTTTTTTCCGTGTGCCCTTTTTGCCGTGTGTGTATTTTTTCATGTGTGCTTTTTTCCGTGTGCGTATTAATCCGTGTGCGTTTTTTCCGTGTGCGTATGTTTGTTTATATTATATAAGAAAATGGAAAATTAATTTTAATAAATATATTTTAAATTTAACGTCTCAAATCATTTTTAGTTTTAACATTATAAATATAATGCACTGACTGAAAATGAATCGTTTTCCCATCTTAAAAAGTTAATGAATTAATAATTCGGAATAATGCTCATTATTTGTCCAGTTTTTAATAATGGGCGAAGAGTTGATTTAATTTGAATTGGATGAAGTTAGGCGTATGGCTAGAGAAAGAAGTCTGAGATGTCGAGCAAGTTCCACATTAAGGTAATGATTTGTTTGCCAACACAGTTGGCAACAGGTGCACTAGTATATATATAAACTCCAAAAACACACATTCATTTCCCTATGTTTGTATGAACAGCATGTCTGACATCAGATATCATGCGGTAGTCAAACTGATGTTTCATCGTGTTGGTATGTATAGCCAGTACTGTACTCTTCGATTTATGCGTGCTGACTGATTTGGGTACACAGTCGCGGGACGGCGAGTCTGGCATCCCCCATTGCAGTCGATGAACCGCAAAAAGTATATATAATACCTCAAGGGCAGAAAATTAATCATAATTAGTACCGAGAAGTCCATCAAAGTCTCAGAAAAGAATCATGTTTGTCCGGCGTGAGATTGCTGATTATAGTATGATGAACCATGACAATGCTCCTTGTAAGACAGCATTCTCTGTAACCGAGTTTCTGGCAAAAAGTTCCTATGGTTCCGAGCACACTTACACCCCTAATAAGAGTATGTGTAACTTATTCTTCTTCCTAAGAATTAAAATCAATTTCAAGAGTCGAGGTCTTGGTACTGAGAATAACATCCAGAAACTTGTAACTTACCACTTAACGGCAATTTCAGTTCGGAGTATCAGGGGTGGGAGAAATATCTTCGAGGGGAACAATGTCGTTTTGGAGTTATGTTGCCAATAAAAAATTTATAGAAACAGTCATTAATTTTTTAGACACCTCGCTTACTAAGAGACTGGATTGCAATAAAGGAGAAATATTACAAGGGGTGTTTAATGAGTCAATGACTTTAATAAGAAATAGCGCACAGATCGCA
This sequence comes from Liopterus haemorrhoidalis, assembly GCA_963971575.1. Taxonomy (NCBI): domain Eukaryota; kingdom Metazoa; phylum Arthropoda; class Insecta; order Coleoptera; family Dytiscidae; genus Liopterus; species Liopterus haemorrhoidalis. The sequence goes on from OZ020611.1 coordinate 123,093,846, forward strand.
AGTTTGATATTTCTGACATTTGCAATTCTTTGTAGACATACTCGTTAAGTTTCAAGAAAATTTGTGAAATAGTTCATGGTTGGCGTTCGGAGGTTGATTCGTGTTCATTTTTTACAATGGAAAAAAGTGAATTCTGTGTGTTGATAAAGCACTACCTTTTGCGTGGAAAAACCATTAAGGAAACTGAATTAAAGCTAAAAAAGTATTATGGGAACTCTGCTCTGCTGCATGGAATGGTTCACTTGTGGTTCACTTAATTTAGTTGTGGTTGTCCGAGAACGAATGATGCTAAGTCACCGGGTCGTCCAAATGCGGTCACATCTAAATAAATGATCAATAAAATTCATGATATCATGTAGGACTTTCGCCGAGTGAAGATAGGAGAAATATCCAAGATAGTAAACATCTAACACAAACGTGTCCAGCATGAACATTTCGGCATGGAAAAGTTATTAGCAAAATCGATGCCACGTCTGCTCACAGTGGATCAAAAATGGAATCGCTTGACCATTTCGAAGCAATGTTTGGACATGCACAAGCGCAATTCAAGTGAGTTTTTGCGGCATTTCATAATCGTTGATGAAACATGGATCCATAACTACACACCAGAAATGAAAGAGTCAAAACAGTAGATTTTTTTCTTACAAACGTGCTCTGAAGAAGACAAAAAGATTCCCTCATCCGGAAAGGTCATGGTCACGGTTTTTGTGGGATTCACAAGGCATATTCTTCATCGACTATCTGGATATGGGGAAAACTCAAGAGAATATTACGCCGTTTTATGCGACAGATGCTATACACGCTGAAAAAAGTTCTGTTCCACTATGACAATTCTTCGACTACAACGGCCAAATCGCGCTACGAACTGCTCCCTATTCTCCAGATTTGCTCCCCTACGACTTTTTTATCTTTTCAAATAGGAAGAAATGGCTCACTAGAAGAAGATTCGCATCGAACGTGGAGATCATCGCTGAAACACACACCTATTTTGCAGAGTTTTAGAAATCGTATTTTTGCAACGCTTAAAAAAGTTGGGATATCGTTGGGCAAAATGTATCGAGCTAAAAGGAGACTATGTTGAAACATAGGCCACATTTATACAGAAATAAGATTTTCGACTTCGGTCAAATATCAAATACAATTGAAATAAGCAATGAAAATGAAATTCCATAGGCCACATTTTGGTAAAAAAAAAATCTTTCATTTCTAAGTAATTGACTTATTAAACATCCCGTTTCTGTTACGGTGGGTAACACAAACGTTTTAAATCTTTTTCTTCTTTTCCTATATCCGTAAGTTAATGAACCAGAAGATCCTTTCTTTGCTAGCACCTCTTCTCATTTCAACCTTATCCTATACATATTCTGTAGGATATGGGTTTTGTACTTGTTTCTTATTATAGATTTTTTAGCTTGGACTTTCTTTTCACTAGGACATATACGGTCAGCCGAGAGCCAGAAACTGCGCCAAGCTTAACAGACTAAAATGGACTAGACAAATATCTTAACAAACTAAAAATACAACATTGGAAACAGACGAGAAGAGACAGATCAAGTTGGAAGGCTTTTTTGAAGTAGGCCAATGTCTACTCTAGATATTCTAGCTTCTTTCTCTTTATTATCTACAGGATATAAGATTTTCAATTTATTCTCCGGTAACTTCATCGCATTCCACACCTTGATCCTTGATTGTTATTCTAAATAGTCTATAAATATAACTATGAAACAGTTCATTAGGTTACAGACCCAGGAAATCCTTGGTCTTCCGAGAACTCTTTTCCGACACAACATTCAATTGGAATCTTTCTGGCTATTTTTCTACTTTCAGGCACTTAAAACTGTGGAGCATAGTATTTGTTGGAATATGGGGTTATTGGAGATTGTTAAATAAAACACATACATAGGCTTTAAACACCTTTATTCAACCATAGCCAGAATAGAACTGCTTCGGAATAAGTATTTTATCTTATAAGCTTGAAGCCATGATGTCACCGCATATTATGCAGCCTCAGTCTAATTACGTTTGTATATTATATTATGCATGTATATTAGAACAATACTTGTTCTATATTTTTGGTTTTGCTGACTTAACTTTAATTACTTGAAAGCTTAATCTTTATTAGTTGCAAGAATGAAATCTCAACAGTATTCCATTCTAGCCTTCGTAAAAATCACAAAACGAACCAGTTTGCTGAACTTGGAATACGATATGATGTGTGCTGTGTCTTCAATTACTCCCAATTAGTAAATAAGATGGAATAGTGGCATAATCGTTAGATGGGACCTGGGCGATGAAATAGTCATGGTGAAAAATTACCAATTTATTTGTGATTGCAAACATATTTAGAAATATTAAAAATTGCGTCCCATTGTGTGCATACTATTTTTTACCCAATTATCTTCACTTGTCATATACAGGCTGTTTGAATTGACTAGGTAGGTACATACAGAGATTTAACATGTAAAAACAGATATATGCGATTCCCTTACATTGGTTATACCGATAAAAATTAAATATAAAATTGTTCAGAATTTTATTTTGCATTTAATAATTTCATAAAAACTCATTTACATTAAATATTTACTCGCTTTAAATTAAAATATTTACTGTAAATGAGTATTAAGTTTAGTTTTTATGAATTTATTAAATTCAAAATAAAATTGTGAACAATTTTTATATTTAAAATTTTCTGTATAACTACTGTTACATAGGAAGGTATGGTACATAGGAAGCAGGAACTCACATATATCTGTTTTTACATGTTAAATCTCTATACGTACCTGATCAAATCAACACCCTGTATATTTTCTGATCAGTTAGTGATATAAAAAGAACTTTCTGATAACCAAATTTGGGCAATGTAGGAAAAAAAATTGGATAATAGGTTTAACACCTACCAACATATTTTATAGGCAATCCTGAGTTTTATTTAAATCACGTGACTAGCATAAATTGTAAATTTGGTTGGCAGTCGAACCCGGTTTAAAACGTATTATTAACTCGTTTCAAGTTACTAAAATACAATCATAAGTTTTTAAATTATTTATAAATTTAATTTATCATTACTTAACGGCCCATTTATTTTTTCTTATGAATTGTCAAACAGTTTGGACAATCAACTATATAAATTTAAATTGCCATAAAAAATTATTTTCTCGCTGTTAAATTGAATTATAAAAATAAATCAGTACGAGCCGATATATGTTAACCGTTGCAAAAAGAAGAAGGAATAAAGAACAATAGAAATTCATATGCGAACATTCCCTTCACCGTTTCTATAGAACAGTACATTTTGTTTTTTACTTCGCCTTGTTCTCTTTCGCATTCTTTGTTTTAAATCTTTTGTTTCATCGAATCGTAACGATATTTTTTACATTCTACAAGATTTTATGTTATAGTTTATAGAAAGAAGACACTACAAATATCATGTTCACATACAGAGAGTTTGTTTTAGAATTATTATTAGGTGAATCAGAAATTTCATATCTTCGTCCGAAACTACTCGAGGAAGATTCTTCTAATTTTCGGGCCAAATATTATTAACAATATTCGACTTGGCGCTGACTTTGTAGCCCTAGTACAAGAAACACTGTCAAATGTGGAATGCAGAAAGAGAATTTAGAATGACGTCTCTAATCCAATCTGTACTCAAACCTGATGGTTGGTGCTTACGAAATTAAAACTGTGACTGAATTCATATATCTTGTTTACCAGGTGAACATCGACTATGACATCAACCGTGAGAACAAAAGGAGAATATCCTTAACCAACAAAGCCCATTAGAGATAATATGTTTCTAAAACGTAGACCCAAACAAAGCAGTTTGCAAATATACTTGCTTATTTTGAAAGGGAGATTTTACGGCAAATACTCGTATATAAAGGCATCTGTGAACGATATGGATGGCGCCAACGATACATTTTTGAACTGTATCAAAGTTGCAAAGATCCGGATATAGTCTGATCAATAAAAATCATTAAGCTAAGATAGTAAGAACCCATGGAACGAATACACAAATGTGACCCAGAGCGAAGAATCTCCAAACAAGCACTCAGAGAAAGTAGAGTTGGAATGCCAAAGACAAAATATATGGATCTGTGGCGGCTGTTGGTCCAATAATTTTTACAATTTCAAAATAAGTTGAATTACTCTTGTTGTAAACAATTTTCTTTATTAATTTTTATCATTATTTCTTTGGACACAGAGACAGCCACTTATACCTTGCCTACGCCATAGACAGCATGCTATGGCTTCAGTTGTTTTTCAGTTGTCAATTATTTGAGATGTTTTAATAAAAAATATTTTTTGACAGTTTTTAAAATTTCTAACACTGGTTATATTTAATTTAGAATCTTGCAGACAATATAATCCCACAGATCAATTGGAGTAAGATCAGATCTAAATGTTAAAATTGGTCGGTAAGAACAGAACTGAAAAGGCCGTTCCGCCTTTGTTGTTGTCACCAAAATTAATAAAGGTATCAGTGGCGTAACTATGGGACCCACTAGACCTACCATTTCAGGGAGGGGGTACACACGCCATTTAAAACTCTATCGGATTCTTAAAGGACTTTTTTGTTGCATGATCTTTTAGAATGTTCTGTTTAGCAGGTGGGGCAAATAATATTCTACGGAAGAAGCGCAAAACAAGCAGTTACGCCAAGGTATGGCGTGTTTATCACATGCAACAGAAACAACATCAATAAATAAAAAGAATCTAATTATAAATCATATTATTAAAAAATATATTGCATATCTTTCAAACTTACATCAATCATCAAATTAGCAGTCACTAAAAGATCGCTAATAGTTATTTTTTCACCTAATTTAAAGCATAAAATAAAACACCTATAATAGATTCCCTATACTATATATCTATATTGTGCACATCTGCTATTAACGTCTATATAAACACTTTATAAATAGCTCAATTTATCACGTTTTTAACGAAATGAACAGCGGCCGATGACAGCTCATTGGCAGATTTGATTATCTACATTTTGATACATGTAAACATTATACAGTGCTGACAAAAGCAACGTCCGCCATATAAAAACTAATTTGATACTGAATTTATGCAGCATTTGTGTTCAGAACTGTGGTAAATATTTTGATAATGAGCAAATAAATCTGAACAGCTATTACTGACAGATATTATCAAATAGGATAATACAAACTTCCTTAGCATTTTGTAATAAATTTACCGGATACAGTAAAAAAGTAAATATATTCTAGAAGAAATGAAAAAATAATAATAACAATAATAATAATACTCTCGATATAAAGTGTGAATTTTTATACTTTATTTCGGGGTATTCATTTTCATAGGGTATGAACCTTTCTAGACCAAAAATATTTACTTTTCGTCTAGTACTAGATGATGAAAAAGAACTGTGTTTGATATGGTTGTCTAAAAAATGATGTATAAAACAAATAAAAGCCATCTATTTTGTAAAATACATCAATGTGCAGTAATTATTTTTTCAGATTTTTAAACCCCCTAAGATGGAGTGTTTAAAAAAAAAACAGAGTAATGCACACAAATTACGGTGTGATCCGGATGTTTGTTTTTTTTTGTTTTTTTTTTTTAATGTAGGTTATTAAATTATATCTTATATTAGCTTAACGGACGAAAAATTCACAAAATTGTGGATTTTGGTGCACGTATAAGACAAAATATTGTCCCAGATAGCTATAATTTTGTTGGTATATTTCAGTTATTAAATACGAAACCTAAAAAACGTGAAAATTCACATATCACATCAAAATTTTCAAGTCATCTTGATAGATAAGTAATATTGGCCACAACTCTGCCATCAAACGGCTTACTGAAATATTGTTACAGAGTCTCGCAACAATAAAAATACATATGTGAGTACAAAAACGCTCGCGGTGATAGACTGAATTCACGGACGTGTCATAACAATACCAACAACTAGTCAGCAACAGCCACACGAGACGAATTATTTAATTAAGTTCCTACAGGCACTGCCATTACCATTTACACTTCCATTTACGCTCCAGTCCAGTCCAGTCAAGTTCAATCAGCATATACAATGTTTGGTAAATTATTCAAAATACTGACCTAATACCAATTCAGTAATTATAACAATAGAGTGTCCTAATAGAATTATTACACAAAATTTACACAAAATTAGGACACAATTATTCTTTTTAATAAATTTGTCCAAAACATTCATATCCAGCGGCAAATATATTCTACCGTATTTAATTTAATATATTCGAGACAAGGACTGGTGTCAGATGACTTGGAAGAACGTCGATTGTAGGTGTTGGTCACATGTTCTACCGTATTGAAGACTCTCCAGATTTGGCAGTCTTCTACATACAAGGTGACGAGGAAGATAAATGCGCTGGAGGGATGATTTCTTATGTAGGCTACAATGAATGTTCATCATCTTTCTAGTCAAAATGTCCAGGGATTGTAACTAATAACACAAACACATTCATGCAATCACACATGCACGTACGCATGCACGCACTTATATATGAGCCTCATTAGGAACATGTCTCTCTTAAGGCCTTGTCACACTAGAGTTATTATTCAAGTCTAACCTTGGAAAATTAAAGTCTTTGCATTCTAATAGAAGTCTTGTGTGTGTGATAGCATGACAAAAAACCTAGGTCTTTCAGTCTGAGGAAATACATCGAGATATATTTCCCCTGTCTCTAGAAGACAGACGAATTCCAAGTCTTCAAATGCGCATGCGCAGGCACTCCCTCTCAGTCAGATCAAGTGAGATGGGTGTATAGTTAATGTTATGTACGCAGACGTAAGTTACTTTTCCCTGTTTCTCGTGTGATAACTGAAGACGTGAAGACTTGAATTCTGGAAAAAGACTTACAAAATAAAACTTGGATAGCGTTCTAGTGTGATACGCCCTTAAAGGCTAACATGCTCCTTTATACCAAGACTGATGTAGACGCCACGTCAATGAAGAGTCTCAACTGATCTCTCCTTCCCGTATTAGGCACTGTGTTACCCAAACATCGACCACTAGTCTGTATGTTACAGTTTACTAAATCTGTGCCCGGCGAACCCAAAATTCGCAGTTCATCGCAGTTATTACCCCAATAAGCGCTACGGATGCAACAAGTTGGTTGGTCTGCTATTTCATGTATGTAGGTAATTCGGTTATATTTTCTCAATTTTGTAGCCATTCGCATTTATTTTGAATACCCTTCACGTTATTTAAATAACTTATCGATACACTGTCGACCAACCAATGTAGGCGTTAATACGTTTTAATCCTATCAAATTAAAAAGAACAATGGGTTTTTATACAATTAATTAGGATTAAAACTTATTATGACCTAACTTAACCGCACTCTACCGATCACTAAAGATGGGCCAGATAAGGTGTTGATAACTCGTATAAAGTATAGATATTGTAACAATTTTCTACCTTAGCAATATCACATTGCGAGCGTTAGAACAAGTAGTGTGCCGTTCAGTGTAGTGCAGTTTTGATCAGTGACGTAGGCAGTACTTCAGAGGCGTAGGCAGCACCAGTAGCGTAACAAAGGGAACAAAAAGTGTGACGATTGACGTACTATGTTTCACCCTAGCTGTGCTGCACTTTATTTGTTGAGAAGACTCTGATATTAAGAGCTGGGTTGAAAACATCCTACAAGTTGAATTTGCAAATTTTAAAAGTATGATTGATGATTATAGTCTATACTTCAAGACATCAAAATGAAAGCTTTAAAAAACTAGATATGATGACTTAAATTAAATAATGAAGTCCGGGATTTAGAATCAAAGATAACATTATTAGAAGAGAACAAGAATGACCTGGTACAACATAGTAGGAACAATAATTCAAAATGGATACACACTAAAAGCTTCATAAAAGTTTATACTATTATAATCAATCCTATGTTGATCAACAAAATGATCTGAACATACTATACTTAAATGCAAGATTTGAAACAAATTATATGACACAGAAGTTCTAATAAACAGTACCGGTGGCTGACTGACCCGCTGGGACACCAGACTATTTCTAGTTGAGCCGGAACCAATAGGATAAATGCGGACGCTGGACCGATTATTGGATAAACGGGGCAGGTCCTTGATCCAATGAGGCCGACTCTTGACCCTATGGGGTCGATTTATTCCAATTTTTCAAGGCCGGAAAATTTTGCCAGTCCGCAACTGAACAGTGCCCATAAGAAATACATTAAAACCAATAATAGTAAACCTAAAAGCAATATATATATATATATATATATATATATATATATATATATATATATATATATATATATATATATATATATATATATATATATTAAATATAAAAAACAAATAATGTAAAAATAAAAATGATGAGAATAAATAAATAAAAACAGATATAATGTCAAAAATATAAAAAATCAGCAAAACGTATAAAATAAGTGAATAAATAAATAAATAAGTAAATAAATAAATAAATAAACCACGGCGTAGCAAATACAAGTGTATTCAAATGTAAAATGCACTAAAAAAGAAATCTTAGAAAAAGACAGCTTACCTGAGGAGGTGTGTGAATAGTTTACACCAGTTAGAAACAGAATGAGTCCGTGAATTACGGTAGAGAAAAAATATAAAGAATTTGAAATTTAGATTAAAAAGATTGCACATGCGCATATGCAACGATTTAGTTTTTAAAATAATCAGTTAATGACGTATAAGATGCACTGAGTTCCTGTGTGTCACTGCGTTTGTTTACGTTTTTTTGGAACGTACTTTGGATGTGTAGCATTTCCGAGACAAGCCTTTTTCCGTTGTGTTTTTCAATATCCAAAATCTGTACTTGATTATAGTCAAACTTATGGTTGTTTTCGTTGGCGTGTATAGCTAAACCAGTGCTAAGAGGTTTCAATCTGGTGTCGCTTTTATGCTGCGTGAGCCGACATTTAAGCGCCTGACTGGTAGTGCCAACATAAATTTTGCTGCAATCAGTACATGGAATCGAATAAACAACATTGGCTTTCGACGTTTTTTCGACCCTTGACTTAAGTTGGCTGTAATTTTGCCTGTTATTGTTGCAAGTGGTATAAGCAACATTAACATTATACTTGTCAAATATTTTCTTATAGCCAATTGACGACTTATTTACGCAAGGAATGGAAATATAATGTAAACTTTCGTTTTTCTTAGGTCGTTGAGGGCCATTGTAAATAAAATTAACGCGATTCTTAATGCATTTATTGATCAAACTAACAGGGAAGTCATTGCGGACAAAGGCGTCTTTTACTTTGCGTAAATTTTCCGGTCTGAACTCAGGATTGGCTAACTCGATAGCATGATCAATAACATTATTCATCACATTAATTTTTTGGCTCATCGGGTGATTAGAATGGAAGTTTATGTATCTGAAACTGTGAGTTTCTTTTTGATACCAGTTAGTGAGGATGTTCGGTCCATTCTGCTCACGGATGATCTTGACGTCCAAGAATGATATTTCATTATTGTTTTCCAATTCATACGTAAACTTAAGCTTGGGATGAAAACTGTTAAAAGTACTTAACAATTCATCGATCATATTCTCAGGAAATGTTAGTATGAGATCGTCCACATACCGGAAGTAGAAGCCGGGACTAACACTAAGTTTAGATAGACATTTGGATTCAAGGTCTTCCATGACTATGTTCGCTATAGTGCTAGAAATCGGGCTTCCCATTGCACATCCATGTGTTTGTTTATATGTGTCATTTTCAAACTTAAAGTACGTATTCCTTAGACAGAACTCTAACCCTGCTAAGAATTCTACTTTACCTAAATCCTGACAGTGCTCAGAGATTACATCCCACTTATCACTAACCAAGTTGAGTGCCAAATCAATCGGGATATTGGTATATAAAGAGGTAACGTCTAAGGACAAGATGATGTGTCCTGGAAGAACTTTATATTTTTGACGAACTCAAAAGAGTTGCTAACGTTACTCTCTTTTTCTAGCCAATAATCTTGGATACAATCTGGGAACACCACCTGGATAATTTGTATTCCTTAGACAGAACTCTAAAGGTCCGAAATGAATATATATATATATATATATATATATATATATATATATATGAAACACGGTTTATTTCAGATTTATTTAACAAATTCATTTTTTTAAATAATAACTTCGGTTGTATGCCCCACACAATAAAAATCTTAAAAGCAAATAAGTTTTCACTCATTGACAGTTTATATTCATTTAATTCTTTAATTGTCCAACATAAATCTATTTCTGATGAATTTGTAATATAATATGTACATAACTTATTAAGGCAGAATATCGATGATACTGTTATACCGGAATCAGGATTTACATCCCTTATACAATATTTGTTCTGGAAATATACTGTCTTTCTACCCCGGTGCTGTTTTTCCGTGCATGACGGTAGGTCTATTTAACGTCCTCAAACTGGTAATGAATTCATTAAGTGTCCCTCAAAATAGACGCTTACCACCGCTTCTAGTTAATAATTTGAAGAAAGCAGCTTTCCATCAAAGTATTTTTTAAGATTTGCAAATCAAAAATCACATGGAGCTATATCAGGTGAATAAGGTAGCCAATCGTACCTCAATTCGACAATTTTCGATTTATTTTAACTTATTGCACATTACCTACATTATCCTGATGAAAAATAATTTTAAATCTAAATCTCTGGAACTTGGCCTTTTTGTTGTCACTGTCAATTTTTCGTTTCAGTGGGTCCAAAAGATTAGTATTGCACACGCCCTTTATCGTTTCCCTTTGCATCGTATATCCCTTTGCATCCCAGAAAAAGTAAACCATAACTTTCCTGCAAACTTGGTCTTCTTTGGTGGCAATGAATCACTGCGTTGTCATTGCTTTGACTTATGTTTTGTTCCTGGTGTGTAATAGTGGAACTAGGTTTTATAAGTGGTTACAAATGAACGAATACAATTAGTGGTATTCATCTTAAAACGAGACAAACAGCTTAGAGAAATTTACATTCGATTGCTTTTTTCGATTGTGTTTTCGGTCAACTGTTAACAATTTTTTATTGTTATGTATACAAATATGAAATTTAGATTTTCATATTTTACTTCATATTTATTCCGAAACCCCAGAGTCTCTAAAATTATATTTTAATCAATTCCGAAATTATTTTTGTAAAACTCCCAACGTTAGTTGTGAAGTCGAGAGAACATTTTCTACTACATTTAAAAATTTTTACTCTTAGTTGAAACAGCTGCCCTTTTGTAATTTTGCAAAGCGTGCATTGTAACCTGCAACTCTAATGAAATTAATAAAAGTAATTTAGAACTTTCATAACATTTAATTATTATTATTTTTCTTTTTTAAATTATGTTTTTTTTTTATTAATTTATTTATTATATTTTTTTAATCCTACTTGGATCGGGTATTATGCCCAATTCTGTAAAAGTTACAAAGATGGTTGCTATATAGTGACGCTGCTACGAAATAACTTTCTTAGGGTACATTCGATTTGACACTACGAGTGCTCCGAGCACGTTCTGTACACTCAAACTTGTTCAATTTGTTGCTCGGAGTACACCCAATTACATTAGTTATGCGGTCGAGGTTGTATTTAGAGTGCGCTCTATGTGTCCGAGGTTTTAAGACCGGCCATATGTGGTACGACGGAAAAAGGTGGGGGAACGGCGGGAAAAGTACTACATTATTTGTATTTGTATCGTTTCTGTTAACCTCTTAAGCTGTATTGTGCTTGGAAACATAGCATACAAATAATTAAATACACCGTGCATGAAACTAACATGGAAGAAACAGAGTTACGTTCTATTTGTAAATTTATAGAAGCTCTCAATGTTGGATGCTATCATAAGCTGTTTCGCAAGTTTTATCTCAGGAATTCCCCTTAGTCTCAGATGAACTTCGTCTGGCACTGCTTGCAGTTTTCCTAGAGCATTTTCAAAAACTGTAGGAAATATCCAAAAATGATTTGAATTGACGATCTGTAAAATTTGGCACCGTATTTTCTGCAAACCCTCACGCTTTTTCTAAAATTACTTGTTCAGATTCATCATTGAAAAATAATTCAAGGGCAAACCGAAGAACTTAATTTTGATTCATGACTGACGTGCACTAATCTGACAGAAAAAACACCGCCTAAAATTGTAGGGTTAGATTTTATAAACATTACGTCACAACCCAAACTCGCTCCGTGTTCGAATTGCTGAGCTCCGTCAGTGTTCTAATCATGACGTCACCATCAACTGTTCGCTCAGCGCTCGCTCTACCCTGTACAACTCGAATGTACCCTTAATGACTTACATAGAGACTTTATTTTCAATTATGTAACACGCGTTTATAAGAACGTACCTATAGCAGTTATGTTACAGTTACTGTCACTGTAGGCAAATGGTCATAAGAGAGACTCTATCTGGCGGAATTATGCTGAACTAATTAAATAGACAAGTTTGTTATTGTTTTGACGCACGTGTTACATTTGTTTGGATTATTAGATTTTGAATCTGTTTGGCATAAGTGTGATATTTATTAAAAAAACACAAATTAAGACAAAAATATTAATAAATTCTTTCTAAATGTCAGATTACAACGTATTGTCCATATGACAAAAAGCTGTTATTGTCTATTTGGTTAGTTTCGTTTTTACTTCCATCTTTCTCTTGTTTTGTTCCATAATCCAACTTTTAGGGTTTTCTTACATTTTTTAATTAAATATGTGTTCCTTTACAAGCGGTCGACTTCCGTCCTTTCAAACTCAATAATCTTTCTTGTAAGGGCGTTTTATTTTGAATAATTTTCAATTATACATGGGGCTAAGTTTTTTTTTTTTTTAATTGGTTGTTTTATACATTTGAGTATTTACAACACAGTAAAGAAGTAGCTTTTTATACGAAATATATACAATGAAGAAGTATTGAGTGTGAAGTGTTTTGAGTGAATTCCACTGTAAAAGATTCCTGCACAATTTTATAATAATTGACCAATTAATGGAGAAGAAAAGCTAAAGGAACCTTAAAACTAATTATCAACAATTAGAAATTTTAATTAAATTCCTTAAAAATAACCGGCAGTGCTTAACGCTCGCAAAAAAAAAAGCGATGACGAAGCTCCAAGACATTATAATTATTTAGTTCTTCTAGTAGATTTCGAACCAATGGTTAAGGAGGTCTAAATATTTTTTTTTAAATTTTGATCGGCTAAACTAAATGCATTAAATCGATCTTGAAGCATTCGATTTTGTAACATATTTCTTTGCCTGAAAAATAATACATGACGTGTAATACATGTGAATTATCATTATTATTATTATTAAAATGTTAAAATTAATATACTTATTTATTTTCCTCATTTTGTATCAGATCGAACAACTCCACTCGAACATCTAGAATAGTAATTTATATCTCCATAGCAATCGCAGTTTGCTGGTTGTTATACAAGAACTCGTATAGGAACTGTTATAGTAAAAAGTTACTATTTATTTAGTAACTTTTGAATTACAGAATACGAATAGGAACTGCGTTACAGAATTGGGCTGATTATCTGTTTGTAATACCATACTTCCTATCTTCTGCGACACAATTGTTTGTAATTACATTTTTAAGAAAACATGTACTGTTGGAATATGGGTTTTTTGGAGATTGTTAAATAAAACTCATACATAGGCTTTAAACATCTTTATTCAATCATAGCCAGAATAGAACTGCTTCAGCATAAGTATTTTTATATTATCTGAAAGCTTGACGTCATGATGTGACCGCTTTATTTGCAGCCTCAGCCTAATTATGTTCGTATATTATCTTTGTATATTAGAACAATAAGTTGTTTTATATTTTTGGTTTTGCTGACTTAACTTAAATTACTTGAAACCTTAATCTTTATTAGTTGCAAGAATGAAATCTCAACACTCCCACTCAAAACAAAAATAAAATTTAATTTTAATGCATATTTATATTCATGCTTTTTCAGACCTAGATCTTTACGAAATTTCTCAAAATTTTCTCTCGGTAACCCTTTAGTAAAGATGTTAGCTAGTTAATTATCTGTAGAGACATATTCTAGCTTAATTAATTTCTTTTCTATTAACTCTCTACTAAAATGGTATTTAATATCGATATGATTGGTTCTTTTATGATCTGAAGGATTATTTGCTATGCTAATACAACCTGTGTTGTCCTCGTAAATAGGAATGGGGTTTAGTATTTTTATATTAATACTATTCAATAGTGATTTTAACCAAATAGCTTCTTTTACACCTTCAAAGAGAGCCATATATTCAGCTTCGGTTGAAGATAATGCTACCGTGTTTTGTCGTTTAGTGTTCCACGACGTACAACACGATTCAAACCCTTTAAATATGTACCCTGATGTACTTTTTCTGTCGTTTTCATCATTACCCCAATCCGGATCAACATAGCCAATGATTTTATTTGTATATTTATCATTTTTCTCATATGTTAATTTTAAATCAAGGGAACCTTTAACATATCTTAAAACTCGTTTTATACATTTTCAAAGTTCTGCATTATTTTTATTATTATTATTTATTTACTTATTTTTTTTTATTTGATACATAAATCAGAACGATCAATGAGATTTCTGCAAGGTGATTTGCAGTCTATATCTAAAGCTAGATTTTTATAACCTATTTTTTAAGAAGTCAATTGACTTGCATTCTTGCCATATTAAATTTTTGTGAAATTCTTTTTAAGTACGCCGTTTGATCTAAGGTTAGTTGATCTTTGTTTCGAATTATTCTTATATCTCAGAAGAATTTTATTTCATTCAAATCTACCATTTGAAAACATTTTATTATTTGTTTTAAATTGTTTTAAATACATTTTAAAACTATTCATAGTTGTTTGATTTTATTTATTTATTTATTTGTTACTATTAATAAAACATCAACATATAATACTACATAAATATATTTGTAGACATCACCGTTATCTAAGAAATATAAACAATGATCAACATATGAATTTTTAAAACCTTTATTTTTTAGGGTTTTGTAGGTATGACCAAAAAACCCTTATACCGTCATTTTGTCGTCTGTCTGTCTGTCTGTACGGTAAAAATTGTAGCCAAACGGCTAAACCTAGAGAGTTGAAATTTGGCATGCTTATACAACTCTTTGACCCACACATAGGAAAAATACTAAAACATCTAAAAAACATATCCCTCTAAAAATATAAACAAATATGTGCTCATCGAAAAAAAAATATTTTTTTAAAATTCTGAGTAGTGTATCAAATGAAAGCCCTTAGTACGTGTATCGCGTCAAAATAAATTATTTTGATGCGATTTTGGCCAAAATTGTGCAAAAAATTTTTTTGTCCCACATCCTGTAGCCCAGATGGTTTAAACTAAAAATCTGAAAAAATTCTAAGTAATGTACATTGGTGTGAACCGGAATAGTACAACAGGAACTTTTGATCAGATTATGTTTTCGGAAAATAACGCATTTTTTGTGTTTTTAACTAAAATATGTTAACTATTTAATACGTTGTGTAACATACCAGATCAGTAGCTCTCGTGGCATGGTTGGATTTGTCGTACGCTTAATAATATAACTTAACTTGCAAACTAGGGTTCGAATCCTGTTGATTTTATTTTTTGTTTTTTTTTTTTTGCATTTTTATTTTGTTTAAATTATTTTGTTAAAATTCTAGTTATATATGGTAAATGTTGCATTTAATTTTTAAAAGCGTAAATTTAATAACCAGTGGAAAGTGTTGAAATTATAATTTAATTCTATGTTTGACGAAATCAAAGGGCAGGACTTATGATGTAAGCAACCAATGGAAGCCATAGGTGCAATTTTCAAAATCTTAATGAACTTTGCTATATAAAAATAATACTGCATATATTTAGAAACTTAAATAATGGTATTAGGCATTCGAATTAAAATTCATAAAAAAATATTTTGACATAAAATTTATTTTGGCATCCCAAATAATCATCGTCCAGTTACTAAATACCTGCAAAACCCAGAAATGTGTGAAAATTCACACTTCACATCAATTTTTTAATTATTTGATCGAAACGTTCGTACCCTCATCGGGAAGATTGTTTCAACCCATACAATGATTTATGCAATAAACATATTTGGTTTCTTTGTAAACTGACGTTTTCAGGAATCACCATATAAATAGTTTCTTTTAAAGTGCCATTTAAAAATGCAGTTTTTGCATCCATATGATGAACTAATAAATGATATTGAACTGCAAAAGCTAGAATTAATTTTAATGTCGAAATTCTAGTAACTGGTGCAAAAATATCTGGATAGTCTATTAAATATTTTTGACTATAGCCTTTTGCTACCAATCTGGCATTATATTTTGATGGATTCCCTTTTTCGTCATTTTTTAAAGTAAATACCCATTTGCAACCTACTATGTTTACATTGGGTGGTTTTATAATTTAACTCCAAGTTTTGTTTAAATTTAAGGAATTTAATTCTCCTTTTATTCTGCCTCCTTTTATTTAGGCCTGCTCCCACTGAATTCGATTATCTCTAAAATTTATTTCATTGTACGTTTGTGGTATTTTATCTAGAGAATATTGAGCATTCATTTTTAAATTATATTTGCTCATCATTTTCATTTTCAGTGTAATTGGGTCTTGGACGATTTTTATTTCTGTAACTACATCTGAATTCTAAATTATCTTGATTTTGAATATCAAGTTTTTGCCTTTTGTGTTCAATTGTTTCTACATTATCTGATTTTGTATCAGTTTCTGATTTTATATCAGGTTCTGATTTTTTTATCAGTTTCATTAGTAGATTATATTCAGACATATTATTTTCCTCATTTATTTTTGCTCGAGACGTCAGAAATTTGATTTCATTTACTACCACGTCTCGAGCTACAATAAATTTTGCAGCTTGCACATCCCATAATTTATACCCATTTGGTTCATAACCAATTAATATGTTTTTATTTGATTTTATATCAAATTTTGAACTTTTTATTTTATTATGTATATATACAGTTGAACCAAAAATTTTAAGATGTTGTAAATTGGGTTTGTTCCTATGCCACAGTTCATATGGTATTTTCTTATTAGCGAGAGCATTTTTAAGGGTGCGATTTATTAAATAATTTGCTTTTAAAACAGCTTCGCCCCAGAAAGATTTGTTTAATTTTGAACCGAATATTACAGTACTCGCTTTTTCTGTTATTGTTCGGCTCATACGCTCTGCTACACCATTTTGTTGTGGTGTATGAGGTACTGTTAAATGATATGTTATGCCTTTTTTTTGAACACCTTTTTTTTTAAATTCAGTTGACAGATATTCTCGCCCATTGTCACAATATAAATTAATTATATTTAAATTAAAATGAGCATTGACTTTAGCTACAAAATCTTGGAATTTATTCATTACCTCCCATTTAAAAATAATTAAATATGTTGCAGTGTAATGAGTAAAATGATCAATGAAAGTCAGAAAATAATTTTTGTTATCTACTGTGGTTGGCGTGATTGGTCCACAAAGATCTGTATGTATTATAATTAATGGTCGATTATCAAGTTTTTGTTTCTTGACTTTATTAAAGGGGAGTCTTGCTTGTTTTCCTTATATACAAGCTTCACATAACTCATTTGTTGGAGTAATATTTTTTATTAAATTTATGTCATGCATTAAATTGTTTGTTTTTATTTTTACAAACTTATCTTTACTAATATGACCAAGTCGGTCATGCCATAATTTATAATTAACATTGACATTATTACTCAAATGAGCCATGCATTTTTTTTAATTTTAAAACTGACTCCAATTAAATTATGTAAGAGCTTACCTTTGACGACAATTTGATCTTTAGATTTAATGATTACCTCTTGTGGATCAAAAATTACTGTCATACCGCTCTCTTGAATTCGGCGAACTGATAAAAGGTTGCAGGTCATTTCTGGAGAGAAAAGAACATTGTCCAGTCGTCCACTAATGCCTTGATTTGTTATTACTTCAATTGTTCCCCTTTTTGTCGCCTTAATGATTGCGCCTGTCTTCGCCACGCCAATTTCTAAAGGTCTGTCTAAATCTTCATATGTTGTAAAAACCTCGCTATTATTTATTATGTGGTCTGTTGCTCCGGAATCCAGGATAAATGTTAAATGAGTTTTGTCTGATTACTTGAAGTTTCTTCCTTTTATAGTGTACGTTTATAATAGTAGCATTCATGTTTTAAATGATTATTGCGACCAAATTGCAATCACATTTTTTTTTTTTTTTTGAAATTTTAATTTGAAAATTTATTCGAACCCTTGCGATAGTTATTAAAATAACTATTAGTATGTGATTTTTTAAATTTATGTTTGTTAATATGTGATTTTGGTTTAAAATATTTAAAAGCCGTTGTTCTTGAAGAACTTGTCGTTTGCAGGACCTGTATCTATTTCTTCTAATTTGGCACCGGCTGTTATTAATTCTGTTACAATTTCACCAAACGTGGTAAAATGTTGTAACAAAGTTTGATATGCTTGTAACTTGAGACTTAATAATTTTTGTGCGTAGTGTTAATTGTGTAGCTAAGCTTTTTCTTTAATAAAATTTATCCAAGCTTTCGAAAATGTCTTTGGCATATTGCTGTTCCTTTGCAAGTCCCAAATATGAGTCGTGCAGATATTAAATAATGGTGCTTTTTACAATCAAGTTCTTTTTCGTCCAGTCTGGTGTTATTTGTGGTGGAACTGGGTCTATCACAACTTTAAGCACTTCAACTTCTGCTAGTAAAGATCTCACTCTGAATTTCCACACACTATATTATTCAGTATTAAAACTTTGATTATTTTTTACCATTTTACCATTTTCTTAATTCTTTTATCTTTTTATGTCATGTAATTATTTAATGAAACAGTTATGCACTTTTCAATATTAAATTGTTAACACTAACACTATGAGCAATATTATTAATGCATTTGTAAAAAATGTCTAGATTATTTGTTTTATTATTTTATTTCTCCAATTTGTGTTAGCCTAGGCCCATAACTTGTTGGAATATGGGTATTTTTGGAGATTGCGAAATAAAACTCATACATAGGCTTTAAACATCTTTATTCAATCATAGCCAGAATAGAACTGCTTCAGCATAAGTATTTTTATATTATCTGAAAGCTTGACGTCATGATGTGACCGCTTTATTTTGCAGCCTCAGCCTAATTATGTTCGTATATTATCTTTGTATATTAGAACAATAAGTTGCTTTATATTTTTGGTTTTGCTGACTTAACTTAAATTACTTGAAACCTTAATCTTTATTAGTTGCAAGAATGAAATCTCAACATGTACAGACTAAATACACATACGTGATAAATTAAAATAAAATTTATGTTAACAAAACCGTTAAAAATTCCTTTGTGCGTCTGCGATGTTGCTTTTGGTATATACATTAATACACTTGACGAATTAATGAAAATGTGAGTTCAGGATTAAATATATTAGCATGGGTCCCATTATTATAAACGTGCGGACAATTGATTTAACATTGTAAGGAAAGATTAATATCATAGGAATTTATTTGCCACTTTGCTCGAATGGTATTCCCGTAAGACTTACTATGTCACAGATTTTAATTAAACAAGTTTGCGCCACAAAATACGAGGGTTACCTATTATGTTTTTACAAACGACCACTAGATGGCAATATTGAAATGTGTCGTTACTATATTCGTAAAATTTGACATGCGTTTAAAAAAAAACAAGTTTGTGAAAAAATTGATATTACTCAAGAAGGTTTTCGTTGGATGATTTTTTACAATTTTAGTAAAGGCCTAATTCAACAAGAATGCATAGATTCGCTTCGTAATACCTTTTGGTAATGAAGCACCATCAGAAAAGACTGTTTAGATAGAGGCATCCTTTGGCATATCACATATTGCAATACATTCGATTTTGCATGAACATTTCGCTGTGAGAAAGATGTTTCCGAAGGATTGCGCATTATTTGACCGAAGCTCAAAAAAAGGTTCGTGTTGACTGGTGTAAGGGAATGCTAAAAAAATTCAACCTAGGCACTGCAAAATCCGTATACAACATCGTAACGGGTGACGAAACTTGGATTTATTCATATGAACCGGAAATTAAGCAACAATCCACTGTTTGGGTCTTCCAAGATGAACCGAAACCCACAAAAGTTGGTCGTTCACAAAGCACTTCCACGAAAATGATTTCTTGTTTCTTCGGTTGTACTGGACATGTCGCAACCATTCCTTTAGAGGATCGGAGAACAGTTAATGCTGAATGGTATACATTGCATACCATTCAAATTGTTGTATACTATACAACAATTTGTTTGCCAGAAGTCATCGCCAAAATCAGGAAAAACAACCAAAAACGTCGCATCATTCTTTATCATAACAATGCAAGCTCCCACACAGCACGTAAAACAAATGATTATTTTTATCTCCTTAAACATCGAATTAATATCTCATTACCGTATTCACCCTCCCCTAACGCCATTTTTTGTCCCCCCAATGTCAAACAAACATTCGTGGACAGCGTTTTTCATCAAGAAGCTGTTGAAGCCTTCGAAAACGATGTTTTTGAGATATCAACTTCAGAGTGGAAAAAATGTTTCGAGAATTGGTTTGAACGCATGCAAAAGTGTATAAAACTTAAAGGCGAATATTTTGAAAAGCAATAAAAGTGCTTTATTTATTTATTAATTTTATATTAACTATGTTTCACCGAGAATACACGGACTTTTCTGTCAATTATAGCAATAAAACAGATTGTTCCAAAAAAAAAATGTTTCTTTCTTAGTTTTTGTAAAAACTTAAAAGGTAGCCCTCGTATATCAAGTGATTAAATTCTTCTACTAATTCAATAAGCGCGTAGCCACACAATAAATCCATAGATAAGGTGCCACTGCTTTATATAAAAAAAAAATCTGTACATTTTTCAATTTGATAATTATTTGGGAAGTTTTGAGAAAACAATCAAAATTAATGTTATAATAAGAAAACAAAACTTTTTTGTTCAATGCATTTTTTTCAATTGGTTGAATATTTGGGGAGTTACGAGGGTTACACCCTAAAACAGGCATAGCCGCACTACCGCCCGCAAGCTACGTTTTTTTTGCTCGTTAGATATTTTGGTTTTCCTATTTTCTTTTTGCACGTCCGATCTTTGGATGTCCTTTTTTCGTTTGAAGTTTTTGAGCATATATTTTTTTGGGCGGCCAGGATTGCCCTAAAACTAAATACTTGAAATATTTCCCTTATTGTTGAATTATTGTTAGCATACGTATTTTTTTAATTGGAGTTACGGGACGACACCCTAAAACTAAAATTTTGAAATCTCATTTATTATTTACTTTTATGAAAAACAAATGAAAGAAAATTTGTTTGGAATGAATAAATTGTTTTTTTTTTTTTTTTTTTTTATTTAATAAAATACATATTTGGGTTATATATACATTTAACAATGAAGAAACGATGAATTTTTCAAAAACCATACGAATTACGGGTTCGTGAGCTAGTAGTGTATAAATAAATTTTGGTCTTCTTCTGATTTTTTAAGGGTGCTCCGCAGTTTCCAGGCCCTCCCTGGATGTAGCTCTTTCACGGTATGTGGGATCAGTGTTTTAGTGTGTGTGTTGATGGCTGACGTGCCAGTGCCAGTGTTTATAGCATGTAATATATAGGTTTGGCGCTGTGCTTCGTGTTATTGCGATGATTGTTGGGTGGAGACTTGATTCTCAGATCACATCTCACTCTAACTCTCACATATTTTTATTCATGTCATTCTCAGGATACTACAGTTCATTCTAAGCAGCATTTACCACCGAACAAGCTGATGTTTAAAAGTTACTAGTTAAGTATTTAAAAGATATATATTTTTTAATTTCTTTCACTTTTTAGAACTTTGTCGTTATGAATAAACACTTACACCTTCGCTCATACGTATGCCAGTCTATTTGTCTGTAAGCTAGATATGGTAGACAAACGCCTGAACATAGAGCGTGGCAAGCTTCTTTGTGTTCAGTGCCAAATAATACCAACTGTATGTATACAATAAGTGACGGCATCCCACTCTTCGTCTTCTTTTCTTGTTTATACATTTCAAATGTTGGGATCATTAGTCATTCCACACGTTATTTGGTGCAATACGAAATAGTTCTGTGGATATAACTCAGGGCCGAATTCAGAAACGTTCCTAATCCTCACCTCATCCTCACCTCAACTTCACCTCAGCCTCACCTCATCTCACACTCAATTTAGGTTGACTCGTTCCCTCACTCACTTTTGTTATTCATAAACAATTGTAAATGAGTCACTAACTTGAGGGACGGTTGAGGGAAAACGTCTAATTACTAATTTTATGACGTCAAAATAAAATATTAAGTAATAGCTATGGAAACGTTTTGGTAGTGACTGTAATAAACATTTTGACAGTTGTGTATTGTCAAAAACTCAGTTCAAAAAAATAATGTGTATTTTATATATATTGTTGTTTTTATCATGGCAAGTAAAATATTTATGACGGGTGAGGCTGCCCAATGCATACAGATGACGACTACACCTTCAAAAGACGACACTTTTCTCAGGGGATGTAATTTTTAAATAGATTAATTTCTACAATAGGCAAATAATCTAATAACCTAATTAAAAAAATTAAGAAAATAGGCAAAAAATAATAAAACATCAAGAGCTACTGCAATTGAAAAATAATTAGAAGTTAGAATGAAGAGCTCAGAAAAAATATCCCGCAAGATGAAGAAATTCATATCTTTCGTCTAGAAGAATATCGGCTTAAAATATATGTATAAACAACAGATGCAAGTAGAAGAGAAAGAAACAAGAAAAAATATAGCCGAAGAATAATTAATGCAAGCAACTTTAAAAACAAAAATTTTAGAAAAACTTATAATGTAATTTAAATAATTTATTATAAATAAATATACGACAGAATTATACTTATGTACTTATGATTAATTTTTTTATTTGTTTGTAAAATAGCGTAGAATAAAAGTTGCTTTTATAGCATTACCACCGAGAATAATTCCAGACAATCGATTTTCTTCAAATATCATTTTAACAGAACTACTGTTAAATATCCTGCTATCATGGACAGATCCTGGCCAGCGAATATCATTGTCCAAGACTCCACATTTCTGCCTCCTGGATTTCCCATTTCGATATGGGTACCTTCAATCCAACCAGTGACTTCAGGAAAACCAGCGATATTAATTAAATCCATCAAGATTTTTTTCCATATTCGCGTTAGTTCCGGTAAATCTAACATATCTACCCAGTTATACAGCAATATTTTCGGAAACTTATTGTATTATTTTGCAGTCGAAGGTTGATTAAGTAAATGTAAGTCGCCATGTATTCTCTTAAATAAATATATATTATAATGAATTAAGAAAATAATTTGTCATATCTAATAAAATTATGCCTGCCACAACTGGAGGAATAGGCAACCTATGCTTCTGTAGTACCCCAATTTTTCGATATACTGTACGAATAGAAGTATTTTATGTGTTAAAGTGTTCCTTAAGAAATGAAATCTCTGAATAAGTTCATAGTCAGTGACATTTTGAAGAGGATCTTAAGCGTCCCGCATATACCGCCTGATAAAAACAATTATTTTGTAAAAAATAGGTTACTGCTTCTTTTTTACGTTCCAAATGTATCGACGCACATTTAAATAAACATTTTCACCTTCTACATACTCCAAAAAATCATTATCCACATTGATACAAATATATTTCTATATTTATATAAAGCAAAATCTTAACATATTCATATATATCCCCACATTAAAATGTTTGGAACGGACAGGAACGGTTAATCATAGTCTAGCCGAACGGTCTGTCCTATACTGGTAGACAGATCGAACACAAACATATGATAAGGTGAGGAAACTACTTGTGACAGGTAGGTATGAAACAGCTGTTTATTATGTAAAAAGTTTAAAATATGAATTATTAAGACCGACGGTATCTGTTTTTTTTATTTACGCATTTATCTTTAGAAGTGTGTATGTGCAGCATCTCTGATATCATTCTTTTTTGAAAATGTCCTTCTTTATCAAAAATTTCGACATTTCATTTCATTTCAACGGGTCATATATTTGATTATAAATCAAATATATGACCCGTTTTATTAGAGTGTACCGCGAGAGCTGTGCTGTCAGGTTTTAATCTTACGTCACTTTTATGTTGGTAAATACAGTTCGCGCCATTTTGTTTTCATTGTTAGTTTTCTAGTTACTTCATTTTGCTTTTACATGTTCTTTATTACAAATATTCTTTTATACAAGATTAATAATTTCGATTTTGTTATTTTTCAATGTGGAACCTTATTTTTAAACTGAGGATGATTGGATACCCAATCGAACCGTCTCTATAACTTTGTATAATAAATTTATGACCATTATTAAACAAGAATTTTATTCAATACCTATAATATGTATTTATGGGAATATATATATTGCTATATATATAGCAAGCTATAGCAACATATATATATTCCCATAAATACATATTTGTTTATATTTTTGGATGAGTTTTTTTCTATATGTGTATATGTAATATAATAAAATAACATAATATATTGTAATTTCTAGTAACAGTGTCCGATGTATCAAGTGGCCAACAGCGCTCAAGTTCATTTTCTTTGGCCAACGATTTAGTTAAGACATTTAGGATGTGACCCTACTTCGAAAAAAATTCAAGACCCCTGCACTAGATCCCTGATAGACACATGTTTGCCGATATAAGCGTTCCCTGGTCGTACCTGCGAAATCATAATAGATTCGTGACGGGACTTTTGGTTTCTTGGCCCAATATAGATGTTTGTTTCTTAAAGCAGTACTTCTCAATCTAAAACTATTCGAAGACTTAGCAAAATATCCCATATTTATTACGTGGACCAGTGAAATTATTTTAAAAATAATTTTTATTTTATTTATTATCTTATAACGACACAACTTGAAACCGCACGTTCCCCTTTCATCGAAGAATCGTACATAATCGTTATCGGACTTCTTTATATAAATACATGTTCTACTAACCGAAATTTTTTTATAAAGTTTTGGCGGATCGGTTAGTTTCGCTACTTACCGGCACATGTCCACGAACCGGCCGTTAAGCACCAGTATTTTAAAACATTCTAAAATTATTAAAAGAAATACATAAATTTGTTTTTAAAGCAAATGTCATTAAAATAGTCGTAGAGCCAATAGTGCATATCACATGGTGGTTGATGTTCCATAATAACAGGTCTGCTGGAGTGTATGTATTAGATAGCTAGTGGGCAGTGGGCGCTAGGACAGGCCTGGCTGTATGTTAGAGTCCGAAGTATTCTGCTGATTGTCCAGTGCACTCAGCACTGTCGCAGGTCATGGGAACAGAACATAGCACGCTCGCAACGCTAACCTAACTCTGATAAAGACTGGTTTACATTTAACAAACTCGCTGCATTGCAACCATGAAAAGTTTATATGGTTAAATAACCGTAACGATATTGTTAAAAGTAATTGCGAATTTTTACTTGCTAAATTTATCACTACATTTTTAGTCACTATAAGTGCTATCCGTGGCAAAATCTAAATGGTCCGCTAAAAGAGAATAAACATAGAGCTATAATATTTTTTATCTGCCTTTATGGCTAATAGAACATTAGGTACAATAGGATTTTTATAAAGACAATGACCACCCAATTGCAATATATGCAATTCCCAATATTTCTTAAATACAAATATTGATCAACAAAATTGCAGATTAGCGTCAAAAAACTTTATTAATAAGAAAGTATTTTACATTTAAATTATCAACTTCAAAATACCTACTACCTTCCTACAGCTACACATCGCTGTCAACATTTTTTTCACTTATGGAAACAAAATTTGTAGGCGCTTCTTGGAATTGCCAGTTGATTAATTTCTGTTTTTTTTAATATATACAGTCGTTTGCGTCCATTTAACTAATTCAGTTTTGTAACAAAGAAAAAGAACTTTGGCACAATTCAAGTAAGGTGGATGAGGAACGAGAATGACTTTGATCTTTAAAATCAAAATTATTATCATTGAGTTTTTATAAAATCAAACCCTTCTCTTGGTGCTACCAATTAATTTTTAAGAAGCATAAATTCAACAAAAACCACTGTACCACAAAATACCACAAAAGTACATACTGGTAATATGTCGTCAGAAGTATAGCAAGGGCCGTCGAGCGCAGTTAATGGCTTTCTGTTGACAAGAAAAACTGCTTGTAGATAATATCGCGCACAACATATGTCCAAATAATGTGTCCACAGTCTGCACGGAAGCTACCAACAGAAACACCACAAAGAGGCCGAAAATACTGATAACTGCTAAGAACTAGAATACATAAACAAAATGTGCAGTCAAATCGGGTTTGGGGCACGGACCTGTAAACACTGTTTATAAAATCGCAAATAACAAAACTGGATAGTGATTTGTAAAAAAAAGGAACCAGACCCGGGCCCTATAGGCTGCACGGGCCACAGGAATTGGTACCGGCTTCCTCCTCCTCTCGACGGGCCAACACGTAGCTTTTTTGTTTCAAACTCTTTCGGTACCATAATACAGGGAAAGCGTGAAAACTACAGTGCTATAATCATAAAATCAGGGTGTACTTAAATCGTAAGTCAGAGGGATACGGCCTACAAAACTGTAACTTTGGGGAGGAGAGATCAATACACAAGTACAAGGTATGCGCTATTCATTAGAAATAAAGCAGAAGGTATACATCGTATACCTCCACTACAGCCCTGGCTATAAAAGTGACGTGAATGGCGACCCTTTACAATCGGTCTTATTACTGACCTATATATAAAAAAGGTACTCAATTTGAGCATTAATTATGTAGAAGATAAAAATTCCGGTTAAAAAAATGTCTGGGAGATCAATTCCATGCAATTGTCCTTCTTAGGCTTAGTATTTCCAAATATAGTTAACTTAAACTAAACTGGGTATTGTTAACTAGAGATGGGAATAAAAATTAATAACCGATTAATTGATCATTTGATTAACCGAAATGTAATAATCGATTTTCGATTAAACTGGTAAAAAGTAATTGATTAATTGATTATGAAATAAAAAAAACATAAACATCGCCGACAAAAGTCTTAATATCGTATTTCAAAGGCTGATAAAGGATACAAAAAATATTCAACCCCCTTAATAAGAAACTATAAGTATTGAGAGGTAATACAATGTTTTTATAACAATTCTGCATAAACAAACATTTTTTTGTTCCTAACTAAATAAGCTGTAACAATAAATAATGCCCCTTTGAACGAAGACTATAAATATCACATATCAAGTATTTTATCACAAATAAACAGTGAGTTATTTGTGATAAATAAAATAAAATTATGGACATTACTTACCCATCTTAGCAATTTTTAAATTCCTACAACTTTTGCAATAAACTTAAATGTGACTCGACGGTCTACGAGCTGCATCATTATATGAAGATGGCCGCAGTATTGGAATATCGCTGGTGTTTTGAATGCAGTTAAAATCACTATTAATTACGCTATAAAGCGTCTTCAACGAACTGGTCCCTACACAAGAAAAGCCTGTTTCAAATCATCCACGAGTCACGAACGCTCCAGACGACCAATTTCTTACTCTAATTGTTCTGAGCGATCGTGACTGGCCCTCAACCTTTGTCGCACATCGTCTCGCAAAAGATCGAAATTTGGTAATTTCACTACGAACTGTCCAAATTAGGTTGAGGTAACAAGGGCTTGTATCCAGAAGACCTGTAAGTTGCCCGGCTTTTCTCGCAAATCATCGAGTTGATAGACTGCGGTTCGCTCGTGAGCCTTTGAACTGACTGGACGTAGAATCAACCAAGTCAGTATTTTAATAATTATAATAATGAAAGTACATATTTAATTTCGATTAGCAAAAAATAATTAATTTATTATAGTATGAAGGTCATCTCAATTTTAAAATGGTTTTAAAAAAACTTATAAAAATCAGCTGGTGCGTCCTATCCTTATTCAAGTTACTAAGTTTAATGTATCTACTTATGATATATCTTATTCCAAATTTTAGACAGTAGTACCAACTATGTAAAAAAAAGAATTCTTGTCCCACAGAATAATTAGCCTGTCCGCGCCGAAAAGCTCCATGGTTCGTGCCAGGTCATAGTTTATAAATTAGCGGGTTAATCATATTGAAAATATGTACATAATGATATTTGTATATGTAACTACAAGTTGGAAATACAAAGCCTTAGACCAGAGTTTCTCAACCGGGGGGCCGCAGCCCACTGGGGGATCGGGAAGACATACAAGATCGAAACATGACAATATAATAGAAATGCGCTCAATCTTTCTATTTTATCCATGTTTATAAATATCTTACATTTATATTCATAAAAATATACCTTTCATAACATAAATAAAATAAATATTTTATTTATTATTATATCTAATCTTATTTTGACAACTAATTTAAACTACAAGCTATCTCAAACGTTTAAGCGGAACTTAATTGAATTTGTTTTTTCTTGTTGTCTTAAGCGGAACTTAATGGAATTTGTTTTTTCTTGTTGTCACTAGCTAACTTTATAGTGTGTACAGTGGGCTTTTGCTTTTGATTACGCTAAACAAAATGATTAAAAGCTTCATACAATCGATAAAAATTACTAGATTTGAAAATCTAGTTCCGCTTAAACCAAAGAAACAGACTATAAGTAAAATATATCAAGGACAAATAAAGCGTACGTGTCAGCTGATGCATTTCTATGACAATGGTTCGCATTGGAGGTACTTCAAGTTGTTCTTTCAAGTAGGTACGACTTGAAAGTGCAATATTTTTTATAATTTTTTTTATTATGCTTAATGAGAAAGGATACGAAACTGTTTAAATCAAAATGGAAGGCACTTTGAACACTTGTAAATAAAAATTCTTCACTTTTAAGTCGTTATAGGGAATATAATCGTCTTATAAAAATATCACAATTTTCTATTTTATCGTCTTATAAAAATATATCAAAAAAATGTTTAAATAAAATTTGTTTCTTTTCAAAAAGACTATCCAAAGATACCCAATATAACAAACATTCCCGTTTAAAAATTCGAAATTGTCCTTGATATACTGTACCGGTTTATTCTGGAAAATTTCAATACTACCATTAAATTTTTTGGATAAATTTTGGTTATCAAATTTGTTCCCAACTTGCTCACACGTTGCCTTTTCGAGACAAATCGTATTCCCTCTATCTTGACCACATATATACGCAGACAAAATTTACATAATTTCGGGGGGTCCCATGACAAAAGAGGTTGAGAAAGACTGCTAAAATTTAGGCTATTTAACAAAGGCTATTTGAGAGAGAAAGACTGCCTTAAACAACCAAGTCATACTAGAGATCCACACCAGCTCTAAATGCATATTTACTATGTAAAAATATTCCTTGAGACAGATACTTTCAATCGTATTTATTTTTATCACACAAAATGTAAAAATTCTAGTTTGTTCATTAAATTGTTAACATTCACATGTAAAATAAAGTAAATAATAGTTACGAGAGGAAGTTTTATTTATTTATTTATTTATTTTATTTAGTAATACCCACACAATTAATTTATGCATGTAACATGTATTTTTTACAACAAACCTCTTACCTCTTACTAACAATAAACCTCACAATGGTATGTGTCAAAAGTTATAAACATTCAAGAAGGTTGTAAATACTGGAATGCGCATTCAAATGACGAGTATAAAATTCAATTATGAAGGTTTTTAAATGAATTTTAAAATGGGAATTTTTAACTGTATTGATGCTTTCATGTTATTAAAATACTTACTCACGTTATTTGGTTATAATGTGGTTGCTCAACTAATAAGGTAGTATAATTTTTACGTCGAATATTTATTTATTTTCAAAATATATTACCTTATTTAGGTAACTGTTTTATGAATTTATTTTGTCCTACACCCTGAAAATCAAAGGTTTTAATCTAAAGAACTAGATCAATTCTGAGTAAAGCATAGTGATGAACTGCAATAGTACAATTCGGATTTATAATTTTTTCGAAAGTTGCCGAATTTTTAGTCGTTACAATTCGCAATTTAGGAATTTTAGATCACATTATTTTTTTCAAATAATACCGAGATCTGTCGATCAAAAACAAAGAAAATCCAAAAGATCTGGCGAGCAAAAAAATTTAAGATTATGATTACTCTAAGCGCTTGTCTGAGCGATAGTCTTATATATTTTACACTTCCGGTAAAAAAAAAATTATATTACAAAATATCTCCACGCGTCGAAGGCGATATGAATCTTATTTTCCCCCATTCATATTTGCTCAGGTGATCGAAAAATCAAGTATATGTTCATCTTGCTCTTAACTGGTTATAGAGTGCAAACAGCGTTCTGTTTAGGTATTTTTTATTTTATTATTTGTCCATGTAGTTGGTATGTTCGTACCTGTTGTTAAACTTGTATCTTAAAACTTTTTGCTTCCAACAAACAAGTTTATACAAAGCTTTTGAAAACTTTTTATTTTGTAATAATCCAAATATTAAAATAGTGGAAAAAAATTACTTGAATTTTAACGGATGAACATTTTAGCATTGGAAAAAGCGGTTTTATGATGATAGCTCTTGTTTCAGGTAGAATCAATTTTGATTTTGCATTTACAGGTTTGTTGAATTTTTAGTTTTTCAGTAAAAATCAATTGAATTATTTTGTCGAATCAGAGTAGGGGATAGGCATGATTTTTTATTTTATTTTTTATTATATTCCTCTTGTTGCATATAAACATATAAAACAGTTTTGCATTTTTTTTTTTAATTTTTTAATTTTTTTTAATTTAATACATACTTTTATGATTTTTTTAAAATCATAAATGTACGTAGCGCGCGAAAACGACGTGTGACGTAATACCCCAACTAAGTGTCCTGCGTACAGCCTACCCAGTGTACTGCGTACAGCCTACCCAGTGTACAGCGTACAGCCTACACAGTCTGTCGTGAATTTATTTGCTTGTATAACTTTTATAGGTTATGTAAAGTTAGAGTGATTTTAATTAAAATAAAGTTTAATTCTATAAAAACAATTTATACATGTTTACCGAATTAAATTTTATATTAAAATATATAAAATATGGAAGATCCAGGCCTCAGTACTTCGAAATATAGTCGAAAATATTGTTTAGTACCGATGTGCACAAATAGTTCAATTTGAAATAAAAAAAATAAAAAAAATATCATTACCTGAAAAACATCAGAAAAGGCGAAATTTGTGGCTGAAAGCTACGAGGCGCAATAAAACCGATATTTCAGAAAAAAGTAAACTGTATGTTTGTGAAGACCATTTTAATGTGAGTACATTTTAT
The DNA here is from genome assembly GCA_963971575.1 of Liopterus haemorrhoidalis. Lineage (NCBI taxonomy): Eukaryota > Metazoa > Arthropoda > Insecta > Coleoptera > Dytiscidae > Liopterus > Liopterus haemorrhoidalis. The sequence continues at coordinate 123,125,157 of OZ020611.1, forward strand.
AAATTATTTTACAAAATTATTTAATTTTAATTTACAAAACTCTCAAACAATACAATATACACACGTAAAGATTATGTTTAGTCTGTATCTGTGACGTCAAACCCCAGCAGTTTGACGTCATACTCAGTCGTATTTATTCGGCAACCTTCGAGCCGTTGTCGGCTTATTTCAAATTTACAATATTTTTATTAAAAAATTTGGCTATAATATTAATTAAAATGTGATTTTTGTTTTATTAGGTGACATAACTAACATTAACATATCAAAAAAATGTAGTTTTAAGGAAATATAAATTTTATGCGTATCCCCTGTTGTCAAAACATATTTCATGAATTTGTATTTTTATTGATTTAGTAACGTGACTTACTAGCGTACACAGTTTGATAACAAAGCTTAAAAAATTGTGGAAAAAGTGTGAATTATCACCGATCTTTAAATTTAAGTATTAAAAAATAAGTTTTTAAAAAATTTTCAAGAATGCGAAAGTGTTTAAATTAAAATGGAAACACTCTGAACACTTGTACATATAAATATTTCACTTTCAAGTCGTTATAGAGAATATAATTTGTCGTAAACCGTAAAAGATATTAAAAAAATATTTAAAAATTGTTTGAGAATAGTTGTGGCTCAGTTAGTTAGTGTGTGGACTACTGAGCGGCGGGCCAGGGTTCATTGCCCGGTACCGTAAAAACACCTTACATTTTTCCGCCAGTTTCAGCCTCGGAAGGCATCGGGCAACCACCGAAGTAAAAGCCCTAGTAAAATTTCCCCAAAATAATTAGTGGTTTGGATTCCACGATAATAAATTGTAGGTCCCATACATTGTATTATATACAGGCAAAACATACAACACAACTGTATGCGGGGAAAATAGCCTATGCTCGGAATATGTTCAGTACGAACTTGTCAGTTCAGAGCATCGAGCATAGCACTTTAAGAAGAAGAAAGATTGTTTAGTTTCAAAAGCTCTATCCAAAGATACCCATCTCGACATACACCATTTAAAAAATCAAAATTATCCTTGATATGCTGTACTTCCAGTTTGTTCCGGAAAATGTAAGTACTGCCTTTCGATTCTTTGGCCCAACTTGCTCACAAATCAATTTTTAGAAAAAAAAAAAAAAAAAAAAAAAAACGGGGTTATATTTTATACTGTGAATTCCAAATTTTGCTACAATAGCTCAGTTGACTATTTTAGCATGTACGTATAATAAATCCTAAAGTTTTGAAGGCTTTTTATAAAATTTACAAATGCTATCGTTGCATAATATAATATTAATATAAATAGAACTTCTATATACAGGTACTCCTCGACTTACGACCGAGATAGGTTCTTAGACATCGGTCGTAAGTTGAGTTTCATAAAAAAAAAGAACAACAAAAAGATTATTAGATACAAAATTCAAATTCATAGTTCAATCTTTACATATATATTATGTAAATTAAAGTTATTTACATGTCCTCGTCATCCGAACTTCGAACATCCGAAGTCTATAACACTTCTTTTCTTTTTTCCACTTTATTATCCAGAGACATTTTTGGGATATAAAAATTATTTACTTCAAATATAAAAAAAATCCAACTCAAGTACAATCGGAAATGTAAACCGTATGCAAACGCGTACACACATATAATACTGAAACGAACCGCATTTCCTACACATAACTTGTTATGCATAGGCAGCTTATATACAAGGTCTGCTCAAAAAGTATCGATGCCATTTTTATCTCCTCACTCGTAGCGTAGCGTCGTCCTTTGTTAAGCCTCTACGGTTTCGGGAACAAGAAAAAGTCACAGGGGGTCAGATCTGGGGAATATGGTGGCTGCGGCATTATTAGTGTGTTGTTTTTGGCCAAAAATTCGCGCACAAGCAATGATGTGTGGGGGTGTTCATGGTGGTAAAAATCGAATGGCACGAGCCAATCGATATGTTTAGGTCCTCAGCAACTTCTCTAAAGGTGATTCGACGATTGGCCAATACTATTTTCTTCACTTCATCAATGTTTTCGTCTGTTGTTGACGTTCTCGGGCGTCCGGCACGCTCTTCGTCGTTCACATCTTCTCGGCCCTCTGAGAACATTTTGTACCACCAATAAACGTTGCTTCGGTCCATGGTAGCTTCACCATATGCCACAGTCAACATTCGGAATGCGTCCGCGCACTTAATTTTGTTTTCCACACAAAATTTGATACAGATTCTTTGATCCATTTTTTGGTATAAGAAAAATCGAAGACGAGCCAAAACACGTGCAAGCAAAGCAACTGTCAAAAATTAACTGAACATTCAAAATGGCCGAACTTGTCGGCATAAGTGAGAGACATGAGTACAAACATAAAGCCACAAAAAATCATAAATCGAATATACGTAACCCGCGGAAATTCAAAATTCGCGATAATTTTTGAACAGACCTCGTATAAATAGCTTATATATAAATGCAGCTGGTTGCGAGGATTCCCTAAAGTATGTTAAAATTTTCCGGAATCCCCGTAACTGTTTGCTCCATTTATGTAATATGCGAAACGTGGTAAGTCGAACCGTCGTAAGTCGAGGACTACCTGTATATGAAAAAATATGTATAGAAATATGTGAGTTGAATGAAAGTTTATTATTGTAACAGTTACAGTTAGGACACAATTCTTTTTATGTTCTTCTACTGTGTTTAGTTAAATATTTTGTGTAATTTCTTAAAATTGTGGTGCATATTGTGGTGCAGTGGCCCAAATAAATGCTATATTTACATTGTATTTACAAATCAAAGTCGAAAGCTTCACTAATTGGGTAGGCCTATGTAAACATAAAATTCTAATGAGCAGTGAACGGACAAAAATAAATATACCTAAGAAATATGCTTAAAATTGTGAATATGATTGTGGTACAATTGTCCAAACAAGTAACTGCCTTCTGAAATGAGACTATTAATCAAGGTAAATAGCTATACTAATTGGTTTAACCTATTCAGGGGTAAATTTTTAATGATAGGGTTTGAGACAGGATTAATTAATTTCGTATTATTATTTTAAACATTATCCGTTGGCGATTGCATGTAATTTATTTTTTAATTTTGGAAATCAATGATAAAAATTATTTTAGAAGATGCTAAATTTAACATTTAAAAACTATGTCTAAACAGGCCCTAACACTACTAGTGAGATTATTTCCATTAATGCTATTAACTGTAATAACTACTGCCGTTATTAATTTTTATTCAGGTTTATTTTAAATTTTTAAGTGTAAAATATGTCAAAATTATATTTTTAAAACTACACCGACGAAAACGTATTAACTCAAGTTCAGGACCTAATTACGTCCATTTCTTAGAAATAGCATACTTAAATCTCAGTTACTTCATTAAATATTTAAATCGAGGTTATAATCAATAGCTATATGATGGAAGAACAAACTAATATTTATTTTTAAAATATGTTAAAATCTTTTGTCCCCCACCTTATTTCCCAGAGGGGTTGATCTAAAAATCTGAAAAATATTTGCATAATATACATTGATGGGAATCGGATAGTTCAACAGGAATTTTCGATCAGATTGGTTTTTCGTAAATTTGTTTGTGTCGTTTAAAAAATTAATGTTTTTAAAAAATTATTGCGTGGTATCAAAAGAAAGTTCTTAAGACGTAGATTAAGGAACGAGAAACAATTTTTATTATTATTATTATTTTTTTTAATGCTAACACGCTTTTTTCCAGAAATGTACTAAAAAAATTACTGTCCCGCACTCTTAGATGCAAAGGCGTTAAACAAAAAACCTAAAAAAATCTAAGTAATGTACCTTGATCTAAACCGAAAACGGATTTTTTTTATTAGATTTTGTTTTTGGAAAATATTGCATTTTTTGTGTTTTTGGTAAAATTAATTATTTTTTAATTCACGGCTGAATTATGACTAATAATGTTACGGATTTTTTGTAGTAATGGCTAAGGTAATGTGTGTCTGTGTGTGTTTTTTTTTTTTTTTTAATTATATTTGTAATATTTTTTTTTAACAGCTGAAAGAATCGATTTAATGAGATTACTATTTAGTAGGCTCCACCAGTATTTTACGTCATGATTCAACCTACTGTTTGAATTACTTTGGTTTTTTCTTTTTAAGCGATCAAAGAGGAATATATTATTTATAGTAATGACATACTATAAGTATATTATATATAAATCAAATAACACATTGTTAATAGTAAGAAATACGTTTATGAAATATTAGAAAAAATAAGAGATTTATCAATATATTTCTTATTAATGTAATGGACTTGAAACGAAACAAATGCAGAAAAAATCCAATTCAATTTTCTTGTGACGAATTTTTCCAAATTATTTAAATTTTATTTAAAAAATTAAATGGAAGCTCACAGTACTCAAATAATGAATAAAAACGATTATCAAAAAATACCTACAAAATCCTGAAATGTGTGAAAAATCACACTTCACATATTTTTAAAAAAATTATTTTTAAGCATATATAAGGTAAAATATATTTTGAAAAAAAAGAGCAAAATATATAGGCACGACATTCTTCGATTTTTATTTATTAAAAATTTTCAATGAGCGTATCTACTATACTACTATTATATTGTACAAATGTTAGTATGTATGTTCTATTCAACTTCTGGTGTATCTTCATTTTGCCGGTAACGCTGAGAGAGGAAAATGAACCGCCGTCTTATCCGGGTGATATTTTTTTAGTGCTTAGGCTTAATTTTATTTCGACAGGGGGTACTGACTAATTTTTATTGATAAAAATCATGCATTTTTTTCCTCGAAACCGTGGCGTTGATCGTCACCATTGCTCAGCACGGATAGGTTGTACCAGACGATAAAAGATGTTTATTCATATTTCTACTATTTAGGAGACGATTTCAGACCAAAACTGAATTGAAAAACTACAGTTGAAGGTATTTTATTAATAAAATTGATGAAATGTGTAAAAAATACATAAGAGTTGATGAAGATAATGCAGATTTTTAAAGTTTTAATACATTTTCATAAATTTTGAAAATTTTTGCTGACAATTGCCTTCAGTTAAAAATGCTATTAAACGGAAAAGAAAGTAAGAATTAAGAAAGTAAGAATCAGTTTTGAGTTATAAAAATATATTTTAAGGGTCGTTCGAACGTTTTAAAAGTTAAACCTATCTACAGATACGTTCAAATAAGTTTTCAGGGTGAGGATAGATCTGTTAAGCAGTTTTGTTATTTTAATTCTGGAAACTGTATGTTATTAACTATTTTACTAACTATATTAACGAAGGTATAAAGTACAATGTATTAGGAGGATAGATGAGACAGAATAATATTCGATATTTAGTAATCGCGTAATTTTAATTGTGTTAAATCTTGAAGTATTAAATAACCAGATGTCATTTTAATATATTATTTCTTTATATAAGTGATTACTATAGGATGAAAGTGTTTTTTTTATCATCATGAAGGTCTTCCGCTGTTTTTTTTTGCAGTAAAAATGCTAATTTTAAGACGTATTTCAAAAAAACTTAAAAATTATGTTAAAAGTATTCATCAGCGCCTCTCTCGAACAACGAAACAACTACCGCAGTTCAAATTTAGGAGGCAATTCCTTCGTATTACTGAATTATAACAAGTATAGGTGAAATTTTAGTGATTATATAATTTAAAAACGACTATAATATATTTACAAAAAAAAATTTAAATTATATTATTTGATTAACCTTTTTAAATAATTAAACAAAATACTAAATTTAATAACGTAAAATATTACTACAACGAATATATTATTACAACGAAAATCTGAAAAATTAATTTTATTAATTTTTCTCTATTTTATTCAGAATCCATGTATTCTTTATAGTGAAATAAAATATTATTGTTACGTTTAAATGGTACAAACGTAAATTAATTAATCGATTTGGATAATCCTTTGAACATTGTATGTATAGATTAGAACGTCCCGAGTGTTATTGGCTATATCAGTGTTTCTCAACCGGAGTGCCACGACACTCTCACCGGGGTGCCACCAATTTGAAAAATTATTTCAACGTTAAATTGCTCAGAAATTCCTGTTTGTTATAGGCTAATGATAATAATAATTTTTGCTGACGCGTGGTGGACGTTCCGCGGGCGCGCCCCAGGTGCGTCACTACGATAAACACGTGACAGGCAAAAAACGAGTTTTTTGCTAATCGATAAGTGCGGCAAAATGCCTTATCATATTAAAACGAGTCGCGAAGCGACGAGTTTTGTCAACGTAGGGGGAGAAGCCCGGCATAGCCGGGCTGAGGCCCCTAGTGTACCTATATTGTGCGGTCCGCAAGTTACATATGGAAAATGGCTGGATAGGTGCCAAATAGGTTTGACACCTTGGATATACACAGTGTGGACGAAAGAAAATAAAACGTAAAGGTGGAAATAATTATAAAGAATACGCGATGTGCGCGCTATGTGCAATACCTAGTGGAGAGAGGAGATAGCAACTTGATATTATGCAGCTATAATTTGTGAGTAACTGATGTTGCCATTATTTCACTAAGTTATTTCGTTCGAATTTTAAAGCGATTTTTGTAATTTTATTTTCTTTGTCCCGGCGATTTTTAAAAAGGGTTCAGGACCGGCCACATAACAAGTGCATGGGGCAAGGCACTCGAACCCTGGGCTTTACAGGGACCTTTGGTCCGTCTTGTAGGACCCCCGAACAAATCTGCTTCCCGGCTCTCCAAGTGTTTGGCAGTGATTATTTACTGTCGTTAAAAGATGTTAAGTTTTTTTTTTTTGTTCAGAAATTGTTTATCCCCCGCCAATTTAGGAAGAAGCCTTGATAGACCCAATCAAAGAGCAGATTGTCGGTATGAAATTTTGTTTCAAATTTGGAAATATGGCAACAGTAACACTTAAATTTTTAGGAATAGCTTTTGAAGATGATTTGAGCCGAACTGCGAACTCCCGAGCCTACATATTATCATGGATTTCTGACGCGTTTCAGTGAGTCGATAAGAAAAAAATCGGGGGGAGGTCCTCTCTCTGGAGCAGTTTAACGATTGATTTGAATATTTGACTATCCCAAAGGTCACATGATAATTATGCACACATGACCAAACTCGTTGTCGAGAAACCATTTCGTAAATTCTTTGTCGGTCGCTGGACACTTTGACTAAGTTGCAGTACTACTGGACATTTCTGAAACAGCCGAAGAACCCCTCATAGACGACACTGGCGGCTGTTGGTAGGTGATTGGGCATGTTCGAGAACGTTGGGACGATATTGGTGGAGGATCCATAAAAGTCGAAGGTTTGCCTGTGGATTTTCTGGCTCTATACTCTCGGGCACGCTTAGCTCCGATTATGGGAACCTTAGAGGCCTTAATACTTTCGGTCTGTACCAAAGTCTTTCGTAGGCGGTACATTCTCATGCATTCAGCAGCATTTTTCTTAGGCGTGGTGAAACTCGGTGGTATATATTGTCACTTTAGGCATCTTATTACATTTAAATTTTACATTGCACTCAAACTAGAGGAAAGCAGTCGATTATGTTCGATTCGAGCGATCTCGAGCGTTTTTCCTCTCCCTCACGTTCGCGCTAGCAGTGGTATACAAACTTAATACGTAGGTTGTTGTATACAGCCATCGTTGCTCTTTCAAACCGTACATAACTTTTGTAAATTGTATTTTGTTATGAGCGATGGTAGACAAGTTCTTGCGTAACACTAAAACGTAACATGCAATTTCTTATGTGTCAGCTACGTAAACGATCGAAAAGACGAAACTTCTATGACCTGGCGTGTACGGCCATGATTATAACAACGCACCAGCTCATACTTCCCTTACGGTTCGGCAGTTTTTGAAGCAGAATAAAGTCACTCTCCTAAAGTTCCTCATCCACTATACTCGCTTCATTTGGTCCCGAGTGACTTTTTCTGTTCCAAAAGAAATTTCTTTAAAAGGGCGTCGTTATCAAACATTGATGAGATAAAAGAATCGGACACTGATCTAAAAGTGCCTACAAAATGTGTTCCCAGAAGTAGAAAAAACACTGACCACCATGCAGTTGCAGAAGGGCAGTATTTCGAAGATGATAACTTACTAGAAAATAAAATATTATTAACAATTTTGTGCATCGCTAGTCTACGGTTTATCTATGTATGTATTTATTTAATTGTACCTCGTAAAATTTTATTACTGTAAAGTTTATTGAGCAGTATGTACGGAATAAAATGTCGTCCAAATAACCACCACTTTTGCACTGATTTTGTTAGATACGGTACATGATACGGAAAAATTAATAGCCCGTTCGTATTTTGCTAGAATTAAAAGAGGTGCCACTGATTGATAGTTGAAGGAAAATTGTGGTATAAACTTTTTCAATTAATATACCCTCCATTCTAAATTCTAACAACATACAAATATATACCTTAATCTACAAATGTATATTTGAAAAAAAATAAATAAATTAAACTGTCAAAAATAAATATAATACTGGTTAAGTGCCCAAGATGCCAAGACAAAAATAACAAACAAAAAAAAAGATACCGCATATCAAAGTATTTAGCCGTTACTACAAGACATAACCTGTCGAATATAAAACATTACAACATAATTACGTGTTGTATAACTTTGCGTGCCGTTTTCGTCTTGAAACAAGTTGTGTAATTCACACTTCTGCTTGTTGATTTAATGTTTCTTTTATTGTGCCCGTTCCATAAATACGCTAGTACATTTGCAAGGTGAGTTCGTAACACCATTGTTCAAGACTGATATTGGCCTCCATCCTATCGCTTACAGGATTTCTGAACGAAACCATCTTAAACGACCATTTCATCTATTTGTAGTCGTATTGATTGAGTATTGAATACATTTGAATCAAATGGCTCATTTGAATTTTGATTGCTGGTATTTAACGCTGATTTATATCAGGTGTTAGCAACCTGACGATTATTGGTGGACTTTCTACAGTTGATAGACCCAAATAAAGCCTCAGAAGGGGCACTACGGTGATCGGCCGGGAGAATAAGGTTTTTTATTTTTCGTTTTAACTTTCTGAGATAAAAAAATTATTTACCACTTTTGCGTCCTGAAATTATAACAGCTGATTTTATCATCTACCTTTTTGTTAAAATTTATATTTTCAAAAAAATGCCTATGTTCAACGAAAGCCACACTCATAACATTTAAGAATATTTATATATTTTTCGTTTCAGATCACCATGGAGACAAAGGTAGTGTACGCCAGCTAAAAACACACATTAAAAATCTAATACTGAAATTTTAATTTTTCAAATATTTTAAAATTGGTATTAATAAGATGAATAAATAAAATAAGTTAAAATACTAAAATTATTAGGACGCCGTTATGAAACGACTGAAAAGATAAAAAAAAAAAAACTCATCTAAAAGTGTGTACTAAATATGTTTTCAAATGTGGAAAAGACGCTGGCAGTATTATGTAGCCGCATAAGGGCAGTATTTCGAAGGAAATAATTTATTTATTATTAACCTGTCATTAGAAAAAACAAACAAATAAAAACAGTACATGAATTCTAAAAAATGAAAGAAAAAAATAAAAATAATTACATGTTTAAATTATTGAATTGATTAAGTGAAGACCGTGTAAATTTAGGACACTTTATTTATTTTTAGGATTAAAATAAAAAGTGTTGTGACGAGAGAGATTTGCATTGTAAATGAAATAACTAACATTTTTTGTTAGAAACTTTGTACTTTAAAATTAATATTTATAACTCAAGTGTTTACTAAAATGTTTTGCTGCATGCCGGCACAAATTAGACTATAAAAAAATTGAATTCAAGTAAGATACGAGTATTTAAAATATTTATTAATAAGTATTAGTAATAAATAGATTACGGCCAGTTTAGTTCTTAATAACTTTTAATCCTACCTAACTGAAAAGAACCTATTGTTCTTTCTCATTTAATAGGATACGTTTTAATTAAGGTGTAGACTGACCGCTCTATAGTAATAAGCAGAGAGCGACTAATCTAGGAGTTAATACGTTTAAATCTTGTTAAATTAAAAAGAATATTGAGTTTTTCCCAATTAAATCGTATTAAAACCTAATTTTGCCGAAATCTAGTAAAAAGTATTGTTAGGACGTACTTAGGCTCTGGACTAAATTTAATATGTCGTCACTGCCGTAATTTTTAAATGTAAAATTTGGAAACATTTAAATTAATATTTATCATTGATTTAAAAATAAATATAAAAATAAATACATACATTTCATTCCATCTCCAACGATAATGGCTAAAATAATAAGTAATATAAAATTAATTAATCTAGCTCATTAAAAATTTATCTCTGCATAGATTCACCCAATTATTAAAGCTTTTTACTTTGATTTGTAGACACATTTCAAGACAGTTACTTGTTTGGACAATTGTATCACAATCATATTCACAATTTTAAGGAAGCGATATACATATAATATTAATAAAAAATAAAAAATCTATAAAAAATGATTCAACGGTTAAATTATTAGGAATTCATTTGGATGAACAGCTTACATGGGATACTCAAATAGATAGTCTATGTAAAAGAATGTCCCAAGAATGTTGGAAAATTAAATTACTAGCAAAATCATGTAGTCAAGTAGTAGTGCGGACATATTATTTTGCTAACATATACTCAGTGCTATCATATGGCTTACTATGCTGGGGCACAAGTTCCGAACTCATTAGATTATTTAGACTGCAAAAACGCATTCTTCGTAATATGGTTGGATGCAGTAATAGAGTATCATGTGTTCCAGTTTTTAAAAATTTACATCTCTTGACATTACCATGTATGTATATCTATCAAGCTTGCCTGTATGTAAGACAAAACTTGTCAGATTTTGAAAGACGACTAGATGTACATACATATAATACAAGAAATAAAAATATTTTGGAAATACCTTTAGTCAGATACGCCAAAACGGCTAACAATCCAACTATATTATCGAGAAGAATGTATAATGAACTGCCACAATACATAAAAGATTGTAAAACTAATCCAATATTTAAAAAAACTTTGGCAGATTTTTTAGTAGAAAAATGTTATTATAATCTAAATGAGTATCTCTTACGAAACTAGAAAATAAGATAATTTAATATGACTATATGTATACATATATATGTATTCGTAAGAGATACTCATTTAGATTATAATAACATTTTTCTACTAAAAAATCTGCCAAAGTTTTTTACCCTATATATATATATATTTAACAAATGTAACAAATTTTACTTTTTATTTCAATTTTACTTTAATTTTAATGACATTTTAATTTTATTATCGACTGTAATAATAATTTAATAATGTACTGATTGTATTTTAAAAATTGACTTGTCCAATATTATGTATTAGGTTGTCCCATAAGTTTCTTTCGTGAATGCGCACAAAGACATTATCATGCAGTGTTTACATAAACCTGTTACCTTGTAAGTTTAGTGTTAATATCATCACATTCAGTAGCCTTCTAGCTATCAAAGAGTGTGTTTCGTTGCCTTAAATTTAATTTTACGAAGCCCTTTTTTTATTATTTAATGATGGAAAATCAAAGAAAACATTTCAGACATGTAATGCTGCATCGTTTTAAAAAAGGTGTTATTGCTAGTGATACAGCAAATGGGATTTTTATGGTTTATGGGAATGACGATACAAGTGTTCAGACAGTTCGCAGTTGGTTTAGGAAGTTCAGAGCCGGTAATTTTAATCTGGAAGACGAAGAACGTTGCGGCCGCCCATCCACTACAAACACAGATCTAATCATAGCCATGGTTGAAGAAAACCCGCGATATACTGTTCGCGAAGTAGCTGATAGATTAGAAATTCTACGAACAACCGTCCATAGTCATCTGACAAAATAGGGTTACATCAATCGTTTAGATGTGTAGCTTCCTCATGAACTGACTGATCGAAATAAACTTGAGCGTGTTTCAACATGTGATCTTCTTCTCCAGCGATATAATAGCCAACCTTTTTAGAAGAGATTTGTCACTGGAGATGACAGTTGGATACTTTATGAGAATATCCAACGTAAACGGTCTTGGAAAAAGGGTACAGAGCCTTTAACTGTAGTTAAAACTGGCCTACATCCAAAAAAAGTTTTACTATGCATTTGGTGGGATTGGAAGGGGGTAGTTTATTATGAGCTACTTCAGCAAGGTGAAACGATCAATTCGACGAAATACTGTTGTCAACTAGACAATCTAAAGGATGCAATTGTCAGAAAACGGCCAGAATTAGCGAACAGACGAGGCGTTATTTTTCATCACGATAATGCCAGGCCCCATGTGTCTTGCACCATGTGACTGGGATATTTTACCTCATCCTCCATACTTTCCGGACATTGTCCGTTCTGATTATTATTTATTTCTTTCATTGAAAAATTCTCTACGTGGTAAAAAATTTAATTCAAAAAATGATATAAAAATGTACCTTGGTCAATATTTTGCCAACAAATCTCGGAAGTTTTGGGAAGATGGAATTATGAGGCTTCCAGAAAGATGGAGAAAGGCAATAGATCAGAATGGATCATATATAATTCAATACATTTTTATGTAACACAAATTATTGTTTATTTTTTTCTTATTATTAAAACGAAAGAAACTTATGCGACAACCTAATATATGATCTACTGGACCAATAAATTATTATTATTACTATTATTATTATTATTATTTAGTTAAACCCATTAAAATATATTTGTGCTCGATATGAATGTTTTTAACATATTTCTTAAAAATATTTACTTTGTCCGTTCACTAATAATAAATATTTAATAATATGACAATTTGAAACTACATAACATTTTTTTTTTTTTTTTTTTAGTTTTGAATATCCTATTAGATCGATAACAATTCGTTGAAAATCTATAGATTGTTACTAATTTTATTTCAGAATATTAGTTTAGTATAGGAAACTTGTGAGAAATATACTGTTGTGCCTCCCTTTAATTGTCCAAATTTAATTTGTTTTATGATTTCTTATAAACTTCATTAATACACTTCCGGTGGATTATTTTATCAAATTCTAGCTGTGTGTGCTTAGTGCAAGAAAAAGTTAGATAATAGGATTTAGTTACAATAAGAAATAGTTTATAAAAATCCAGCTATTGTTTTAACAATTTTAAATCATCATTCGCATAATTAAAAGCATCTATACTCGAAAATTGTTTCGTCCGAACAGGAAATAATTTTTGCGTGGAGTGCGAGTATTTAAAAATCATTTACGTATATCAGTGATTTTCAAAGTGGGCGATACCGCCCTCTGGGTGGCGCTGGGACGATCCTGGGGGCGATAGTAGCCTCGGATGCATTTGGGGGGCATTTTAAATGATGAAGACTTGCTTACCTATTGTCAGCACTTGGATGCTCTCCATTCTGACTTCAACCAACGATTTGAAGATATTTTTAAAATGAACATACCGATTGGGGTTTGGATCCTTTTTCAAGTACAAACACTCCAAAATCACAGTAAGAACTGATGGAAGTTACAACAAATTACGAATTGAAATTTAAATTCAAAGACGGCTAAACCAGTTCTGGCTGCAAAAGCAGATTTCTACAGCTTATCCTGGTTTATGGGCTATAATACAAAAGTTGTTAATTGCATTTTCTTCGTCATATTTCACAAATCTATTGACAAAAAAAAAGAAACCGACTGAAAATAGCTAATCGCGGTGATTTAAAAATACTGCTGAAAAATAGAGCCGAGGAATGATACATTGATAGCAGCGCACCAGGTTCACCTTCTCATTAGATGAGAATATGATTTTAATAAATAATTTTTAATTTCAAGCTTCAAGGTGTCTTATTTAAAACATCTTTCTTTACTATATTTACTATATTTTAGAATGTAGGTAGAAATATAGATACATACATATATCTTTCTGTTTGTTCTTTTAAAGAATGTAGATTTCCAGGGGGCGATGAGTATTTTTTTTTTTTTCTGAAAAAGGGGCGGTAGTTCAAATAAGTTTGAGAACCACTGACGTATATTATGAAGAAAAGTGGACTTAAAATTGTACCTTGTGGTATACCACATTTGACTGTCTGTTTTTCACTCAAATTCCAGGTGTTTGCTCAAAATAGATGTTTGTAGCGTCCTATCAGATAAATAACTTATAATAAAATTTATAGAAATACCTCTATTCCCATATATTTCCAGTTTCCACAACAAAAATTATAAGACTGGAATCGTGTATTACACATAAAAAAATGTTATTCAGTTTTGCTAAAATAACTATAACTAATTTTAAAGAATGGTGCTTAAGCTTAAAATTTCACAAGCAAAAACAAGCTATTGGTCATGCATAATTTGTTTCAAATTTAAAGGATCTCAAATTACATACCCTTACAAAAAACATCATGAAACAACCAGATCGTGTTTTTACCTGAAACAGAATAAATTAATTATTAACTTCAGAATTCTTCAGTTGCTGATTAATATTAGGTAAAAAACAGTTGAATGATATAAATGGTTATATTCAATATAACAGAACTAACAAAAAGTTAGTTAACTCTTTAATTAGTAGGTCTACTAAAATATAAACATGAAACTTAAGTATAAACATTCTACATTCAAATATTGGGTAGCCAAATAGGTTCGCACGTTAATAATTTTTTCGTCATGTCTTCTTCTTCCTTTCTTACTAGGACTGGGCCTGTTTCCTGTTTTATTTGCCTAATTTCATATTATTTCTGAATTATCACTTTAATCTGCTATCAGGTTTGCTTGCAGTTCTTGTATTCTGACTTCCTATTTTATATTTCCGTCACTAGATAATTTAATGCCGAGATATTTAAAGTACAATTCTTTTTAGACAATTTGTCCACCTACTTCAAGTCTGTACCTGAGTGGTTCCACTAATGTCATGCATCCAGTCTTTGAATATCGTCTAATGCGTCATCGACGAAATAAACGATTTCAGCTTCTTCATTCTCCGTTCTATAATCTCTTCCGTTTTTCAGTTCCTTTATTACTTCATCTATAATAATATTCAAGAGTAGGAGGTTGAGGGAGTCACCTTGCCTAATACCGTTATTAACTGATATGGGACTAGTTAATTTGATTCCTATCTTAGCTTGGATGAGGAAAACCATATTAAATACGTAAAATTATTTTTCTGGATCGAAAATTGCACACCTTTCAGTTGATCAGTGCAGAGATGTTCAAACATTTGGGAGTCACGGGTATATTTTATAACCGGTTACACAATATGTCATAAAATAGATAAATCGCTTTTAGACTACAACTCAGAAAAAGCTTAAGGAAAAATTTGTTGAGTAAAAACATTTGCAACCTATTGCCGTGTTGTTTCATCCACCTTACGTTAAAGAAATTCTTTTAATTTTTCTACTAGTAAATATTTCCTTTAGGAATCGCAAAGAAGAACGAGACCAATAGTATTTTTTAACAAATTTTGTTTTAATACAATAGTAATGAAAATAATGACAGATTCAATTGATAAGAAAACTGGCATTTTGTATTTTTTAGTAATATTTCAATGTTATGAACTGTTTCTGTAATACTTAAATGAAGACAATACTCCAGATCAGAGGTCGCCAAAGTGGTCTATATAGACCCCCAGGGGTCTATTTAACAAAAGCGGGGGTCGATCTGAGCCAGGGGGTCGAATGGGGGTCGATCCGAATCGGAAGGATCGATTGGGGGTCGAAGAAAAAACAGTTCTTAATACGCAAATCACACATACCTAATTGAGTATGTAAAATTTGTGAATGTTTTTATAATTGACTTAATATCAGTTTCTTTATAGAACATACATTAATAAACGTATATTTATTCGGGTGAAACAAGTATTTACGTACCAGCGCGCAGTGGCACGAACTCTGCACTTCTGGTTTATAGGTCATATGCATATGTGCGCTTGTCTAAATGTCACGTGTGACGAGTGTTGACGTTACAAACGCAAATATCATACGCAGTTTCAGCTCTCTTTGCAAACTGTGAACAGTGTGTTGCATAGAAACAACTTAGTAGCAAAATATCCGAGTCCAGAGTTACATAAAGCTTTACAGTTTTGTATTAAGTGTATCAATCAAATTAAAGCCCAACCTCTTAAATCAAGATTATTTTCCAAAATTTGTGAGGAAAACGACGAGTTATTTAACCAATTACTTCTGCACACCGAAGTTAGATGGTTGTCTAGAGGTGTATGCTTGCAAAGGCTCGTTGAGTTATTTGACTCCACGCCAGAATTTCTCAGCGAAATAAACCCTGTTCTGAGTGATGAACTCCAAAACAATAAGAACCATATTTTTTATTTAGCGGACTTATTTGGAAAATTTAATGATGTCCAAACAAAGCTGCAAGGAAAAGATGTAACAATTATCTAAGCTCGAACAATACTGTTAGGCTTCCAAGTAAAATTAAATTTATTTAGATCTTCATTGCTACGTAAGGATTATCAGTATTTTTCAAATCTGCGACAATTAGAAATAAAAGAAGAAGGCTTGGTAATATATACAAGTCATCTTCAAAAATTGAGCGACGTTTTAAATTGCGCTTTGTTGATTTGGAAAACATTGACATCCCTGATTGGATTATTGCGCCATTTTCTGCTCAAATTGAAAACGTGGACATCAACCTGCAAAATGAGCTTGCTGAATTATTATCGGATCTTGAAGCAAAGATGCTTCTTAAAAATTTAACAATAAGCAAATTTTGGACAAATATAAATATAATGCAAAAATATGTAAAACTTTACGAAATAGCTCAGCCATTTATGCTAGCATTTCCAAGTTCCTATATGGTTGAAGCCGGTTTCAGTCATGTAAATTCAATCTTAACTAAGTACAGAAATAAATTAAATGTGGAGTTTCGAGGGGATTTAAGATTAAAATTGACCAATTTTGAACCTAATATAGCAAACCTTGCAAAAAAAAAACACCACACACACCCATCTCATTGATTAAGAAGCAATAAATCTGTAGTTACTTTACTTATTATTTCTACTTATTTATAATTACTTATTATTTAATAAATATTAAGGTATTTAAATTTCAACATTAATATATTTTTCATAAAACTATTGTTACACAATGTGCTATTACTTTAATAAATGTTTAAAATCATAAAATAAATGTACAAACACAGTATCTAATAGCTTTTTATTTTAATTAACTGAAAATTACTTTTATGGGGGTCGATGGAGATTTCGAAAAATTATATAGGGGTCGATGATCAAAAAAGTTTGGCGACCCCTGCTCCAGATGATAACACTGGTCAACACAATTTTTGCTGACTTACATCTAAGACTTGTTTCTTACTAATTTGGTGCTGCTGAACTCAAATATCACATCAGTTTTTGCGTATCACATCAGCTGTGGCCACCACAGGACCGACCGCCATCATAAAGTACTTGTATAAAATACATTCTAGCAGAAGAGTAGAAATAACATGGCCTAATATTTTCCAACAGATATTATTTATCATGACCATGGAAACCTTACATATAAGTATGAAAAAATAGATAATGTTTAATTTTTTTTTTTTCGTTTTATCAGAAAAAATGTCTCAAATAAAAGTTGTTAGTTATGGCTTTTATAGCAACTTTTGTTAAATAAATTTTTTCGAAATATTTTTCTGTTGTGAAATTTTCGCAAAAATCTTAAAAACGACACTAGTAAACTCTCATTTCTAGTCAACCATAGAACAAAAATTTGACGTGATAGGCAGAAACTGTTAACGTTATTGAAATCAGCACCCCAAAATTAGTTAAAAACAAGTATCAGATCTAAGTCAGCAAAAAAAAGTTTAAATTTGTTGACCAGTGTAATCAGTAGTTTTTATCTCTATTTTTGTATTGTAGTGCTTCATTGTGGATAACATTTGTTCACATAAGGGTGCGGACGGAGTTGCTACACTCTATCTTGCGCTATTATAGGTAGATTTTAAAACAATTTTTTGAAATCTTTTTATTCTTTTGAACGTTCGTGGGCCATAATCAACCAACCAGTGAGCAACAATAATCTTTCTATTTATTTAATGTATCGTGTGATTTACTATATTGGAGAGATATGCGAATTCTATTGTTGAGCCGATCAAAATATATAGGCAAGACCCTACTACCTTGTATGTCTTACAAATATATTGAACTACATATGTATATAGAGTGTTTTTTGGGATCGTTTAAGCATGACTATCTTCTCTATTATAAGAGATACGAAGGAGGTTAAATAAGGTAGAGTATTTTAGTCTACAATTAAAAGTATTAAATTGGAAAAACAACTGAACATCAAATAAATAATGGCCTGTAATAATAATAAATGTAATAATAAATAATTAAGCCTATCACATAAAAATGTATCTTTCTTTAATAAATCATGAAGGCATTATGGGTCTAAACCCAAGATTTAAAAAGTTATTATGACTATTATAAAACTATATCACAAGTAGAACCAATATAATCTTCATTTTGCATAACCACCTATTTTATTAAGATGAAATAAATGTTAAAAATCATATTAAGTCCCAATAACTTATTATAAATAAATAAAGGAGCAATTAAGATTTGATTTTGAAAATTGATTTCATCTGAATACAATAGGTTGTCATGTAACAATAAAATTATATTTATTTCACTTGGGTTTTACTATTTAAACAAGTCTTAATAACCTTTTTAATATTGGATTCGGACCCATGGTGTCCTGATGATTTATTAACGAGAAATACATTTTCAATGCGATAGAAAAAAAAAGTACATCATAAAAAAGTTTTTGAAACAGTTCATCTATTTGATGTTCAATAGTTTTTTCAAGTCAATATTCTTATTTGTAGAGTAAAATACTTCACCTATTCTAATTCAATATCCTTCGTACCTCTCATAATTAAAAAATTAGTAATGCTTAAACAGTTCTCAAAAATACCCTGTTATGATTTTGATGCAATATTAGCACCTATATTTGAAATTTGTCTGAATGGATACTCGCAAAGTCCAATAGTTCATTCTGGGGTCTGGTAGATGCTCTAAATGGTAACGAAACGACCCTAATACGTTTGATGTACGCTAATTTAAAACCACCTTTTTAATTTGCAGTCCCTGGAGACATCAACGCCTGTGTACGAGACAAGCCAGGTGAAGATGCTCCGGTCAGAGCGAGTCTAGCACTTGAAGGTCAGGACGGTAGAACTCTCTGACCTAGACGTTCAAGCGAGCTGACTCACTCATTAATATTTCCATATTGCTATTTCACTCATGCACATAATCCATACTAAATAAGGAAACAATTATAAACACTATATTATAATGTTATAAATACACACTGCATATCGTATTGCGTGAAATTTACATTTTTCCATGTCATTTTCATATTTACTATTATAATTCAATTATATACAAACAAAGAAAACAGTAGACCCTTCTGTGACAAGTTGATCTGTTAGATAGTTTATGCCTGTAAGTCGCTAAATATAATAAGGTATACATATAACTAATGGTTTACAGCTAGCACCATTTCACATTTCTTTTTGACCAGGCGCCATTTTGGAGACCTCTTGCTTCTATAGTCTTTCGAGCCTGACTTCTTGCTGGTCGCCCTAGCCTTCTTCGACACTCAGGAAGGAACTCCCAGATTTTTTTGGGAGTTTAAACTATAAGAGTCGTTTGCTCTCTATTGTTTCTATGCTAGTGTTTTCAAGGTTCATAGTTATATTTTTCATATTAGGAACGAGCTCAAGTTTGGAGATAACGCAACTTTTTCTCCGATTTCATTTCCATGACACTCAGCCGAGATTTATTTCTCGGGACTGTCTCGTAGATACCGTTTTGAAATTTTTAGTTATCCTGTCGTTTAAAAACACCGGGTTTAATTTTCTGATGTAAAATTTTCTCAAAAAGCTTATCAACAGACTTTGCTCAAAGAGAAGTTACAAAAGATGACAGGAATAACCAGATTATTCAAATTTTTACATAGCGCATTTGAAAAAAATCTTATTCCAAATATTATTACATTATTACAACAATCTAACGTGTCCATTCCACGATTTTCAAATTACGGTTCACTTCGTCTTCTTTTACGTACGTCGCAAGACTCTTTTTCTGAACGAACTCTTCTACAGTATTTCCTGTAGATCTTGACACCCAGCTATCAATTTAACGCTTAGGTAACCCTCGAATTCCTCTTTCTTAGTGGTCGCAGATCTCTGACTATTTTTATTAGCTTATTATGATTCGCTCTAGAAACATGGTTATCCTATTATTTTTGTCCCTTTTTCCTTGGACAGATTGTACGATACATTCTTTAAGTAATATTTCAAATTATAATTAACATATTACATTATCAACAAGATGTTGTATTCAGAAGTTTTCTTAAATGTTATGAATCTGTACGTCAGTATTTTGTTCTGAATTTGGTATCGTCATGTATGTGGTTAAAAGCTAGATTAAAATTCTTCTTTACAAATCTTAAAGACTTCTTGCAAAAAGCTTGAGTCAAAGTATGAAAGAAATTCCACTATAAAGGACATTTTTATATCGAGCCTGCTACAAAATCGATTGGATTTGACTTTCCACGATACTCTTGGTCGAAATTAAATCGGTTGCGAAATGATAATGATAGATATGCTAGCCTAAACAAATAGGGCTATTCTTTAGACCAATTTTTCTCAACCGATGGTCCGCGAACCGGTGCCGGTCCTCAGCAAAATCTAACCGGTCCTCGAAAAAATATATAGCTGTAACAGCCAAGGGGGTGAATTCCCAATAAGTAAAATGGAAGGAAACTAAAAAGGGCAAAATTTAATAAAAAGTATGATAGCTTTGTCTTAGTTCAGCATATGAACTTGACAAAATATCCTTTAATAGATTAGGATAAATAATTTAGAATGAATTTATTAACTTTTTTGTTGATGGGAATTTTATAATCAAATGGAAACAATTAGAAATAGTAAAATGGACTGACATATTTAAAAGCAATAATAAAAATTTAGATAGGTTACAATTAAAAACATAACTATTCAATTTGAAAAGAAGAACAATTTAAAACAATATGATATAAATATGAAAAATAAATATAATTTACATAATCGACCATACTCAGCTCTTGACTGGAAGCGTTGAAGTGAACATACACCAGATCTCAGCCAGAAACTTCCCTAGGAGTCCCTTACAATTAACTTTGATTCCTCTTTATATAATACATAATTTGCCAATGTTATTATTTATATTCTGTGTAGCCTTACGGTTGTAGCCCTATGTAAACCAATACGGAAATGTTATGAATAATATCATTATTATCAAAATAATTCTGATCCTCCTTCTTCTTTGGGCATTGTCAGTCAGAGGTTGACATTTGCCCTAACTCACATAAGTCCTCTATCTTGATCTGTTCAGTGTCTTTCCATGTGTCCTGTATACTAATACTTGTTAATCTTGGGTTAGCTGATCTCTCTATCTCTTGCGAAATCTTCCCACTGGCCGACGGGTATTCTTTCCTTATTTTTTTGTAGAAATTGTGGCTAAAACGGCTTCTTTCAATTACTAAATACCTACGATCCCAGAAATAAGTGAAAATTTATACATCACATCATTTTTTTTCAGTAATGATGTTGAATTTAACTTTTTATATCTTCTTTATCTTCGTTATTATTGATACACACCGCACTTTACTAATTAGTAATATGCACCATAAAAATTTAATTTCCCAAAATAAAATTCTTTCAAATAGCTTTCTCTGAGAATCAGACCTTACTTGACATATAAATTAAATGGTATTTTAGACAGTTATAGAAACTACAGTTTTCTAAAAAATCTTAACAATCAAAATATTTTTAAAATGACACATTCCAAATATTTAATATATCCAAATCTCTTAAATACCAAAAATTTATCAGCAGTTATTAAAAATTTATTACAATTTTTTTCATGTAAATACCTTAACATGTTTGACATACATAACCTTGAAAAAAAAAAAAAAAACACATATCGACCATCTTGAAATAAATTTCTGAATAATTAAGAAGTAAATTATGATACTGGGATAAGAATTAACAACTATAATAAATAAATCGTCAACTAAATCAAAAAGATAAACATCGATTTTATAAAAAAGGCAAAAATATTTAGCGGCCCAGCATCCTCTGAACAGGTATTCCTAATTATGCAATACAGTAAGAAGTAATTAACCATGACTGGTTTTGTTTCTTTAGCTGGGATATTAAAGAAAGAACTCTTGAATATTGGCTGATGCATGAAATTTGGCACGTCGTTAATGTGTGCGTTTCATTACCGATTTATTACTAGTTAAATGTTAGCTAATTTACACTTGAATCATTTTAAAGGATTTACGTTTATGACCATGTATGCGGACGTAAATGATTTTGCGTTGAGCATTTTTATGTGCTGCATTAAGCATAGGTATACATATGACCGCATGTACGGTGAAAGTGAAAAAAAAGTACAAAGTGGATATTCACACATTTCAGGATTTCGTAGATACCTGGTAAGTGAAAGTGGTTAGCTGAGAGTCCGAATGTTGAATGAGAGTAACCACACTATTTGATTTAATCGCATCCAAATAAACAATATATTAAAAATCATTTGTCATCTGTTTTATTTACCTACAATATAAAAACTTTCTTTTAATACACTACACTGAATATCTTCTTTTTTTAATGAAAAAAATTCGATATATATCAAAAACATTTTTTCTTGGAAGTAATTTTAACAAAAATCGCGTAATGAAGTTTTTAAAAATTGCTTTCTTTTCCTTAATATAAAATAAATAATAGGTGCCCAATGCCTAAATAGGCGTATTCGACCAAAGAAAGTAAGTTCTCCGTTCCTAGATCGCCGGACATAGATATGAAAGCCACATAATCAGTGTGACATTTCGACCGGTCCTATTATCCCTGTATAAACAGGTACTCATTTAAAGTATTAAATCCTTGAGGCTGAGTCGACCCCAGAGCTGACTACACAATATCGGAAGATCAAAATCCGAAGGAGGTGGGGGATTTCAACCCGCGTCCCTGTGCTCCTTAATATACATTTCATTTCTTTGATACTATACGATAATTTTAGAAAAATAACAAACGTTTCAACGAAACAAAAATCAGAAAATTCGATATTTTATGCTATTTCGGTTCACATTAATAGTCAGTAAATTTTTCAGATTTATATTATATAACAACTTCTCTGGGTTATAGGTGTGAGTTTTTTTTAAACTGGCAAAAATAGGGGCCCTTATGTGTCCGTTATATATATATATATATATATATATATATATATATATATATATATATATATATATATATATTTGTTTCACCGCTTATACAGACCCAACTCGCTATACTCTGCAGGCGTTACCAGACCAAAAGTGACAAGCTCAGACCCGGCATCGGGTCTGACAACGTTTTCTATGCTAGAAGTACGAATTAGGCCTCAAACAAACTTTAGCAATGAGTTTCAGGTGGGTCTGGGAAAGCGGTAGAACGTGTTTTTTTATACAAATTTAGTTCACGAAATTTCTGTGAAGATGGTGCGCGTGTCGGGCTTGTATAAAATATTTGTAATCCATACGACTTATACAGACCCGCTATACACTATATACCTTCACAGACCCGAAACTTGGCAACACTGTTTGGGTCTGTCAAGATACATACCGGGTCTGTAAAAGTAATATGGCTATCACATATTATATATACTCACGACACCTACACATTCTTTGTTATTTTAGACTAAAGTAAGCTTTATATTACCTAATGTACAAAAATATTCTAGTCGAAACGGTTACTATTTAAAATTTGAATGGATTAAGGTAAAAAGGTGAAAATATCTGTGTATGTTGCAAGACAAAGAGTAAATAAAATCTAATATATAAGTAAAATTAAAAAAGAACTATCTCACTTCAGGGGAAATGTGTCTTCACTTGTCAATAAACCATTTAATTATGGTTATTAATTTGGAATGCAGGAAATATAGGTCCTTATTAATAAAAATAGTATCACTAATTACTTGTCTATTTATTTATTCATTTTAATCTTTGTGTCAAAAATTTCAAATTACAATTTTTAGAAAATTATCAGATAAGTAATTACTTATCTCTGAGTTCAATAACCGGACAATATGATGTGTTCGTTATTAACTTTAAAACTTTTATTTTATATCGTGACTATTAACTAAGCTCTGATGAAGATTTAAATAAAATCGAAACGTTAGCGAAGTTAATAAATTTGTTTTTATTTTCTGACTGGTCCGAATCCCATTACCTTCAACTATAATAAAAATTAAATTATTTTAAATAATTTTTATTTTTCTTTAATATAGTAACACGCAGTGCTATTCTTTTATGTTTGTCATCATTTCGATCCGTTTTCCTTTTTTAGGGTAGATATGACCTCCAAAAGACCCTTATAACGTCACTCATGTGTTTGTCTGTAGGATAGAAATTGTAGCCAAACGGCTTAAAATAGAAAGTTCAAATTTGACATGCTTATTCAACTCTTTGTCCCACATATAGGAAAAATACTAAGAGTTCAATACATCCCGAGATAAATATAAACAATTATGTATTTAATAAAAAATAAAAAAAATATTTTTTTAAAAATTATGAATGGCATAACAAATGAAACCTTTTAATTTGTGGATCAATAAGCAAAGTTTTATTTTTGAAAAATCTTTTTTTTTTTATGGGATATTTGCCAAAAATATGCCAAGAAATTTTTGTCCCCCACTTTATCTCTCAGAGGGGTTGAACTAAAATTCTGAAAAAAATCTCCATAATGAACATTGATGGGAACCCGAATAGTTTTACGGGAATTTTTAATAAGTTTTTCAATTATTTTTTTAAAATTTATTGTGTGGTGTCAAAAGAAAGCCTTTTAGAAGTAAATTAGGGAACGAAAAGTCGTTTTTTTTTAACACGAATTTAGCCAAAAATGTGCTAAAAAAGATCTTTTCCCGCCCCCTTTTACCCAACGGGGTTAAACTAAAAATCTGTAAATATTATAAGTAATTTACAATGATGTGAACCGGGAACGTACGAGAGGATTTTTTGACCAGCTTGCGTTTTTGAAAATTATTGCAGTATTTGCGTTTTTGACAAAATTAATTATTTTTTTAATTCGTGGCTAAATTATAGATAATAATGTATGGATTGTTTGTATTTATGGCTAAGATAGTGTGCCTTTTTTTGAATTTAAAAATATATATAAAAAAAGAATTAACAGCTGAGGACCGAGTTTTTAACACCACACTATTATACTATTATACGTTGTGATTCAACCTTTTATTTTTAAGGTATCAAAGAGGATTAAATCATTTTTAGTAATGAAATACTTGAAAATAATGAAAAACAAATAACACATTGTTAATAGTGAGAAATACGTTTATGAAATTGAGAAAAATTATGCCATTTATAAATACTGATAAATATAAATAAATGAAGCCTTATATAATATATTTCTTATTAATCTACTGAAGACTTGAAGACAAAGCAAATGTAGAAAAAAATGTTAGGACTTTTAGTAAATTATTTAAATTTAATGGAAGGTTCTACGGATTTTATCGGGACTATAGCTGTAGCCATATTTCCTCGTAGAAAGTTTTCCCCTTTAATCGAAAGGGGTTAAACTAAAAAAACTGAAACAAATTCTAAGTAATGTACATAGTTCTTAACCGGATACGGTCAAGAGGAATTTTTGAATCAGAATTCGTTTCTGAAAAATATTGCAGTTTTGATGTTTTTGACTAAATTAATTATTTTTTTAATGCATGGCGAAATTATCGCTAATACTGTTATGGTTTTTTTGTATTTATGACTAAGGTAGTGTATATCTTTTTTCAAATTAACAAAAACATTTATAGTAGTGAAATATTTACAAATAAAATAGCACATTCTTAATAGTGATAAACAGTGCCGTAACTATCTTTTTTCTGGTCCTGGGTAAGATTTTATAGTTTGGGCCCCTTAACATATTTTGGGACCCCTAACATATTTTGGGCCCCCTAACTTATTTTGATCCCCATAACATATTTTGGCCACCCGCGCGCATCTTTAGGCACTTGGGCCGCTCTCATTAACAGTTCAACTCTCTGACTGATAAACCATTAATACAATTCTTTCATTTATATGTAAATTGTTAAGATTAAACTTTTGCATCTGTGGATCTTACGTATTTAACTTTTCATCATTGCTGGGTGTTATATATTTATTTGATTACATTCCCGTTTTAGAACAATATTATTTCTGTGATCTGTTTTGTAACGGACAGTGAAAAAAATATTTTATATCACTACAAACAAAATATTTTTTCTGTGAATATATATTTTCATTCAAGAATGTTATTCCGTAATTATTCAATAACAAATGTAATCCGTTTTTCGAAAATATTATGTTAATTTAAATTTTATGGCAGACCATTTTAGGAACCCTATTTTATCAGGGCCCCGGACCTGTGTAATTATTTAAGAACTTTCTTTTGATATCACAATAAAAAAAAATTTAAATAATTACATTTTTCAACGACACAAAAAATCGATATTTTCGAAAAACTTATCAGATAAAAAATTCTTGTTGAACTAATCCGGTTTCCAACAATGTACATAATGGAGATTTTTTCAGATTTTTAGATCAACCTCTCTAGGAGATAAGGTGGGAAACTAACACTTTTTGGCGAAAATCTTTTAAATGATTTTACAAAAATAAAAATGTGTTTGTTTATTCACGGATTAAGAGGTTAAAGCGCTCAAAAGCTCCAAAGACACCCAACTCGGCATACGTTACTATTTAAAAAATCAAAGTTGTCCTTGATATCCAGTACTTCCGGTTTGTTCCGGAAAATTTCAATACTACCATTCGATTCTTTGGGCAGACTCGGGTTATCATAATTTTTTCCCCAAATTACTAAGACATCGTGTTTAAATAAAAAATTGATGTGAAGTGTGAATATTCACACATTTCAGGGTTTCGCAGGTATATAATAAGTGAAGGCGGTATGCTGAGTGTGTAGGACAAATTTTACTTTGTAGTAATCACGGCAAAATGAACGATATTTTTAAAATAATTTATCGTCTGTTAATCATATAATAAGACTGGTTATTAAATTTACGCTCATAAAAATTAAATACAACATTTGTCAAAATATAACTAGAATTTTGACAAAATAATTTCAACATAATAAAAATGCAAAAAAAAAACAGGAAAAAATAAAATTCACTCCGTTACTCGAACTCGAAACCCTTCGTTTTCCAGCCAGTTTAAGAGCGCTCTAACGCATGCAGCCATCGCACGCTATGCATGTGAGTGTCTTACATTGGTATAACTTTTGTACTTTGTGAACCAAAAACCACAAAAAATGCGTTATTTTCCAAAAACATAATCTGATCAAAAATTCCTGTTGTACTATTTCGGTTCACACCAATATACATTTCTTAGAATTTTTTTAGATTTTTAGTTTAAACCATCTGGGCTACAGGGTGTGGGACAAAAATTTTTTTGCACAATTTTGGCAAAAATCGCATCAAAATAATTTATTTTGCAAAAATAAAAATTTGATCGTTAATCCACGTACTAAGGGTTTTCATTTGATACCCTATTCAGAATTTAAAAAAAATATTTTTGTTTTCAAAGAGCACATATTTGTTTATATTTTTAGGGGGGTATGTTTTTTAGATGTTTTAGTATTTTTCCTATGTGCGGGTCAAAGAGTTGTATAAGCATGCCAAATTTCAACTCTCTAGGTTTAGCCGTTTGGCTACAATTTTTACCGAACAGACAGACAGACAGACAGACAGACAGACAGACGACAAAATGACGGTATAAGGGTTTTTTGGTCATACCTACAAAACCCTAAAAAGACAGTTGGTCAGTGGTAAATTTAAATATGAAATTCCTTAGTGTAACAGGGTGCTAATAACCTAGATGTTGGAGCACCCATAAATAAAATTACTATTATATATATAAAAAAAAACTATTATGACACGCTCTGTGTTGGTCGTACAGTAAAATGTTTTGAATCATTGTTTTATTATACTACAGTCTGTTCCAAACGGTTAAGCGGGACTAAATGGGATTTTCGTTCTTTAAGGTTGTCACGAGAAGGGACCTTGCTGGGGTTATTTCATTTTTAACGTTGGAATGTCAAAATTTAAAATTACAACAATGAAACCATAGAAACGAATGACATGTCAAAATTAAATTATTTTTTTTTACAAATTTTAATGACAAAAAAATAAATAAATGGGAAATTTGTATTAAGAATGCACAAAATATCAAAATATAAAGAAAATGACATTTTAAAATGATATTAACCTTAACCAAAAAATGTTAATTGTAAGTATGATTTACAAAGCTTAAACAAAACGACCGAAAAGCACGATTTAAGCGATGAAAGTAACTAGATTGCAAAATCTAGTTCCGCTTAACCATTTGAAACAGACTGTATAAGTTTTTATGGCGTACATGGTAAATGGAAAACGTATCAAGAAATAGAAAAATTAGATTCACTTTCATTCTTGAAAAAGAGTTTCGAAGTTGAAGTTAAATAATTTTAAAAATTCGTAAGTGAAAAGAATCATAGGAAGTACACAGACAGTTCTGAGGATGTAGCGGAATGCAAGTAAAAAAATAATTTTATTATTACCACTGCAACCGATCAAAAATGAAATTTTTTAGCCTCATATAAATTTTTAAATACTATTAATTGTTATGGACATTCATTGAATGTCAATAGTAAACATTAGATTAACCGAGAAACCTTATAAATGAACTATTAATCCTAAAATAAAAATTATGTCATATTGAAATATACGTAAATTTTATTACTATCGCTAGACAATCGTCAAATGAAGGTCAACATGAGGATATTTGTTTACAGAAACGATGTAAATACCGACAACACTGTACGGGATTGAGTACGTCGTCAGCATATACAAATTATACACAAATGACCTGATTACGACGTAAACATGTATGGGGTTTAATACCGGTTATCAAATATAGCAAAAATGTTTTTTTCATAATTCGTTACCCCTTGAAGGTTGCTCCAGGAGTGCAAAGTACGCTCTTTCTATTTTTGATACATATACTCCTGAAATCCCATTAGATTCGGTGGGTCTGTGGTTGTCTGTTGCATGTACATGGCTTGACAACGTCGGTCAGATAAATATATATATATATATATATATATATATATATATATATATATATATATATATATATATATATAGGGTGGTAGTGGTTTAGGTCTTAAACCATCCTCCGCCAGGTACTACACTTCAGGCTTACCACAAGGTAGCACGTCATACGCGAATACCTGACGGGGAAGACACACGGCCGCATCTCAGACCTTAGAGATGTGCGGCAGCGGGTAGTGCACTACGCCGTGCGTCTTTAAAGTGCGCGGAGAACGAAGCAAACATGCTTTTTGCACTCTGCAGACCAACGAGCTGGAAACCGGTCTGCAGGCAGGTATGATCTTAAGTTCCTGTTCGAAAGACGCCTTCGTCCCGCCGAGGACTCCCATGATCAGAATCACGAGCTTAATTTTGTGCTCCGGGTACATTTGCCGAAGCTCAGACAGGAGATCAGAGTATTTCTCTCGTTTTTCGACCTCTTTCAAAGAAATGTTCTTCTCTGCTGAACCCGAGAATTCGATTACGAACATCTCGCGTGTCTCGTGATCCAACAGAACGATATCTGGCTTCGACGCTTGAAACGGTCGAGAAGTGGGGATGGAATAATCCAGTAAATCCGACATCTGGAATTTTCCACCACAAGCTCAACGTCCCCAGGAGTTTAAGGCACGACACGTGAAGTGTCGATGCCATACTGCTGTCTCAGGTGGAAGTATATAACGCGCAAATCAGCATTGTGCCAGTAGATATAGTATGACCCGGCATAGAAGGGGCATGCAGATAATAAATGCGTCAGGGTTTCTGGGTATGTTTTACACGCTCTGCAGGTATGCGCAATATCTTCCTGCAAGATGTTTTTACGATGTGCCAGCGTACTAAGCACCCCATCCTAAGCAACATGCTAATATGAATGCTTCTACCTCAGATCTGAGACCCAATGAGCGCAAGAAAGCAAAAGTTAAGTTCCGGGCCAAAGACTGGTCCTGGATGACTTGGAAGAACGTAGAGTCTAGGTTTTTCCTCATATGTTCTTCCATAAGGATGTTAAGTTCTGCCTTCTTTATAGATTCGCTGACTTGTCTGTACTCCTCGTTAGACATAGGAGTACCAGCGAGTCTTGTGTTTGGGGCTAATTGGGCTAACAGATTAGCCCAGAAGATAATCTGCTGCTTTGCGTGCTGCCTGAAACAGGAACGCTCCTTTACCTGCAAACTCATGAGTGGTGACAAGTTGCATCAGGGGATCAGTTCTTCTTAACAGCTGGGAAGACCAAATCTGCCTAAGTCGTGACTTATAAATGCTGTGGAGAGGCTCTTTGATTGTATTAGCGTCCTGCTTTGAGAAATACCCAGGTACGTGTAAGTCTCTCCAGCATCTAGACGTCGTATAATGCTCCCATCGACCAACTGAACATTCACGCTTTCACCTACACCTCGACCTCGTTTAATATGAAGGACTGCGCATTTATCCAGGCCGAATTTCATACCAACCGCCTTACTGTAATTATAAACAGTATCCAGAGCGCTTTGTAGATCACTCTGGTTGGAGGCATATAGTTTCAGGTCATCCACATAAAACAAACGGGTGACCTTATGTTTCCTTCTGCGCGGCGGTCCACATCTATATGCACCATTCCTGAGCTCAATACAGAGAAGCAATAGTGAAAGGCAAAAGAGTAGTGGACTCAACGAGTCACCTTGAAAGATTCCTTGTTGGTACCGAACCCACTCTTTATGGAAGACTTCTTTACCAAATGATAAATGAAATTTGGTCTTCCATAGCAGTATGATGTTTTCTATGCATCTCACTATCTCGGGGTGGACCTGGAGGTATTCAAGTATCAATAAAATGGAAACACATTTTTTAAAAAAATGTATTCGATAAAGTATTTTATTCTGAATTCAACGTTGTAGACAACATAACCTTACAGGACAAAGTAATCGAGAGACAAAAAATCAAATTAAATTTATACGATTTTTATTCAAATCTCGTTTTAACAAGGGTGCTATGAATGATAACAACGGAACATTCTTATTTTGTTTCATTACTTGTTGTTCATTGTCGTTTGTAATTTGTAAATACTGTTTGTTGGGTCAGTATTTCGACAAGAAAATGAATAATTTTACGCATTATGCAAAAACTGATATACTTGAAGTGTACATTCTGTGTAATAAGAATTCTCCCTGCCAGAGAAGTTCCCGGTTCGTGGTATTTTTTATTGGACAACAGTCTAGCTCAGGGGTGACCAACTTTTTTCAGTGTTGCGTTAACACAAGACTTATCTGATGTAAAATATTTGTACGATTACACATAATTATATAACCCTAAACACAACTTAAAAAATACAATTTCAATACAAACATTAAATACAAAATTAAGTGCGAGATTTGGCACTGCTTAATTTTTGATATTAGTATATACACAATGTATGCACCTAACTTTCATAAGTTATTTTAATTCTATTTTTTGATATTGCGAATGACACTACCGCCTCGGGTCGCCCCTGGATCTAACCTATTCACTTCCCGTGGTTGGAGGATCGCTCGAGAGCATTTCTCGTTTTTCCTACTTACCATTACATTTGAGGCGCCCCGGCCAATCCCTGGAAGGCTATAGAAATTCCTGAAGGCCTCCCCAGGTCTGATAGTCCGTGTTTGGTTTTATATTGGGTACGTTGGCATACGCACAGGATTTTGTTGGACGTCAATGTCCGTGGAGACACATGGCTAATTTGCGCTAATTTTGAGTACAACCGACTGCCTTTTTCGTACGTGCGTGTTTGTTTGTGTGTCTGTGTACACAGATTGTGGCTAAGCCTCAAGATGAATCACGTCTATATGTGTGTTCGTGAATTATGTTATATAGCAAGAATAACACACCCAGTCGCGTATAGGCTCGACTGGTTAGTCACGGCCTACTCACTTCGCTGCTGTCTGATTTCTCAATCTAGTTTTTAGTTCATTCTTTCATGTTTAAAAATCGCCTAACATTCCTCAAGTATCATGTAGGTGCTTTATGTTATGTACGTTATGAGCTGCTTTTATTTTGGTTATCACGGTTATTTCGACTTAAATGGCCCCGTAATGCAAGATTTACTGATGCTACAGCTATGTAAATTATAATATATTCATGTTTATATATACACAAGTGGCTTATTATGATAGTAGTAGTGCCTTAACTCTTCAATGTTGTTTTATGCATTATTACATTAATAGCATGTCCAGTTCACTCCGCAATACTGCATTTATTTATGTTTATATATAGGTATAGATACTGAATGCGGGCATAACACAATTAAACGGTTCGTAACTGTGTGCATTCTTACAGATAACATAATTTTAAAAAAATCTGTGTGTGTGTGTGTGTGTGTGTGTGTGTGTGTGTGTGTGTGTGTGTGTGTGTGTGTGTGTGTGTGTGTGTGTGTGTGTGTGTGTGTGTGTGTGTGTGTGTGTGTGTGTGTGTGTGTGTGTGTGTGTGTGTGTGTGTGTGTGTGTGTGTGTGTGTGTGTGTGTGTGTGTGTGTGTGTGTGTGTGTGTGTGTGTGTGTGTGTGTGTGTGTGTGTGTGTGTGTGTGTGTGTGTGTGTGTGTGTGTGTGTGTGTGTGTGTGTGTGTGTGTGTGTGTGTGTGTGTGTGTGTGTGTGTGTGTGTGTGTGTGTGTGTGTGTGTGTGTGTGTGTGTGTGTGTGTGTGTGTGTGTGTGTGTGTGTGTGTGTGTGTGTGTGTGTGTGTGTGTGTGTGTGTGTGTGTGTGTGTGTGTGTGTGTGTGTGTGTGTGTGTGTGTGTGTGTGTGTGTGTGTGTGTGTGTGTGTGTGTGTGTGTGTGTGTGTGTGTGTGTGTGTGTGTGTGTGTGTGTGTGTGTGTGTGTGTGTGTGTGTGTGTGTGTGTGTGTGTGTGTGTGTGTGTGTGTGTGTGTGTGTGTGTGTGTGTGTGTGTGTGTGTGTGTGTGTGTGTGTGTGTGTGTGCGTAAATTTATTTATTATTATTATTATTATTTATGGGAGGGCCAGTTAATGTATATAAACATTACACTGTAAGTTAAATATAACTAAATAAAAAACTTATTACTTACCTAATTATTATTTAAATACCAATTTGCTAACAACCTGCCAAAAATATGTTTATTCCCTACCCTACAATCAGACCTACCCTATATTTAGCTAGGAGATACAAGAGTGCGCGTGCCGGTTGTTTAAATGAATAGTAGGTAGCGCGGTAAAAAATATTATTCATTTAGCTAGTGACCAAGTTTATGTATTTTTATAAGTTTGTATATTTAAGTTTCAGCCCTGCGTATAAGCCACATGGATTGGTCTAAAAAATCTAAATAATGCACATAAATAGTAAAGAATTTTTTAATCATAATTTTAACGAAAGATATCGATCCATGTGTATCCAACAGTTTTTTTATTGCTTTCATTTCTGTAATATCATTTATATCATTACATTTGTAAATAAACCCATAAACAAAAAAAAAAATATATATATATATATATATATAAACCGCAGGTTCTTTTTTATTCGTCAGTTTATTAAAATGTTCTTGTCGATTTATAAAATATGAAACGTTTCGTGCATGGGTAGTATGCACATCTTCAGTCAGTCAATCAGATAAAATGAAATCACCACGTAGTCAACTCGAAGTTAAAAACGAAGTAAAAACCACACAGTTTTTAACTTCGAGTTGACTACGTGGTGATTTCATTTTATCTGATTGACTGACTGAAGATGTGCATACTACCCATGCACGAAACGTTTCATATTTTATAAATCGACAAGAACATTTTAATAAACTGACGAATAAAAAAGAACCTGCGTTTTATTTCATATAATACTCGTCAAGAACCAAATATCCAAATATATATATATATATATATATATTGATACAACCGACGTGGTCAGACCAATGATATCCAACAGGCGACCTAAGACCTACCGTTATTTAAAGGATTTCGCGTGTATATATGCCAGATATAGAATCTACCAGTTATAACTCTCAGGGCACACTGAGAGGGGTAAGAAAATCTCAAAAAAAAAATTCGCTATGTTTAATAAACATTATTAGACCCAGTATATGGAACCGCTTTTTCAGTATCACCTGTATAAAATAGTGTTGTTCAATCGACATTGTCAGGCCTTGCGACGTTGCCAATTTTATCATAGTGTATAATATGATTTGTAAAGTTGAAAACATTCAAACCGACTCATTCAGTCCTACTGTTCAGGAGTATGTTTACACTCAAGAGTGCATTTTAAATAAATAATAATAATATTATATGTGAAAAAACACTTGTTGATAATTCATATACGTATTTGCAATGTAACATGTGGATCAAAATGTCCTTTCTTCGGGGGGCTATGTTTTATATAAGAAAATCTCCTTTTTTTTCGACAAATGACACGTGCATTATGAATACTCAATTAACAAAAGAAAATCTGCGATTTATAATACATAAGCCATCTGAGACTGAAAGACTTTTTGATCATAAGTTAGTAATTACATTTAATATATGCCGATTATTATTTTATACATAAAATATATTCGGGGGATCCTCCTGTGCTGTTTTTTTCACGCGTTTTTGAAAATGATTACACTTCAAATTAAATAATTTTGTTACTCAATAAAATGAAGAAATATTAGTCAATACTGTCGCATACCTGACCCGAAAAGCACAGCCACTAGGTTGTACTGCGCATTAAAATATATTTTTACAAATTGTATCTTGGTTTTAATTATATTGGCGTATTATTTACGTATTTTGTTATTAAGGACATTTATTACTGTATAAATTCAGTAAACTATTACTGTCGTGATAATAAAAGGTAATATTTACAATTATATTTCTCATATGAAAAATAAAGAGAAGTCATCATCATCATTGACGCGACAGCGCGAGATGAGTCTAGATCTCTTGATTTCAAGTTTTGTGACCACATTTTCAATCTGTGTACATGTAGGAGTAATATAGACAGGATTACGTCTATTTTTTAGCGCACACAGAAATGCCCGTACAGCTTATAGCCGGTTGCCACAGGCTTGCTTGTGATAAGTAAAATTAAGCCAGATCCTTAGAATCACCGATAAACGAAATTCTATACACCAAAAAGAAGTATGCGTGTCAGGTGGATCATAAACGAGAAAAAAATAATATTTGTAAAAGGTTGTTTAATTAAACCTTTTTGTTATAACTCACTGTTTTTTTTTTTTTTTTTTTAATGCAGTTTCGGCTCTGGCAATTCTCAAATTTACGGTGAGCCGAAACTACAGTCAGTGAACTAATCTGTGAAACGTAACAACAAGCATCATTTAACAACCTTTTATCTTC
The DNA here is from genome assembly GCA_963971575.1 of Liopterus haemorrhoidalis. NCBI lineage: Eukaryota > Metazoa > Arthropoda > Insecta > Coleoptera > Dytiscidae > Liopterus > Liopterus haemorrhoidalis. Next base: position 123,160,547 of record OZ020611.1, read on the forward strand.
TAAGTGAAATTTACAAAGTTGTGGAAAATTTACATATATAAATAAAATTGGAGGTTAAATCTGTTCTTTTTTAGGGTTTTGTAAAACCCTTATACCGTCATTTTGTCGTCTGTCTGTCTGTCTGTCTGTTCGGTAAAAATTGTAGCCAAACGGCTAAACCTAGAGAGTTGAAATTTGACATGCTTATACAACTCTTTGACCCGCACATAGGAAAAATGCTAAAACATCTAAAAAACATATTCCCCTAAAAATATAAGCAAATATATGCTCATCGAAAAAAAAAAAAAATTTTTTTACAATTCTGTGTATGGTTTCAAATGAAAGCCCTTGAAACCTGAATTAACGATCAAAATTTTATTTTTGCAAAATAAATTATTTTGACGCGATTTTTGCGAGAATTGTGCAAAATTTTGTCCCACACCCTGTAGCCCAGATGGTTTAAACTAAAAATCTGAAAAAATTCTAAGTAATGTACATTGGTGTGAACCGGAATAGTGAAACAGGAATTTTTGATCAGATTATGTTTTCGGAAAATAACGCATTTTTTGTGTTTTTAACTAAAATATGTAAAATATTTAATCCGCTATTTAACACAGTAAAGGAGTGAACGTTCGTAGATCAGTGGTAACGTTCTCGCTTCGTAAGTTGCAAACTACTGATCACCTCCCGTCAATTTTTATTTTTTCTGTTTTTTTTTTCATTTTTATTTTGTTTAAATTATTTTGTCAAAATTCTAGTTATATTTTGGCAAATGTTGCATTTAATTTTTAAAAGCGTAAATTTAATAACCAGTGGGAAGTGTTGATATTATAATTTAATTCTATGTTTGAATGTATACGAAATCAGAGGGGCGGAGTTTATGACTTAAACAACCAATGGAAGCCGTAGGCGCAATTTTCAAAATATTAATGAACCTTGCTATATAAAAAAAAGATACTGCAAATTTTTAGAAACCCAAATAATGGTATTAGGCATTCGAATTAAAATTAATAAAAAAATATTTTAACATAAAAATTGTTTTGGCTTCCCAAATAATCATCATTCACTAAATACCTGCGAAACCCTGAAACGTGTGAAAATTCACACTTCACATAATTTTTTCTTGGTACCCATTTTTCGTTTCTACATGTTCCAAGTGAATGTAAAACAAAATTCACAAAAAAAATCTCTGTCTGTCTGATATGCTTTTTTCTATGGGTTTATTTATCTGACATTCAAAAAACAAGAGCTATTATCTGTCTCATTTTGTAATACGAAACTAACAGGGAAACTTCATTTTTTATGTTGTATATTTAAAATATCATCTTAGGGTGGTAATTCTGAAGTAACACCTTTCAAAATATTTGACAATGTCAATTATGGTATTAAATTATATGTCAACTTACTAACACAAATTGCATAAAACACAAATTGACAAGTATTTGTAATATATTTTATACAACCAGAACAGAAATTATGAATAAGCGAAATAAGATGAAATAAATATTTGTATATAATTCAAAATATTAGACATGTCAATCACAAATTTGACATGTCAATTTGGTATCTGACATGTAGTTTTTGAGTGAATATAACCTCAGTATAATGAAACTTCACCAAAAATGTGAAAGCCAGATTTACAAGTTTACATGGTTTCAAAAAAGTCTATTTACACCACAACAGTCACCAAAGTAACCAGATATAGTTTCGTATTACAAATTGAGACAGGTTATATATATATTTTCTCGTAATTTAATGTCATGATAGAGTGAAACCAGGTTTCGAGCCTATGATATGGCATCTTAAAATTTGAAGTTAAGAGGCGAATGTAGCCACCTCCAAAGTCCATCGTTGCATGCGGGGTGCGGTGGCGAGAAGTCGTATTACGTCATTGGGGGAGTGACCAAAGTGGAAGTAGCTTACAGGGAGAGGGAAAAGTGCTAATATTTATAAATCAACCTGCATTTTTGGGAATCATAAAATATAGATTAAATATATTCGAATCAATTTGATTTTTTTTTTTTTAATTTCAAGATATGAAAGAAAATATCAAAATTTTAATAAGTAAATAAGTAAATAAATTTTAATAAAAAATAAAGTAAATAAATTAAATATTTTAATAAGTTTAAATTTGTATTTTGATTTATTTTTAATTTCAAATTTTACAGTGCTATACTTTTTTCAATTTCACATGACTGTTACTCAGTAAATGAATAAAAATTACAAATGTTTACACTTAACCATTCTATATTGTAATTTTATCTTTAAAATAAGCTCTTGTATGTGAAAAGTGATTAATATTTATTACCAATTCTGATTTTACAGATAATTTTGTAGAAATAATAGTTTTTTTTTATCATCAAAAAATTATGTTAATAATCATAGATTCACCCCTTTAGGGGTTGATGTAACCTTTTGGTTAAACTCGATTACAGTATAACAATCCCATACGTTACCATAACAACCATGTTCTGACCATTTGGTTATAGTTAACTAAGCTTTCAGAAGCCGGCCATAATTATTTAACTTAATTTTTGGGACCATTTTTTTGTGTCAATATGAATTTGTATTCTACCACGGAAAGTCTAAAATAAAACAGGTAAATTTGACGTCACAAACTGTTTTATTCCAAAGATCTTCTGTTACCCATTTCAACCGAATTCAAAGATATGTGTAGGAAACGAAGGCGGAGCTTAAGACTCCCTCTACTATGATTAGATTAGTTTAAAACCACGCTACCAGATGGATACATCTCTCGATGCTTGTAAATGCCAGTATTTCATATAAATAGTGTTTCGGTGTGGGCCAAAGAATTGGTGCTAAATATTAATTAATTTTCATAAATAAGGGCTCATTTTAAAGATAAAAGTACAATCTATAGGATTCTAGCTATGGAATTTGCAATTGTTATTGATTTACGGAGGAACAGTGATGTGAAGTTAGACAAAGTTTAGGACATTGTAAAACTGAAAATTAAAAATAAAACCAAATTTTAACTCTTAAATCCAACGGAGCCAATCTTTATCTTCAAATTAAAAAAAAAATCAAATTTATCCGACAACATTTGGTTCAAATTCTTTGGCCCTTTCAAATGCACGTATCCGTTGAGCGTAACCCAGGTACAGTACGCTCTTAAACGTACACATAAATGTTCAATACTCAAAATGAAATGGGAACTTTTGTTTTTTACAATTATTTTTATTTTTTACAATTAAGAAAAGTAATTGTTCAAACGAGTTATTTGTAATTTGAAACCTTTTGTGTTCTTCTTTGGAATTAAGAATAAATTATGGACATTGATGCCCGTATTAGAATAATTTTCTGTGAAATATATGAACAAAGTTCAAACTTATTAAAATGTACATTTATTTGGGATTCTAATAAAAACATTAAATAAATTTAACGTCTCATTTGAAGCAGTAACATTCAGCACGCTTTAAAAAATCTATAAACTATAAAAATGTAATTATTTCTAAATTGGAAAAAAAAGAAGAATTTCATGGCGCAAATACCAAAATTTTAATTTGAACAAATTTGATACAAATCGGTTATATGCATTGTTTTTAAGTATCTACGAGTCTGCCAAAACTAAATTTGAGTTTAAAGTTTTTCTGTAAGACAAATTGAAAGAAAATATTTAAGTTCTTACAATGAACTAAAATTATCATGACTGGAATGTTTATCTAGCTCATTCTATACAGTGTTGCCAGATTTAAGGCTTGACAACGTCGACTGAATTGTGCTGGTCTGACAAAGTCGGAATCGTACATTTTTTGTATAAAAAGTTATATACAAAAACTACTGGCGCGCGCTCTTCACGACAAATCAGTGAACTAAATTTGTATATAAATATACGATCTACCCTCGTATTCAGACCATTTGTGAAATTTTCTCTGTCATCGCTGCTATATAATCAGGGTGCAAGAGCTCCAAAAAACATGAAAAACGTTTTCAGACCATTCCCCTGGTCTGAAAACGTCAATTTTGGTTTGACACCGTCCATTGAGTACATAGAATTGGCTTGCATAAGCGGTAAAACAAATATATATATATATATATATAGAACTGAAACAACAAGATTTTATAACATATGATTACACTAGTTTACAAATTTATACAAAGTTCTTCCGCACAAACAAAAGTCTACTTAAATACATCGTACTTTTCTATTTAAGTGTAAAAAACTATTTCTTTATGTATGTATGATATTTCTTTACTGTGATAATTGGTACTGTAATGTTTTGCTTGTTTTGGCCGCAAGGCTGTTTAATAAAAAAAAAAAAACATTTTTTGACTAATTTTGCGTTGCCGATTCGAATCTGATTTCTATCACGTCTTGAATTTGAGATATAAAAAAATCATTGTGTATAATTCATTCGTGATGTTTCCTCATCTGAGTAGGGTCGCAGGTTTGTTAGTAGCCATTAAGAATAAGTAAACATATGAAAAAAAATAAAATTAATGTTTTAAAATGTCAATTATGTAACATCCTTCATTCGGCAACATTGGCAATATATTATACTCTATCTCAGAAAGACTGATAGTAATAAATCATTTTGTCAGACAGTTACCAGTGGCGTGCACATTTTAAACACGTTTAAATTGGTTTTGTGTGTTTCTATATTACTATTTATCATTTTATTAAACGCACGCCTGTGACCATATTTATCATATCATTAAACACACCCCTGTGACCATATTTTTCCTGAAAATTTTAGGGTCAAATTTTTATGATCTATTGTGTTCAACCCTAGTTCGTATTCCCATATAATATGTGCGGCACACTCGGTTGTTTTTAACAATAATTCGTTTCGAACTATTCATATTTTGTCGCTTTTGTTTTGCCGCTTCTGTGTGAAAAAACAATAACTTTTTACAAATAATAAATTTTATTACTATCAGTCTTTTTGAGATAGATTATAAATTGATGTAAAAATGTCATATCAGAATCATGCAACCTAACAAAAAAATATCTTACTTTTTAAATTTAAAAGAGGCATATTTATTTGATTAACATATAGCATGTATTTTATTTTAAAAAGTACGCTCATGGATACTGAATAATTATATTTTTTATCAGCCATTGCATATATCTGTCCGGTCTCTGCTTATAACATACGTATTTATATCAATTTAAATATTAAACTATCGTGTAGGGAATTTAATAAGTTAACAGAATATCACCATCCAATTCAGTTGATTTCTTTTCGAGATATTCAGCAAAATGTGTCAAAAAAACTTGAAAAATTTGTTACAATTAAAAAAAAAATCCAAACCAGGCAAATATTTTGAAACCCTTATATATAGCCTTTATTGATTTCTACATGGCCTTTGACACACTGGAGCATCCCCCGATATAGCAATCTCTAAGATCTCAAGGCATGGAACTCAAGTACATCAGAATATTGCAAAATATTTATAAAGACACCAAGCATAGATTAAACTAGAGCGACATGGAGATCCGTTTCCAATCAGAAGGGGAGTCAAGCAAGGTGACACTACTTCCCCGAAGCTTTTTAATGCGATATTAAAAGATATCTCTCGCCAACTAGACTTCGATGAATATGGCATAAACATACTGGCAAAGAAATTATTCAGAACTCTAGTGCATGATGGCTCAGCTAGCTACCAAAAGCGAGAAAATAGGTTTAGTGATAAATGCCCAGAAGACGAAAATCATGACCAGCCAAATATTAATCAATAATAATAATAAGCCTATATTTAAGTTCCCAGATACATAAATCTTATAATTTTAAATTAATTATGATAAAATAAACAAAATTAAATTTGAAAATATCTAAACTACAAATAATTTATGTAATTATTTAATATTAATGTTCGGAATTTAACTTCGTCGCATTTCTGGGGAAAGGCCTCCCGCAATAGTTTCCATCTCCCCATCTTCTATATTGCATACCTTTTCTTCGTTTTTTATTTTTAAGTACTCAAAATGTTACTCTTTGAGTCCATCATTCATCATGTTTATTATGCATGCATCATGCGAATTACGTGCCCTTCTCTATTTTAAATCCTTTGTCTTCCTTACGTCTTTCTTCGTTATGCCTAGCAAACTTCTTTCCATTGTTCTTTGTTTGTTTTTTTTTTTTTTTTTTGTTGGGCTCCATATCTGACATCTATATATTAAAGTGGAAAGCTTTGAATATTTCATTGTAACCAAAATTTTTTCCATGCCAGATTTATTTTTCTATTTAGTACTTTTTCTTGTCTGTTCTTAAATGATATTAACTATCCTAAGTAGCTAAATTTATCGACATACTCCAAGTTTCCATCTTCAATTTTGATGCTATTTTTTATGTGGTTTTTCATAATTCTAGTCTTCGAATAATTCCGTAATGGCAAGTGATTTACTTCAAATTTAAAAGCTGCAGCTCAAAACGGCAAAAAAACGTATAAGGCAGTAGGAGCTTAATCCGTTAAATTCCAGCTAAATTATTAGGCCAAACTACAATAAAATAATAATTAGTCATTATTCTATTTCTTTAAGTAATAAGTTAAATTATTAATTTCGAACTAATTTAACGCTTTAATTAAATGTTAAAATATTTCGCTTCAATTCAACAAAAAATATTGGAAAAAAGGAACAACATATTACACAATTAACCAAATATTATAGAATTAAAATAGCTTAATTTTTTCCGGATTAGAAGTGACATCCACAGATTTTAATATGTTTTCTAAATTAGGCCGTAAATGTACAGTCTATAGTGCTGGATACGATGAAGCCGGTGATCCGGCTATATTTGCCAGGGACTGTATACCGCATTCTTCAGAGCCAGTACTCAGTACCTATAAAATTATAGCTCTTGTCCGTATTAGAGGGCAACGGCACATCTTAAAAAACCCTTAAATTTAACACTTACTTTATTCTAATTAAATGTCACTACGTTTTTTAGGGTTTTGTAGGTATGACCAAAAAACTCATATAACGTCACTCATGTGTCTGTCTATCTGTATAGTACAAATTGTGGCACAACGGTTGGACCTAGAAAGATGAAATTTGGCATGCTTGTAAAATTCTTTGACCTACATGTAGGAAAACTAGAGAGAAAAAATACATTGTAATTTTTATAACCTCAGTTACTATTATTATATTTTGCAGTTAGTACCAGGGATGGGGAGTCGACAGAAAAATTACCGACTCCTGACTCTCGACTCCGGAGTCGGTATTTTTGAAAACCGACTCCGACTCCAACTCCGACTCCCGACTCCTTTCACTCGTAAATTGTAAAGTCTATTCCAAATGTTTAAGTGGAACTAAATGGAATTTTTATTTTCTTAAATTGTAACTTTTTAACGATAAAACTGGGTTTTTGTTAAACAAAATGATACAGAGTCTCATTCAATCCTTAAAAGTTAGTAGATTTCGATATTTAATTCCGCTTAAACCAAAGAAACAGACTTTACTTACATAAAATATCTTGGGTTGGGGTGAGCTGTTTTTATAAAATATCATTTTCATTTCATCTTGACTATTGAGTCATTATTAATACAAATTTTCGAATATATTACTTTTAAAAATTTTTGTTTTGTATTTTATATACTTTATTTTTTATTACATGTCACTTTTTTCTTATGACATTTAGATTTTAGCTGCTAACATGAAACATGAAATAATCACAAATCTCGTTACAACTTGAGAAAATAAAAATCCAGTTTAGTTCCGTTTAAACATAATAAACAAAGTATACAGAAAAAGAAAAATTAGATATGAGTAAAAACAAAAATCTTTATCCTACATCATTAATCTGTTAAAACCAGTAGTGTTAATTAAATTTTTAACTGGAAAGCATGAAGGAATCCGTGTAAAACCGGTATTGAATATTTTTAATTTCATTTTCGTTCATGAACAGACAACAAAATGTCGTTCCTGTTTCCGTGCTTTAAAAAATTCTGGTAGTATAGTATGATAAAAATGTAATCAAAGAGTCGGGAGTCGATAATTTTTTTGACTCCCGACTCCGACTCCTCCAAAAAGCTTCGACTCTTCGACTCTCGACTCCCGACTCCGACTCCCCAATCCCTGGTTAGTACCATATCATTTCAAATACAAAAATATTAATATCATGTAAAAACTCTAGCACTGGTTTTTTATTTAAAATCCTGCAACACAAATCCAGAGCCGTAGCAACGGGTTGGCATTGGGGCATTTGCCAGGGGCATGAGGTTTGACAAGGACGCGTGGCCTGAGAGTAATTAAAAGCAGTGGCAGGTGAAAACCTTTTTTGCTACTTGTATTTGGGAAGTGAGGATCTTTTTTTGCGTTTCCCTTATATTTGGGAACTGAGGACCTTTTTTTTGCTCATCTCTTGGATTTGAGGTAAATTTTACCAATTTACTTTATTATCAAAACAAATCCCACAAAAAACTTTTTTTTTAAATTTAGATAGGTTTATCAAATGAAACCTCTTAAAGCGTTGATAAACCAGCAAATTTTTGTCCCCTACCCTATTCCCCAGAGAAATCTTTTAAAATATGAAAAAAATCTCAATAATATACAGTGATGGGAATAGCTCTACGGGAATTTTTGATAAGATTAGTTATTCGAAAAATACCGAAATTTTTCTTTCGTTGAAAAATAATATGTTTTTTTTAAATTTATTGTGTGGTGTCAAAAGAAATCTAGGACGTAGATTAAGAAACGAGAAGTATTTTTTAAAGGTAAACTTAAAGAGATTCTTTACTTCACAAATTATTTTATTTTCACTATACGTACATTTCGGCTACGAAGTAGCCATCTTCAGTAGTTGAATAAAGAATCTCTTTAAGTTTACCTTATCCTAAACTTCACGTTAACTCAACAATTAATATTTAAGTATTTTTTTGTTATTTTATTTTTTATTTTAACACAATATTTGCCAAAAATGTACTAAAAATCTCTTGCGCCGCACCCTATATCAAAGGGAGTTAAATCTAAAAACCTGAAAAAAAAAATCTGAGCAATGATAATTTCTGATATGATAATTATTTCGAAAGTTATTGAATTTTGTGCCGTGCTAACAGGTTTTATTAGTACAGGTTTTATAGGTACCCACAATTTGTTATCACTTACTATACTCTATCTCTGAAAGGCTGATAGTAATAAAATTTATTATTTGTAAAAAGTTATTGTTTTTTCACACAGAAGCGGCAAAACAAAAGCGACAAAATATGAATAGTTCGAAACGAAATATTGTTAAAAACAACTGAACATATTATATGGGAATACGAACTAGGGTTAAATACAATAGATCATAAAAATTTGACCCTAAAATTTTGAGGAAAAATATGGTCACAGGGGTGTGTTTAATGATATGATAAATTAGGTCACAGGCGTGCGTTTAATAAAATGATAAATAGTAATATAGAAATACACAAAACCAATTTAAACGTGTTTAAAATGTGCACGCCACTGGTAACTGCCTGACAAAATGATTTATTACTATCAGGCTTTCTGAGATAGAGTATAAATACCTACAAAGCCCTGAAATGTGTAAAAATTAACACTTTACATCAATTTTTATAAATAATACTGAGTTATGTACAGTTAAAACTTTATTCATAGTATGTTAGGCCAGAATAGTTCCATTATATCTAGACTAGTGTATTTAAAATTATGGTCTAGGGATTCTATTCGTGCCGGTTTTATGACGTCTGTTCCACGTACCGACAAGTTTATTGATTCTTCTAACCCTTTAATTCAGTGGTTTCCCGAAATTTTGTATTTTAAGGCACCCTAATATAAAATATGAAAGGTTCAAGGCACATTCTTTTTGCAGTGTCCTGTCGAAAGTTCAAATTTTCAACACCTGGGTGTCTATTCTGTAAGCGTTTCAACAATTCTTTTACAGTATCCTGTCGAAAGTTCCTACAGTAGAATATGCTAGGATGATTAAGTGGAAAGGAGTGCTGAGTGAGAAAGATATTGTGACGAATATGCATAACTGTGCATGATCTGTGCATTTGGAAACGATGGTATTCAACGAAGAAGGATAGCTATCCACTTTCTAGGATTGATGATACCCTGGATAAATTAAACGGAGATAAATGGTTTTCTATATTAGATTTAAAGAGTGGTTACACTCGGCAGGTTGAGCTCGACCCCAGAGACAAGGAGAAGACAGCATTCAGCACAGGTAAGGGCTTGTGATAATTTATAGTAATGCCGTTTGGTCTGCGCAATGCGCCAGCCACCTTCAAAAGACTGATGGAGACTGTTTTGCATGGATTGCACTGGAAGACCTGTTTAATTTATCTGGACGACATTATCATCATTGGAAATTCATTCGAAGAACACATAAAGAACCTAGCGGAGGTATTGCTGAAGTTGAGGTCAACAAATTTAAAGCGGAACTCGAAGAAATGTCACCTTTTTCAAAAAGAAGTAAATTATCCAGGTCACGTTATTTCGCCGAGGGGAATCCACAATGACCTAGAGAAGACGAGAGTTTTCAGAGATTGGCCAGTGCCGCAATATAAATACCAGTTAAGGAGTTTCCTTGGCCTGCGCACCTACTACAGGAGATTTGTCAAGGTATTCGCTGATTTAGCTAGACCTTTACACAAACTTACTGGAAATGATCAACCATTTGACTGGACAACAGAATACCAGAAAGCTTTCGAGTCACTGAAAAAGGCATTGTGTGCATCCAGTGTGCTGACGTACCCGAGACCAGGGGACAAATTTATTGTGGATACAGATGCCAGTAATCAAGGGATAGGTGGGGTGCTATCCTAAATTCAAGACGGACAAGAGAGAGTAATAGGTTATTTTAGTAAGGTACTCTCTAAGGCTGAAAGGAATTATTGTGTAACTCGGAGGGAACTGTTAGCAATTGTCAAAACGCCCGAGCATTATCATAAATATTTGTATGGACAACCGTTTCGAATTAGAGCCGGTCATGCTTCTCTAAAATGGCTACTATAGTTTAAAAATCCCGAAGGACAAGTCGCTCGTTGGCTGCAACGGCTGCAAGAGTATGACTTTACAATCGAACATTGCAAAGAAATCCAGCATAGCAATGCAGATGCATTATCAAGAAGGCCATGTATGCTTAACTGTAGGAATTGCAGTAAAAAGCAAGCTAAAGAGTTCACCTGTCAGTTGGTTCAGATTGAGACAAACGATTGCTGGACATCAGACAATGTAAGGAATAATCAGTTGGAAGATCCAGATATAGGGCCTATTTTAAAATATATGGAATCTGGCAAAGGTAGACCGGATTGGAAAGATATTTCTGATGAAAGTAGCGTTTTAAAAAGTTATTGGGCTCAATGGGACTCATTTGTGATTGAGAACGGAATTCTGAAGAGAAGATGGGAAAGCTTTGATGGAAAAGAACATAGGCTACAAGTTCTAGTTCCAAGAAAAAAGGGTCCTGAGGTACTGCGTGAATACCATAATGGCACTAGTGGAGGGCACTTTGGTATAAATAAAACGTTGTCAAAAATACGCGAGCAGTTCAACAGGCTGAAGGGCAGGGTTGATGTCGAAGATTGGTCCCAACGATGTGAAGAGTGTGCAGCAGCGAAAGGCCCTAGGACAAGAAGTAGAGGACAGATGAAACAATACCTGGTTGGAGCACCATTCGAAGGAATTGCTGTCGATATTACAGGGCCTTTTCCCATAACCAAATCCGGAAATCGGTACATTCTAGTGGCAATGGACTACTTCACCAAATGGCCAGAAATTTACCCTCTTCCTAATCAAGAAGCTGCTACTGTGGCTGAGAGTTTGGTGACAGGTATGTTCTGCAGATTTGGCGTACCAAGAGTAATTCATTCGGTCCAAGGGTGAAATTTCTAATCAACCCTTTTCCACGAAGTATGTCGACTGATGGGTATAATTAAAACTAGAACTACACCCCTCCACCCTCAATCAGATGATATGGTAGAACGTTTCAATAAAACTATAGAACAACATTTGAGAATGGTTGTCAACGAGAATCAAGATGACTGGGATAAGCACATACCACTGTTTTTACTCGCTTACCGAAGTGCCATCCATGAAACGACAGGTAAGTCACCCGCTAATGTTTTGTTTGGCCGAGAACTGCGTGTACCCGCCGACTTAATATTTGGTAATCCCGAAAACCGCGAGGTGATGGGTGACGGATATCTCAGAGATCTAAGCCAAATAATCGAAAACGTACACATATTCGTCTGGGGTAAAATGGAATTTGAGAGCGATCGAATGAAGACTCGATACGACATCAATGCCAACTCTGTGGGTTTTCAGGATGGGGACTTAGTGTGGTTATACAACTTCGTGCGTCGTAAAGGACGTAATCTCAAATTACAAAAGTCATGGGACTACATTGTTAAGAAAAGGATAAATGATCTTGTGTATAGAATACAAAAGAGACTCCGTGCAAAAAAAGGTAATTCATCTAGATAGATTAATTTCCTATAAAGGAAAGAATCCTGACTGATCGGGAATCCTGACTGATCAGGTTTAAAGAGGGAACAGTGTGACGAATATGCATAACTGTGCATGACCTGTGCATTCGGAGACGATGGTGTCCATGGATATGTACAGTGGGTCTGACAGTGACAGTTGTTAGTTGTCAATTAAATACTAATGTTGTAATTTTTGGTGTGTTAAGTACAATAAATAGCTTTAATAATAATTTAGCACTGTGTTTAATTGTAAAAACGGTACAATATACATCGCGGTACTGCGTATCGCCGTTATAAGTAATGCGCATGTGCTGCACCTCTTATAGTTAGATAAAAATCATCCTTTATAGTTGAAGACGAGAATATTTCTATGTAATGTAAAAAAATATGTAAAAATTTTAAATACACGATGTTATATTTTGTATAAAATATGTTATGAAAAATATGCGCCGAAAAATTAACACCGTGTTAAACACATTTTTCAAATATATTATAAAATTTGCTGAGATTTTAAAATCATTTCTAGGAAATTCCATAATTATTTTCATTTAAAAATACGCTCGCTACAAATTCAAATTTAGCACATGCGCGTTACGTAGTTACAGCACAGTACTGACATATATTGCCTTCTCTCTCAACACTCCTTTGCACACAATCGTCAATGCTGTTAGCATGCGAATAGCGCATCCTTTAATTAATCATCCTAGAGAATATGTATAAAATTGACCTTTAAACGGTAACAGCGTAAAAGTGACAGTCGCCAAGTTACAGAATATACCCCTGTGTATATACCCCAGTTGATAGTCTGATGGTTAGATGTATTGGAAGTGTACGATACAGGGCGGCTCGGTAATATAATGAGAATATAAATTTTTTGTCATTGTTTCTGTTATTTAACTTAGGGTCGAGAGTTCCAGTTGCTAATAAACTGTCCAATAAATGAATTAACAATATAATTTTTCTTTTTCCAAGAGTTCCACCCCGAATAGAAATTTCTAATAAATAGGTTTATTTGTCTAATAACTTATAGGCAACATGAAGTGCTTAATCAAGTGACATGTGCTCAATTGTAAAATCTCAACTTCAGTATTTGCCGACCAGCGTAGCGTAATGGTAACACATGCGCCCTACGTTGCTACAGGATTTGAACCCGAGTTCAAATCCTGTTCAGGCAGGGAAATTTCTATATGAAAAATACGTCCTAGATTTCTTTTGACGTCACACAATAAATTTAAAAAAACATATTATTTTTTCAACGAAACAAAAAATTCGACATTTTTCGAAAAATTAATCTTATCAAAAATTCCCGTAGAGCTATTCCGGTTCCCTTTTATTAGATCGATACCCAAAAAACTTACACTTAACCGATGAAAAATAAAAATTGTCCTGGCTAATTACCTTAGTAGCAAAGTCCATAAAACGAGAAAAAAAAAGAAGAAAAAAACTGTATTCATTTGAAACAGAAAACAAATGAACCTTCTTTTTTAATTATAATTTTTAACATTCTTTCAATTCTTTTTTTTTCATATATATTGATTAGATATAGGCTATTCCAAACCTTTAAGCGGAACTAAATGGAATTTAAATTTTGTTAAGTTATCACTACCTAACTTTTTCAATATTGAAGCAGCCTTTTGCTGAACAAAATGATCAAAAGCTTCAGTCAATCGGTAAAAGTTACTATATTTGAAAATCTAGTTCCGCCTAAACCAAAGAAACAGACTTTATTATAACAATAAATAAATTTATATCACAATTCTATTAAATTTCTATTTAAGCTTATCTGTAATCAGTGACGAGACGGTAGACCAAGATGAAGTCTCCTTTTATTTGTAGGCCCCTGCCTCAGCTCGGGTGCTCCTGATTCCCGCCGAACACCGATTTGTATCGACTACTTCACGGTGTTATAGACAAAAAGGTCTAAAAGAGAGCCTAAAAGTGAAATTTGCGTTTTACAAACAGGTCACTGCATTATAGACATCAGTTACAATAAAGAAAGAAAAATATACAAGTAAAATTTACCTAAGATGGAATGCGGCTCTGAAAGTTTGAAATTTGAATAATGATTCCGATCCGAATTTAATCGTATAGACGCCCAATCTTATATCTCCAGCAATATTCAAATCCGTTTTTTAAAAGGTCGACAAATACACAAATTATTACACAATCACTTTCTTTTTAATTGTCGATATAGAATATATATATATATTTTTTTTTTTTTTTTTTGGTCTTAGCTACGATGGCCATTAACCAGGATATCTTTATTTTTTATTATGGATACATTAGAAATTTTATAACAAATACAAACATCCATGCCATCACCGGGATTCGAACCCGAGCCCCCATGGTTAGCAGTCAAATGAGCTGACCACTACGCCATAGCGACCGGCGAGAATAAATTTGCTTCTGTCATTAACCAAAATTTCCAGAATAAAACAAATGTATCTCAGCTCTCTTCTTTTTATTTGTATATTTTGCCTTTTTCTAGGTAACTGAGTCGCAAGTAAACAAGTCGTAGCCAACGCATTTTATTTCACAATTAGACCAACCGAATTACTGTTCTGACTAACTGGTTGCCTAATCTTTATAAAAAAAAATAAATATTTAAATTTTTGCCCGTAACACTGCTACTGATAATCTGGACAACAAGATTTTTCAAACAGGTAGAAAATTCATCTACTAATTTTTTTTTTTTTATTGTACGCTTTTTTTTTAAGGTCGATCTTGAAATTGGCTGATCGAAAATTAATAACCATATTCGCATTAACAGTATGCAAATTCTTTTGCACCGTTTCGACTATCCATTACTTTTTAGGGTTTCGTTAGTGTGGCGCCCGCTCCTGGCCCAGGTAGGGTAGGAGTACACGACGGCACACAAGGGTTGACTTTGAAATGTCAAAAATATAAAGACGCGGTGCGCGGATCGGAGAATGTATTATAATAAAAATTAAGGTCAGGTTCTTGATGCAAATGCGTTGCCAATAAATTGAATAAAAGAGAGAAAAGGTTTTGGGGATCGCTAATATGTTAGGAAAATTTACAGTGTAAAATTAGTAATAACACGTGGTGTAGCGTTGCCAGGAATAATAATAATAATAAAAAAATATTACAAAAATAGTTGAAAAAAAAACTTTGAAAATAAAAATAATTCAACAAAAAATAATTTGTACAAAAAAAATTTTAAACAATTATAATTGTTACGGACTGCAACAATTAATAGCGGTAAGCGCAGCGGTGAAATACGGTCGATTACACTGTAAATTAATCCTACAATAAATTCATAAAAAATCTTGATTCTAAATTTAAAGAAAAATTTATATTAAAAGTCTACAATAAAAGGATGAATTTAAATGATTTCTCAACGCAAAATGTTGAGAAATGGGTACAGATCTACTTAGTAAATTTATAACACATATATTTGGCTAAATTAAACAAAAGAAAAATTATTTAAGCAGAACGCACGACATGTAGAAACGGTGAAACACGCGTTCGTTCTGAATTGCAGCGACTTAATGACGTCACTCAATAAAATGACAAATTTTGAAATAAATTTAAAATAGACAGTTTATATAAATAAAATTTAGAACATTATTAACAACCTTTCTCTCTGGTCTCACAAAAATGCAGTAATTAATTAATTACTGCCACAATGACTGATTTTAAACACACAAGAAATCTGGAGGGAAAACTACAGAAAAAATAACTATAACAAAATATAAATTTAATAATTAATTTACAATCTACACAAATCAGGGGATCCTGATTAAATTGAAACTGATTTTAAACTATTACTTCAATATAAAAATCAAAAACACGTCTGCTCATCTTGGTAGAAAATTATTAATTCGAATAACAATGCATGGTTTTGGCTAGCAAAAATCTTACCAGCGGCTCTAAACATGTTTTATTTTAAGGAACACAAAATGTTATTTTAAATAAATTAAAATTAGGTTTAAATTAATAAAATAATAAATTATTATAGTATTATATAAAATATTATAAAATATTATTGTATCGGGTAAAATATATGGTAATATATTTGTATTTTGGAAATAAAATATAGCGAGGTTCTAAACATGTTTTTTCTATAAAATGAATATTTATTTAAATTAAGTAAAATTGATAATTAAACGGAAATAAAAATATAATTTAGATATAAAATAGGTGATACGTCCTAAGCGGGCGCTTCAGTTAGTATGACCAAGAAACTCTTATATCATCACTCATGTGTCTGTCTGTACGGTAGAAATTATGGCTAAACGATTGGATAGAGAGATGATTTTGGCATGCATATTCAGTCTCTCGACTCGCATATAGGAAAACGATAGAGACTTTAACAAAACACATCGCGCGAATTATATACAAATAACAATTTTAACGAAAATTTTTTATTAACGTTTGTGTGGGTGTATCAAATGAAAGCACTTGATGTGTGGATAAAAAAAACAAAATTTAGATATTTTCGCAAAAATAAAAGAAAAATTAATCGATTTTCGCAAAAATGTGCCAAAAAACTTTTTTTCTAAGTGGTTAATACCCACAGGGATCTTTTATCGGATTATGTTTTTGAAAGATGTCGAAATCATTTTATTGATTTTTTTTTAATACCACAGAACAAGACTAAATGTCCCAATTCACTGTGGCTCACAAACATCCATGCCCTGACCAGGATTCGAACCCGGGACTTTTGGCTCGTGAAGCAGGAGCGCTATCTCTACGCTACCAATGCTGACAATTTTTTGTATATTCTTCATATTTTTTATATTCCTAAATGTCATATAGGTTATTAAATGCGTATTTTAACTTCTAACACACGATATATGATCTTCAATATAATGCTAATTTTGAGAAGATTACAGCAAATATATAAATAATGCGCGAATGGTGACATACATTCGCGTGCAATAAATCTGTACTAGTTCCCTGCGAAATCTTGTGAAATTTCACACTTCACATCAATTTTTATATTTGGGTTAAGAGCGCTGTTTATTTATATTTCTTTCGCTATAGCTTCCGGTAGTCATCCCTACTCTAACAAGCCTTAATAATTACGAATATGGTAATAACATTATATACATAACGAGTGATCATTTGGAAAAAATCTTAAGTAGGCTATGTACAGAAATTGATATATATTGTATACTGTTAACAATTGATTATATTATTATTATTATTATTATTATTATTATACAATTATTTATATAGTATGGTATAATAAAACACATGCTAAAAATTTTCATGACAAGTTGCTAGTTTTTTTTTTTTTTCAAACTATCATTATATATTTTCCTCTTACTTAGCTGCCAACTAGATGTTACTTGCAGTAATGAAAGATGCCATTTATTTATAAATTCTAGTTAATAATTTAAATAAATCTTCTCTAATATTCAAATAAATAAGAAATTATTGCACTATCATCATGATTTATTTAACAACAAAATAAATAAATTCCAAGAAATTTTATACGCAAGTCAATTACGAACGATGCGGGTGCTATTTCATTTTACAACACTAATTTAATATCAGGGTAATCCGGCAGTACAAATATACCGGGTGAGTTATTTAAGGAGCAACATACATGTTTCACATATAATGTTAATGAAGTGAGTTATTTCATTTGCAACATAGCAAATTATGAAAGCAAGCTCATATCCATGGCAACAGATATGCAGTGTTGATTAGATATAATAGTTATTTGACATGATAAAGTTCGTAGACGGCTAAACAATAGTAAATTAGAAACAATAAATGAATTTTTATTAGTTTGTTTATATTTACATACAAAAAAAAAAATAATAATAATTTCCTTAGTAGCTAAGTCCAAAAAATATTTTTAAAAATAATATTTTGTCTTTTCTATGGATACGATAAGCATTTGTTTTATGGCTATGAAACTTTTCATGAAGGCTATGTTGCTTTTGAAATAACTCACTTCATTAACATTATATGTGAAACATGTATGTTGCTCCTTAAATAATTCACCCGGTATATACCTATATACAGGCTGTCCCACATAACTTGTTAAGCATGGGGATCTGGAGAACGGTAAGACATACGAGGTCGGTTAAATTAGACCAAAGTTGCCGCATTAAGGGAGCATTTTAACGAAGTATTTGTTCTCCTAAAAAAATACATAGGTTACTAGATATGAACGAAAATGTAAATTTTCCGGTTTTTAATTTTTACATATAACTTCCAAAATTAAAAAAATTAAGTGATTTTTGTGTGCACTCAATTTTTTTTTATCACGTATCGTTTTCAAGTTATCGGGGTTAATTTTTATTTTTCATACTAGCAGACCCCTTGCCAACAACGTTGGCAAACTGGTAACGAATAAAAATCAATAGAAACAGGAATCAATTATTAAAATTTGCATGATTCTGCGTATATTAACAAACAAAAACCTTTCTTGATTATACCTAGGAAATCCTAAAAAGCTGCTTAATGCGTGTCGTTTAAAAATTAGTATCGGGCCGGATACGGCACGTGGGCAATATGCTGGACATCAATGGTATAGCTGTTTCTGATTATAGCTAGGAAAACCTAAAAAGCCGCTCAATGCGTGTCGTTTAAAAATTATTATTGGACCGGTCACAGTCCGCGGGCATAAATCAATTGACACAACATCCTTTCGTCAGCTAACCGTATATACTGACTTGAGAGCTCTGATAAGCCAGCTTCTTTGTAGAGGTACGTCGTTCCCCCACTCAGTTTGTGACCGACCGCTTGCCGCTAGCACCAAGGAACTTAGAGTTACGTTAAGAAAGAAATTTGGGCTTTTATATACATAATGGAGCTTATAGTAGGTTATGATAATTTTGAATAGAGCTTTTCCTTGCTATTCAACCATATAAAAAAGTCCTATTTTATTTTCGTAAATAATATGAAAAATTAAGAAAAACGTTTTTTGTCTACCAAAATTGGTCTTTGGTCTAGAAGATTGATTAACAATACCATAAAAATTGTGAGAAAATATTGAAAAAAAAAAAAAATCGATATTTATTTACATTTTGTAAATTACCCTTAATTATACGCCAGAAGTTCTGACCTAACCTGTCTGTGAATCGTAAGCGAATCATGAATTAAAAATTAAACAGATATTTGTAAAGTGATTGGGCAAAATACTTTTCTATGCCTGCATTAGGCTGGATTGCTATAAAAGAAGTGCAACACGCATGCGCATTGGTGGTACACAGATGACAGTTAAAGTTAAACATGTTAAAATATTATATTGTTTACATTATTTTGTTTTTATATAATATATTTTACAAAATTTTACAAAATAATAATCAACATAAGTTTTACAAAGTTGAACGTAGCAAGCTTTGAAAACAATAAAAAAAGAAACAAAATATCTGTAAAATAAACTGTTATAACTAGTTATTAAGAATATATATATATATATATATATATATATATATATATATATTGATACAACCGACGTGGTCAGACCAATGATATCCAACAGGCGACCTAAGACCTACCGTTATTTAAAGGATTTCGCGTGTATATATGCCAGATATAGAATCTACCAGATATAACTCTCAGGGCACACTGAGGGGTAAGAAAATCTCAAAAAAAAAATTCGCTATGTTTAATAAACATTATTAGACCCAGTATATGGAACCGCTTTTTCAGTATCACCTGTATAAAATAGTGTTGTTCAATCGACATTGTCAGGCCTTGCGACGTTGCCAATTTTATCATAGTGTATAATATGATTTGTAAAGTTGAAAACATTCAAACCGACTCATTCAGTCCTACTGTTCAGGAGTATGTTTACACTCAAGAGTGCATTTTAAATAAATAATAATAATATTATATGTGAAAAAACACTTGTTGATAATTCATATACGTATTTGCAATGTAACATGTGGATCAAAATGTCCTTTCTTCGGGCGGCTATGTTTTATATAAGAAAATCTCCTTTTTTTTTCGACAAATGACACGTGCATTTTGTATACTCAATTAACAAAAGAAGATCTGCGATTTATAATACATAAGCCATCTGAGACTGAAAGACTTTTTGATCATAAGTTATTAATTACATTTAATATATGCCGATTATTATTTTATACATAAAATATATTCGGGGGATCCTCCTGTGCTGTTTTTTTCACGTGTTTTTGAAAATGATTACACTTCAAATTAAATAATTTTGTTACTCAATAAAATGAAGAAATATTAGTCAATACTGTCGCATACCTGACCCGAAAAGCACAGCCACTAGGTTGTACTGCGCATTAAAATATATTTTTACAAATTGTATCTTGGTTTTAATTATATTGGCGTATTATTTACGTATTTTGTTATTAAGGACATTTATTACTGTATAAATTCAGTAAACTATTACTGTCGTGATAATAAAAGGTAATATTTACAATTATATTTCTCATATGAAAAATAAAGAGAAGTCATCATCATCATTGACGCGACAGCGCGAGATGAGTCTAGATCTCTTAATTTCAAGTTTTGTGACCACATTTTCAATCTGTGTACATGTAGGAGTAATATAGACAGGATTACGTCTATTTTTTAGCGCAAACAGAAATGCCCGTACAGCTTATAGCCGGTTGCTAAGCAGAGCCCGTAATTTGTCTAAATATTTTTTACACAAATTATTTTAACAATTTAATTATTATCTATTTGCGAGCGTTCAACGGCAAGCACAAACGATTTATTGCTGGCAGCCACAGGCTTGCTTGTGATAAGTAAAATTAAGCAAGATCCTTAGAATCACCGATAAACGAAATTCTATACACCAAAAAGAAGTATGCGTGTCAGGTGGATCATAAACGAGAAAAAAAATAATATTTGTAAAAGGTTGTTTAATTAGACCTTTTTGTTATATCTCACTGTTTTTTTTTTTTTTTTTTTGAGTGCAGTTTCGGCTCTGGCAATTCTCAAATTTACGGTGAGCCGAAACTACAGTCAGTGAACTAATCTGTGAAACGTAACAACAAGCATCATTTAACATCCTTTTATCTTCTAAGTGAAATTTACAAAGTTGTGGAAAATTTACATATATAAATAAAATTGGAGGTTAAATCTGTTCTTTTTTAGGGTTTTGTAAAACCCTTATACCGTCATTTTGTCATCTGTCTGTCTGTCTGTCTGTCTGTCTGTTCGGTAAAAATTGTAGCCAAACGGCTAAACCTAGAGAGTTGAAATTTGACATGCTTATACAACTCTTTGACCCGCACATAGGAAAAATACTAAAACATATTCCCCTAAAAATATAAGCAAATATATGCTCATCGAAAAAAAAAAATTTTTACCATTTTTGTCCCACACCCTGTAGCCCAGATGGTTTAAACTAAAAATCTGAAAAAATTCTAAGTAATGTACATTGGTGTGAACCGGAATAGTAAAACAGGAATTTTTGATCAGATTATGTTTTCGGAAAATAACGCATTTTTTGTGTTTTTAACTAAAATATGTAAAATATTTAATCCGCTATTTAACACAGTAAAGGAGTGAACGTTCGTAGATCAGTGGTAACGTTCTCGCTTCGTAAGTTGCAAACTACTGTTCAACTCCCGCCAATTTTTATTTTTTCTGTTTTTTTTTTGCATTTTTATTTTGTTTAAATTATTTTGTCAAAATTCTAGTTATATTTTGGCAAATGTTGCATTTAATTTTTAAAAGCGTAAATTTAATAACCAGTGGGAAGTGTTGATATTATAATTTAATTCTATGTTTGAATGTATACGAAATCAGAGGGGCGGAGTTTATGACTTAAACAACCAATGGAAGCCGTAGGCGCAATTTTCAAAATATTAATGAACCTTGCTATATACAAAAAAATACTGCAAATTTTTAGAAACCCAAATAATGGTATTAGGCATTCGAATTAAAATTAATAAAAAAATATTTTAACATAAAATTTGTTTTGGCTTCCCAAATAATCATCATTCACTAAATACCTGCGAAACCTTAAAACGTATGAAAATTCACACTTCACATAATTTTTTCTTGGTACCCATTTTTCGTTTCTACATGTTCCAAGTGAATGTAAGACAAAATTCACAAAAAAAATCTCTCTGTCTGTCTGATATCCTTTTTTTCTATGGGTTTATTTATCTGACATTCAAAAAACAAGAGCTATATATATTTTCTCGTAATTTAATGTCATGACAGAGTGAAACCAGGTTTCCAGCCTATGATATGGCATCTTAAAATTTGAAGTTAAGAGGCGAATGTAGCCACCTCCAAAGTCCATCGTTGCACGCGGGGTGCGGTGGCGAGAAGTCGTATTACGTCATTGGGGGAGTGACCAAAGTGGAAGTAGCTTACAGGGAGAGGGAAAAGTGCTAATATTTATAAATCAACCTGTATTTTTGGGAATCATAAAATATAGATTAAATATATTCGAATCAATTTGATTTTTTTTTTTTTAATTTCAAGATATGAAAGAAAATATCAAAATTTTAATAAGTAAATATGTAAATAAATTTTAATAAAAAATAAAGTAAATAAATTAAATATTTAAATAAGTTTAAATTTGTATTTTGATTTATTTTTAATTTTCAATTTTACAGTGCTATACTTTTTTCAATTTCACATGACTGTTACTCAGTAAATGAATAAAAATTACAAATGTTAACACTTAACCACTCTATATTGTAATTTTATCTTTAAAATAAGCTCTTGTATGTGAAAAGTGATGAATATTTATTACCAATTCTGATTTTACAGATAATTTTGTAGAAATAATAGTTTTTTTTTTTTATCATCAAAAAATTATGTTAATAATCATAGATTCACCCACCCCTTTAGGGGTTGATTTAATCTTTTGGTTAAACTCGATTACAGTATAACAATCCCATACGTTACCATAACAACCATGTTCTGACCATTTGGTTATAGTTAACTAAGCTTTCAGAAGCCGGCCATAATTATTTAACGCAATTTTTGGGACCATTTTTTTGTGTCAATATGAATTTGTATTCTACCACGGAAAGTCTAAAATAAAGCAGGTAAATTTGACGTCACAAACTGTTTTATTCCAAAGATCTTCTGTTACCCATTTCAACCAAATTCAAAGATATGTGTAGGAAACGAAGGCGGAGCTTAAGACTCCCTCTACTATGATTAGATTAGTTTAAAACCACGCTACCAGATGGATACATCTCTGGATGCTTGTAAATGCCAGTATTTCATATAAATAGTGTTTCGGTGTGGGCCAAAGAATTGGTGCTAAATATTAATTAATTTTCATAAATAAGGGCTCATTTTAAAGATAAAAGTACAATCTATAGGATTCTAGCTATGGAATTTGCAATTGTTATTGATTTACGGAGGAACAGTGATGTGAAGTTAGACAAAGTTTAGGACATTGTAAAACTGAAAATTAAAAATAAAACCAAATTTTAACTCTTAAATCCAACAGAGCCAATCTTTATCTTCAAATTAAAAAAAAAATCAAATTGATCCGACAACATTTGGTTCAAATTCTTTGGCCCTTTCAAATGCACGTATCTGTTGAGCGTAACCCAGGTACAGTACGCTCTTAAACGTACACATAAATGTTCAATACTCAAAATGAAATGGGAACTTTTGTTTTTTACAAATTTAAATTTTTTACAATTAAGAAAAGTAATTGTTCAAACGAGTTATTTGTAATTTGAAACCTTTTGTGTTCTTCTTTGGAATTAAGAATAAATTATGGACATTGATGTCCGTATTAGAATAATTTTCTGTGAAATATATGAACAAAGTTCAAACTTATTAAAATGTACATTTATTTGGGATTCTAATAAAAATATTAAATAAATTTAACGTCTCATTTGAAGCAGTAACATTCAGCACGCTTTAAAAAATCTATAAACTATAAAAATGTAATTATTTCTAAATTGGAAAAAAAAGAAGAATTTCATGGCGCAAATACCAAAATTTTAATTTGAACAAATTTGATACAAATCGGTTATATGCATTGTTTTCAAGTATCTACGAGTCTGCCAAAACTAAATTTGAGTTTAAAGTTTTTCTGTAAGACAAATTGAAAGAAAATATTTAAGTTCTTACAATGAACTAAAATTATCATGACTGGAATGTTTATCTAGCTCATTCTATACAGTGTTGCCAGATTTAAGGCTTGACAACGTCGACTGAATTGTGCTTGTCTGACAAAGTCGGAATCGTACATTTTTTGTATAAAAAGTTATATACAAAAACTACTGGCGCGCACTCTTCACGACAAATCAGTGAACTAAATTTGTATATAAATATACGATCTACCCTCGTATTCAGACCATTTGTGAAATTTTCTCTGTCATTGCTGCTATATAATCAGGGTGCAAGAGCTCCAAAAAACATGAAAAACGTTTTCAGACCATTCCCCTGGTCTGAAAACGTCAATTTTGGTTTGACACCGTCCATTGAGTACATAGAATTGGTTTGCATAAGCGGTAAAACAAATATATATATATATATATATATATATATATATATATATATATATATATATATATATATATATATATATATAAAGAAGGGTAATGTATATTACTTGTTAATAAATGAACAAAACAAATAATGAGGTTTTTGACACAAATAATAATGTTTTCATTATTTCAGTGAATATTTACTTTAGTCAGGACAGTAGTCTATTTTACAGTAATATTCAATACAATTTAGTAGGAGCTCGTTCTAAACAAGCGAGGATTATATCAGTTGAATTACGCGTCCGTTTAGACAATGTTTATTGTGCGATTTGTGTGGGACACCTACACGAGAACAAAGATTACATGGTGCAACAGTGAGGTGCTTAACGAACACCGTGTCTGACGTACAACATATGGTTCATAACTCATCCACTCTATCGCTATACTCCACAACATTCTGGAATTTCTACGCTTTTAGAAATTATCGCTAATGCCAACCTAGCTATAAACTATGCAAAGGAAATTTTAATTGAAGGCATTGCGGCTATTTTCTATTCATTTAGAGAATGAAATAGATATATCATCAGTTATGAGCAAAACAATGCATCATAGGTCAATAGTGCACCGCATGTACCTAACTTTGTTGATGTTTTAGACAATTAGTATTCCTCTTTTTTTTTTGCACTTTTAGTAGGGTCGACTTTTTGTCACATGCGTAACTAGCCAACATAATTTTAGTTTGAAAAATAATATATTAACCCAGTCGTCTTTCAGATATTTTACATTTGTTTATTTTATAATATTTTCATAATAAAAATTTTATTATTTGCTTGTTGCATCTTTATAAATTAGGTCTTTCAGTCTGTTTATAAATATTACATTTTATTTGGTCGGCGTACAAATGAGCGGCGACTTTGTCGATATAAATGAAAGAATTTATAGGTAATCGTAAACTTACAATGTATCTAACAGTACTGTCGTCGCCTCTATAAGATTCCGTCTACGCCGCTTTAGTAAAATGATAGCGATAACCAGATAGAGGATTCTTACGCTGGGTGCAAGAAATGCGATAAAGGCGTTTGATAAATTCCATAAATTTTTAATATTTATTAGGATTTATTTTAGAATTTATTAGGCCAAATCGTACCCAAAAATAGTACCCAAAATCGTCCCGGAAACCTATTGTCCCGCATGTCCTGCATTCAGAAACTGTTCGCCAGTGAAATGTATTCAATTTATTCAGTAGAAAACAATTTTAATTCTTGCGGGAAACGGTCTTTGGTGAGATCTCCGCTCCCCAGTTTAACATAAGTAACAGTATATATATATATATATATATATATATATATATATATATATATATATATATATATATATATATATATATATATATATATATATATATATATATATATATATATATTCAGTATTCAGTAGAAAAATTCAGTAGAAGTCGTGTATTCAGTAGAAAACAATTTTAATTCTTGCAGGAAACGGTCTTTGGTCAGATCTTCGCTCCCCAGTTTAACATAAGTAACAGTATATATATATATATTAACGTTGCCATTCTACTCATCTCGCTTTGCCTACGCAGATGACCTGGCGTTTGTGTGTTCAGCAAAGACTTTGGGCACGCTTAATTTCAATTTAAATTTTGACATACATTTGTTGTCAGAATGGCTAATAAAAAACAGGATGATAATAAATGTGCAAAAAACTAAGTGTATACTGTTTCCCTATAAGTCTATTGTGAGGGCACAACAAGCTAAGGGATTAAAATTATTCTGCCACCGATACCAGTGTCTGCATAACTGCTGCTGCACTTCACTTGAGGTTGTAGAGTCGGTCAAATACCTGGGACTTGTTATAGACTCTGGGTTAAAATGGGATAAACATATAAACACATTAATCAAATCCCTAAAACAAATTAATTATAAACTATATTATCTAAAAGATTACCTGCAACCTAAAGATCTTAAACACCTATATACTGCGTGGTACGAGTCAACATTACGGTATGGAATTATTCACTGGGGAAAGACATATCCAACTTTACTAAATGACCTTAAAATATGTCAAAAAATGGCCATACGTAACATTGCAGGTGTAGGAAAATTTGAAACTACAGTCCCATTGTTTGATCGGCTCAGCATTTTCACAGTGGATTACTTACTTGTGAATATTTATGTTTTTTATATTACCTATTTATTTATTTATTTATTTATTTATTTATTTATTTATTTATTTATTTATTTATTTATTTGCTTATCTGTTTATTTATTTTATCTATTTATTTATTTATTGTCTAAATTGTTAAATTTTTTATGTCATACTGCGAAAACTATCTATGAAAATCTGTAAACTAATAATTTAAGAAATATATTCTGTTTACTGTGCATCATATTCCCCACGTGCACTTTTGCACTTGGAATTATGTGCAGCAAATGTAGATTTGATAAACTATATGAAAATACGTATTTTGAACTTGAACTTGAACACACACGCACGCACGCACGCACGCACGCACGCACGCACGCACGCACGCACGCACGCACGCACGCACGCACGCACGCACGCACTCACACACACACACACACACACACACACACACACACACACACACACACACACACACACACACACACACACACACACACACACACACACACACACACACACACACACACACACACACACACACACACACACACACACACACACACACACACACACACACACACACACACACACACACACACACACACACACACACACACACACACACACACACACACACACACACACACACACACACACACACACACACACACACACACACACACACACACACACACACACACACACACACACACACACACACACACACACACACACACACACACACACACACACACACACACACACACACACACACACACACACACACACACACACACACACACACACACACACACACACACACACACACACACACACACACACACACACACACACACACACACACACACACACACACACACACACACACACACACACACACACACACACACACACACACACACACACACACACACACACACACACACACACACACACACACACACACACACACACACACACACACACACACACACACTATTAAATACATTGCTCTACGTGAAATGCTCCAATTTATTATTCTAAAATAATTGAAGATGTTATGCACCCACAAACTTTATAGTACAAAAACTATTAATAGTTTTTGTACTAAGTTTACAAACAGAAAATTGCCCAATACACGATATTGGTGCATGATAGGTATATGCTCTGCCGGACTTTTTTTTAGATCTAGTTAGGATCTACATTTTTTGTCTATATTATGTTAATATATCTCTTAAGGTATAGCCTACGTAATAAATTCAAACTGCACGAGTGCGAAACTGATGGTTTACCCTCCATAACGTCCCCTACGGACGAAGGTGGAACCCTCACTAAAACCTTTCTCGGATTATTTTACCCCCCTCTACTAAATTTGGTGAAAATTGGTCTATCCATTTGGCTTTGCATAAAGAACAGACAGATAGAGAGACAAACATAAATTGATTTTTATATGTAAGATTATATGACATAATTAATACAGGTAAGACAAAAACAGTGACAAGTAATTCTTAGAAATCCTGTCAGCACGGAGTTGACTTCTTAATTGAAAATCACAAAAGATTTTAAGCAAAACTATCTCTAGGTCTCTTTTTGATTACTTTCCAGTGGTATAGTAAAAAAAAGTTATTGACCTTTTCACAGTTATTAGTATTAACTTAAATTTTTCTTCTGAAAAGAGGTTTTTTATTATTGAAATGAAAAGCAGTTTTTTCTGATTTCAATGATGTGTATAACTTGTAGCTTATTTGCAAATTAAATGGTCAACAAAATGACGTAATATTTGGAATTAGATTTAGGTATTTTTATGTAAATATTTATGAATTAATATTATCCTAGCATATAATTTTTTTTAAAATAAGTTTGTAATAGATTGCTAACTGAAATAAATTCATATTGTATTTTAAAAATATGAACATAAGTAAAATAAAATTTTAAAATTGTATGTTGTGCATATCATTGAAATTAGAAAAAAAATCTTCTTTTCATTTCAGTAATAAAAAACAAGAGGTTCCATAAGAAAATTTTAAGGTAGTACTAGACCTGAGAAACAGGTTTTTTTTTACTACGCCATGTGTAAATGGAACAACTCCACGAAGATATAGAAATGGTCATAAATAAATATAAATATTTCTTTAGTCCCATCATTGGAGATTTCAACGATAATATTAGTAAACTGGGGCTGCTAGTAACAACGTTGGCAAACTGGTAACGAATAAAAATCAATATAAACAGGAATCAATTATTAAAATTTGCATGATTCTGCGTATATTAACAAAACAAAAACGTTTCTTGATTATACCTAGGAAATCCTAAAAAGTTGCTTAATGCGTGTCGTTTCAAAATTAGTAACGCGCCGGATACGGCCTGCGGGCCATATGCTGGACATCAATGGTATAGCTGTTTCTGATTATACCTAGGTAATCCTAAAAAGCCGCTCAATGCGTGTCGTTTAAAAATTAGTATCGGACCGGTCAGTCCGCGGCAATAACATCAATTAACACAACATCCTTTCGTCAGGTAACCGAACGTACTGATGTGAGAGCTCTGGTAAGTCAGGTTCTTTGTCGAGGTACGTCGTTTCCCCACTCAATTCGTGGCCGCCCGCTTACCGCAAGACCCGCTAGCACCCAGGAACTTAGCGTTACGTGGGACACACAGAAATTAGGGCTTTCATATATATAATGGCAACAAGGGAAAACGTGTATTGGAAGGTAAAGGTTCGGAAAAACAAGCCCTAGAAAACAGATTTTGGAAAATTTTATGGAACAAAACCAGCTTCATGCAACTAACTCCCTTCTTTTCCGTAAAAAAAAAAAAAACACAGAAAATGTAAAGGAAAGGGTGTAGCCCAGATGGAAAAACTAAGAATGAAATCAATTACATAATTTCTCAGTACAATCATATAATCGAGAGTGTACTGTGCTGAACAGGGGCCAATGTAAGTAGCGACCACCGACTAGTCAGAATCACCGTAGAAATAAATACAAAATTCGAGAGAAAAAGCCTCATCATGATGAAAACGCGACGATGTACTACGGAGGATCTCCACATATTCTCTAAAACCTTAGGCCTAATTTAAGAATTTAAGGCCATTTGCATTTGAATTTGATGATTACCTCAGCTGAACCTGAAGACTTTTTGAACTATACAAAAAATTCGATTATTTCCGAAAAATTAATCTGATCCAAAATTCTGAGCGTACTATTATGGTTCACATCAATGTGTTATATACTGATTTTTTTCAGATTTTAAATCAGCAGCTCTGAAAAACGGAGCGGGCGCAAACATTTACTGAAAATCATTATGAGCTCTCATTTGATATAATACTAAAAATTGATCACTTCTTTTTTAAGAGATGTATAAACCCTATTTTCTTATCAGTTTTTTTTTATTTACAATTTTTTTAATGGCACCAAAAAAATATAGTTAGCAATTAACAAACGGCGTAATAAATTAAGCCAAATGTTGTGATTAAAACAATAAAACAATCCAAATACATATCTTCCATCAACCAACGTACATCATAAAGAATCCTCTATGATACAGATCTCAAAATACACTATTATTAAGTATTTGAAGATCAGCAAAGATAAGTTAGTAGACAGATATAACTTGTGAGGCTGTTAGTACATTTACAACCAATCCGATAATTACAGGAACTAACTGCATTTGTCGGAATCGGATGTTTCTATTATACGTAGGTTTAATAATACGTCACGTAGGTTCAGTAAGACACCCTTATACCGTCACTTATGTGTCTGTCGACACGGTAGAAATTGTGGCCAAACGGCTAGATCTAGATTAAATGTGGCATGCACATACAAGAAAAACACATCGTGGATTTACTGGGAAAAGTTACTGATAAAGTTAAGAAAATTACGTGATACGCTAATAAAAATCATATTAGTGTCGTTAAAGCAAATACAATATAAAAAGAAAAATAATACATTTGTTGTTTTTTCTTTTATTAACAAGAAATCGTACTTGGTTACTTTTTAATGTCGAATAATACATGTTAAACTACTCAAACTGTCAAAAGAGCAGTAGTAAAATGCAAAATATTTATTTCTTCAGTAACTCACATGTAACGTTACTTAAAATAAGTCTTACAGAAAAAATGTAAAAATAAAAACAAAACATAAAAAAATGAAAAAGGGACTCATTTTCTGATTTAGTATCTGTCGATGGTTCGGGAATAGCGCTCCTCTACAGTTCATCGACAGAAAGTGATTTGTACCATCCATGGTATTATGGAGGTGTCACGTCAGTTTTATATAACATTTATCCAAGTTGTTTTCTTCTTTTCAGAAATAAGTAAGAATTCTTTGTATAAATTTGTTAATTCTGTGGTATGTTCAGGCCCGACAAGAAAGGGGGAGGGGGTAGCCGGAAAAAATTCCCGAGGCCCCCGGGTTTTTGGGGCCTTGGAGTCATGGGCAGAGCCCTAGGAACGGTCTGGCAACGGGGCAAGTGCCAGGGGCGCGTGGCCGTCACTCACTTGTATTTTTGGAAGTGAGGACCTTTTTTTCTACTCATCACTTGTTTTTTTGTATGTGAGGACCTTTTTATTTTAGGTCATCAGTTGTATTTTCACCTGTATTAAAATAAAAATTCCCGGATATAGAATTGATCATTACCCGGGGCCCGCAAAGAAAGTTTCTCCCCGGGGCCCCAGAAGTCTTCTCGGTGGCCCTGAGTATATTAGTATTTAAAGGTGTACCTGTTAAATGTTTAAAGGTTTTAATTTTTCTTATTATAGATGTGTTAATTTGCACTAACTTGGTCAAAAAATCCCAAAATCATAAAATTTGACCTTGGTCACTTTTCCCATTAAGCCAACGATATAGAAAAATATATACCTAAATGAAATTTCCACTACCCTAGTACTTAGAGGAGTTGGTTTAATGCATATAAATGTTAATCGAATTAATAAAGGCGACATTTTTTTATGCGGTAAATAAAATTTGTATTTTCTTTTTTTTTTTCAAATATATATTTTTTAATTTCATGTTAGGAATTAAATGAAAGCTCTTAATACTGATTAAAAGACCAAGAAATCTCTTTTTTATAACTTATTTATTTTACATCGGCCTATTTCTGCAACGAGGTTAATCGCCGATGCCAGGGGGCGAGCTCCTCCACCTGGATGAGGGGTGAATGATTGTGAAAATGGGAGTAATGTAAACATATTATTCTCGCCCGAATAATATCACCAACGAAGGAGGCTCAAACCATCGACCGGACAGTCGTACTGGGTTTCAACCAGTACAAACCGCACGACTAAATGCGCTCGGCCACTCCGTTGGCTAAGAAATCTCTTAAAAAATAGATTTTGGCGTGATTATAGTTAGAAACGTGCCTAAACCATAGTAGCATATACATTGGGGTTGTCTGTGGACTTCTTTTACTGAACAGATATACAAAAAACAGATATAGAAGTGTGAGAAAGTGAACAGAAATTATTATATCTTATTCTATGTATTTTTGGGAATTGCTCAACATCTGATTTTTGTGATGATATAGAGATTATTTCAATGCTTTGGGATGAACGTTTGGCATGAACCAAATATTCAAAAACATCCAGTGCTGAGAAATCAGAACTGTTTTGTTCACAAGGACTTCAAATAGCCACAGATGGTACCTACAGTTAATTTAGTAACAAATATTAGGTATGTAAATTAACACGGTGCCATTAATTTTGCATGCTCCCAAAAATATTTTTTTCGCATTTCGAAAAGGAAATTTTGAATTGAATGATAACCATGATGCAGTCAGCCAAAGAAGTTGGAGGACAGTGCATTAAGACTGTTGTTAAATGAGGATGAACCGCAAACACAAAAGAATATTGCTAGAAAACTGAAGGTTAGGTTAAGTCGTGCAACCATTAGTTTGCGTTTAAAACTAATGGATAAGTTTGTAGAGCTCTAGGCTTTACGAAAATTACGAAAATAATGAACAATGCTGAAAAAACTTAGACCTTTTTTTTATTAAGATATGCCCTCTGTTTCGGATGGACTAATGATATGACCCAAAAAGGAGTTTTTGTCAGCCAAATGGTCATTATGGAGATGGCTCTGTCTGGCCAAATTAATAAAGAAGTGGCAACGAAACATCGCGCCTATAAAGGGTTGAGGTATCTGGGGAAGCATGAAGTGCCTACAGTGCTACGTCCCACAACTATCTGGCCATAACAAATGTTTATGAAAGTACAAGTGTTTTTTTTTTTTACGTGCCTTCGCTACTCATGTCATTGGTCTTTAGCTATTTTTTCTTGATAATTTTCCATGTTAATGAGATGATTTAATGAAGATAAGACGAACAGAAACTCAATGCCCTGACCGGGATTCGAACCCGGGACTTCTGTAACGAGAAGCAGTATGGATATCACTATGCTACTGAGACCAGCATTGCTGGTTTGGTTGGTAGATAAACGGTATCATTTGCCTATTTATAATACTATTTTTGGTTTTGGAACATTCCATTACGGTAGAATAATAATGCATTATCATTCTACCTCTAATTGCCCAGTACATCTACCACTGCCTGCCTCTGGCTTGAATCACTTTTAACATACTTCTAGGAAGACTTGCAACCAATTAGTCTCGGATTATTTGTTGAGTTATTAATTTCCAACTCTTCTGTTGATTCGTTAAAATCGATGTACGCGTGTACATCTCAAGAGTCTGTATCTGTATCTAGTGCATCCACTAGATTTAATTTACTTGAACGAGGACTCTATACACAACATAGGAATAGCTACTGGAACTAGAATTTCTGACCAGACTGTTCAAAAAGATTGCATGAATATGCTAAAAGACCAGCTAACGTTTTTAGATTGGCCCCTGCTCATTTTCGAGCCAGGTTAAATTTTGCAGTGAAACAAAGAAATTGGAAAGTTCGAGAATGAGACAATGGTGTTATTTCCTAATAAGTTAGATTTCGCTTAAGTTATTATTTAAGCGAAAATATTAAATGAACGTGTTCGAGTGTTACGTGTATTTGATTTGGGTAGTACAAGAATCTTGGCCAATCTAAAAAATAGATACTCTTACCGGCCAACTTTTAAATCTTTGGGAGTGCTAGTATTTATAATTTTGAAATTTTAATTTTTACTTTTAAAAACTTGGACTTATTGACTTCAAACAATTCTAGGCACATTTATAATACTAAAAGACAAAAAAATCATATTAGATCAACGCCATACCACCCTATTTGAAAAAAGCATAAGTTACAATGCCTGTAAATTTTATAATCAATTACCTATTGCATTAAAACAAATAAGCAATATCACATAATTTAAGATCTAACAAGTAATGGAATACAGGGTACTTGGCAAGACCTGACAATGAATAGGTCAAGATGGAGGACTTAAGTGAGTGAGGCCAAAAGTTAACCTAACTGATAGTGCCCAAAGAAATAAAATATATTTTGCTGAAAAATAATTTATATTTGGTTGAAGCTTTCTTTCAATTTAGTTATTAAAGCTTTCGAAACATTTATCAATACTTCTTGCAAAAACATAAGTCTCTTGTATAATGTTATTGTTTAATTTTGTATTTTGATCAAATTCTGTTATAATTGTTGTTAAATTTTACAATTTGTAATTAATCATTATTTATTTGTATTTATAATTAAAATGTACCTTCTCTGTAGAACTTCTCTATACTGTGACTTTGTCCTATACATGTACGGATGTTTAAGGTACAATAAAGCATTATTATTATTATTATAGAAGGGTTTTTTTTTATTATTATTATTATTATTATTATGGGGTTTGTCAAGTCTTGACAAACGTCCACTAATCTCAAACTTCAGCAACTTTTTGAGCCGCGTCATACTAGAGACTAATAGAGCTAAATACACACGACTGCATCCCAAACCCTGGCGATATGCAGCCGCGGACACTACGCCAGATCCAATGACCGCACAATGCGGAGTGACCCGAGCGGCACTGCTTTCTACATCCTGCAGATCAAAGAGTTGGCAGAAGATCTGCAGGTATTATTATTATTCTTTTTTTTATAAATAATCACTAACTTAGTCCGGAGCTTACAACCGTACGGACCAAAGTCAAGTATCGGCTGCTTTCCTAATATGTTCCTCGTCTAGTCTAGTATGCTGTGGTGGTATGTTATGTTAACGGAGGCGAAGATTGTAGCGTTTCTGCTTTTGTGTTGTGTCGGGTTGTTGTGTTTGTTCTTCTGATGCTTCAGTGTCTGTTAGTTTTCGTTTTCTGGTTTTGAGTTGTGTTGTTCTGTGTAGTTTTTGTGTGTTTAGTGATGGTTGAACGTCTTGTTCCGTGTGGTTGGACTCTTGTGATGGTGTTGTGTAGGTTGTGTATGTGCCATTTGTTCGTCTTGTGCGATTATATGGTGCTGTGATATGTGTTCTATATTGTGTAGTGCTGTTCTCGGTGGATGTTGTGTGAAAGGTGTAATGTCGTGTGCTATGTTTAGGAATTTTCTTACTATATGGCATGTGTTTATAATTACGGCTTTTTGTGTCTGTATATATGTGTTTCTGTTTAAATTTAATATATGTAAGCTATTATGTATTGTTTGTGGGATGACCCCCGTCGAACTGATAACTATTGGTACCGTGAAGACCTTCTCCATTTTCAAGAGAGTTTTCAGTTCAACAGCAAGGTCAGTGTATTTTCTATGCTTTTCGGCGTGTGTGTTGTGTAAGTTGTGTGTATTGGGCACTGCTATATCGATAAGGTAGATGAATTTGTCAGTTTTGTCAATGAGAGTGATGTCTGGTCTGTTGTGATGTATTGTTTTGTCTGTAAGTAGAGTTCTATCCCAGTAAAGTCTGTGCGTGTCATTTTCTAATATTGTTGTTGGTGTGTATTTGTAGTATGGTGTGTCGTCTGTAGAGAGTTTGTGTTTTAATGCAAGTTTCTGGTGTATGATTTTTGCTACCTGATCGTGTCTGTGTTTATAGTCTGTGTTAGCGAGTTGTGATCAGCTGGATGTTATGTGTTGTATCGTTTCTGACTCCCGCCCGCACTGTCTGCAGAGATCTCTTGTGAGTGTCGTGTCCTTTATAATGTATTTCCTGTAGTTTCGTGTGGCGATCACTTGATCCTGTATTGCCAGCATGAATCCCTCTGACTCCGGAAATACATTACATTTGGCTAACCACGAATGTGTCGCCTTACGATCCACTGACGCATCGCTGATCACGTGCGGATACCTTCCA
Source organism: Liopterus haemorrhoidalis (assembly GCA_963971575.1). Lineage (NCBI taxonomy): Eukaryota > Metazoa > Arthropoda > Insecta > Coleoptera > Dytiscidae > Liopterus > Liopterus haemorrhoidalis. The sequence continues at coordinate 123,196,672 of OZ020611.1, forward strand.
TGGAGGGATTTTTGTTTCCATTGCTGGATGTTGTGTGTTATGTACGCTTGTGTCTCGTCGTGTTGGGCGCTCATGTTTAGTGGCGTGAATGACTTGTCTGCAAGTACAATGGTTTTATGTAGTTGTTGTAGTTGTTATTGTTGCTGTTGTTGTTGTCTAGTTCATTATACATTTTAAACAATTAAGATGTTTTCTTGTGTCAAAATAGGTTTTGCTAACACCATGCAAGCCAGAAGAGGACACACACATTACTGATTTATAATATAAAATAAAAATTAACATAAATATTTTTAGATCTAAATTACGTAAATTAAATTTTGTTTCATTTTTTATTCTTTCAATATAATTTGAGTTTTTGTTAAAAAGTTAATTAAACATGTCTTTTTGATAACTCGTTATTAATTTTGGTATTTAAATATATTTAGACTGCGACTTTACCGATTGGAAAAGTAAAACGTGTGTGTAATAGTGCTCTAAAAAAAGTGAAAAAACTGGCTGGATCCTTCAGTTAAATACCAAAACTGTAAGTAACTAGTCTTATTAATCTAATTACTTACCAGTAATATATAATTCATAAAAGATCATTCACACTCTTCATTTCCACATCACATCACAATATCACTCACTGCTTGACTAAGGCGCTGGCGAAACATTTCGGCCAAACGCTACGGACTTGTACAAGTCTGCGGCAGATTACAATGATAACAGCAAACTAGCATATTCATTCAAAAATTATATAATAATATTGAATATATCTGACTACAGGCAATTCACATAAAAATCAAAATAATACTCAAACAATGACTGACTCACAACCAACCACGTCATACGCTAGCGTAATTAAAAATGATACAAAAAAATATCCCAAAAAAGATCAAGCCATTACCATGAACTCAATAGATGGAATAAAAATCAAGGAATATATCATACAAATTGGAACAAAAATTGGGCCAAAAAATATTACATTTGCTTCTCGAATTTCAAATGATCGTATCTGTATTTATCTCAGTAGTAAACAAATAGTAGGCGAACTTATGCAAAAATGGAAAACAATCGAAATAGAGAACCACAAAATTAAAATTAGAAGACTAATTACGCCGATACAAAAATTAATCTTATCAAATATTCATCATTCAGTACACAACGAAGAAATAGAAACAGCACTAAAAAATGCTAATATCAAAATTGTTTCCCCTATCAACTTTATTAGAGCTGGAATAAAAGACAGCGAATACAGTCATATATTGAGTTTTAGGAGACAGGTTTACTTCGCCAATACAGAGTACCAGACAACACCGACCAGTCTCTTAATTGAATCTGAGGGTATACCGCATCGTATATACCTCTCAGTAGACACCATGGTGTGCTTTACATGCCAGACACAGGGTCATACCGCAGCTAATTGTCCTCAGCAGAGCACAATGAGCGTAATTACTGAAACAAGTAGCTCAGGTTACAATGGATCAAAAACCCAAGAATTAAATGACACCACTGAACTACCTTCACCGCCAGAAGATGAAGTACAGACAACCACACTTTCACAGAAAATCCAAGACAAAAACACGCAAGAAATTAGTGAAAATGTACAATCAACACCATCAGAAGAGAGAAAGAGAGGAAGATCCTCATCAACGACAGACTCCAACGATAACAGGGAACAGTTAACTCAAGTAGAAACGGATCAAATGGAACTGCTCAAAAAAGAAGAAAAGTACAGAACAAAGAAAGCAAAGGGAGAAAATCCTAATAAGGTTCTGCCGTTAGAGGACCTATTAGAACCATGTAAAAAAGAAATTGAATCAAACCAAAAAAATTACGTTATGTCCTACGATCAACTTAAAGACTTTCTTCTAAATGTGCACGGCCTAACCGAAGTTCTATCCATATCAAAAGACTACACATTAAATACTATAGATTTGATAAAAATGCTACATAATATTCACCCTCTTCTAGAACATCGCAGCATCAAAGGTAGATTAACAAGATTGATGACCCCAACTTAGAAACCAATCGTTACAAGACATTGGATAACCACAGACCAAAATACCATCACTTAGAATAAACTTTAAACCTAAATAATGACAATGACGATACTACAGTGGAATAGTTACGGATACTACGTCCGCCTAGCAGAATTTCAACAACTTATATGCTAACATCAACCATGCTTTGTATGTCTTCAGGAAACACATTTAAAGGCAAATAACGACATACATATCAAAGGATACCACATTTACAGGAGACAGAGGAAATCGCCTACATGCTAGTGGGGGTTTTGCTATATTGGCCCAAGAATCAATGCACTCTGAACCAATATTACTAAACACCAACTTGGAAGCAGTTTGTATTAAAACATATATGGATGGTCCACTTATATTATGCAACATCTACTTACCCCCATCAGCCTATAAACCTTGAAGATATCCAAAATGTTATACAACAACTGCCAAACCCATATATAATAACGGGAGATTTTAATGCACACAACCCAATCTGGGGTCTATACAACTAGATACTCGTGGAAAAATCATCGAAAAAATACTCAAACAAACATGTCTGTTAAACGATGTTTCGCCAACACACTTTTGTGCAAGGACTGGAAACTTTTCGAGCGTCGATTTAACAATGTGTGATGAAAAAACACTCGAAAAATTTCATGGAGAGTTGTATCAGACCTTAATGGTAGCGACCACTTCCCTATTATAATAGATATTCTAAGTAGAATCAACACACCAATTAATACTAACATTAAGAAATGGAGAATGGAATCAGCAGACTGGAACCAATATGCGGAAGTCATTAAAGAAGTAGAACTTAAACTGGATAATCTAGATAATATAGACACAATAATAAATAGCTTCACCCAAACCATAATTGATGCCGCAGAAATTAGTATAGGATATAAAACCATACGAAAAGGAAACACAGTCCCTTGGTGGAATGAAGAATACTGGAAAGCTCGAAGGAACATAGAAAAGCACTCAACCTCTATAAAAAACAGCAAACAGAAGAAAACCTTAATTTATTAACCATAATTTAAGAAAAACCAGATCGACATACCGCAGAATACTAACAACAAGCAAGCAAAAATCATGGGCAGAATATATATCTACAATGACAAAAGAAACTAAATCATCCAAAATCTGGAATAAAATAAGAAGGATAAATGGAAAAAATACCAACAACATCACGAATATCATTATAAATGACGAAGAAGCAATAGAATCCCCTCAAAAAATAATAAACTGTATCGCCAAACATTTCCAAGAAAATTCTAGCAATCAAAATTACAATAAACAATTCCGAACTCATAAAATCCTAATAGAAGAACAAACATTACTTATCCCTCCTGATATTAACAACCCTTTAAACATCCCATTTACGGACGCAGAGTTACAATGTGCTTTAAATAACCTTAAAAATAATAGCAGTCCTGGTCCTGATAATATTACATATGTAATGTTAAAACAACTTCCACAAAATCTGAAAGAACATATGCTTAAAATATTTAATATGTTATGGGAACATCATGAATTCCCGGAGAAATGGAGAGAAGTTACAATTATTCCGCTGCCAAAACCTAATAAAGATAAAAAGTACACTACGAACTACCGGCCGGTCGCACTCTACAACACACTATGCAAAACAATGAAAAAAATGGTTAATAACAGATTCGTATGGTACCTTGAATCAAAAAACATTTTCAACAATGTTCAATGCGGATTCAGAAAGGAAAGATGTACAACAGACCATCTAATAACTTTAGTATCTGAAATACAATCAGCATTCAATAACAAACAGCATATGGTGGCAGTGTTTCTCAACATCAAAAAAGCTTATGATATGGCCTGGCGTCGCTACATCATAAACTCTATACAAAAACTAGAAATTGGGGGGAAAAACACTTTATAAAAAATTTCTTAAATAATCGAAAGTTCAGAGCTAGAATGAATGGGCACACATCTGACACACACCAACAAGAAAATGGCGTACCGCAAAGTTCCATCCTGGCAGTCACACTGTTCTTAATAGCTATGAACTCAATCACCAAGTACATAAAATTACCAGTAAAAATTCTTGTGTTTGCCAATGACATTGTTATCATATGTAAAAACAAGAATATTAAAATGCTAGAAAAAAAACCTGCAAGTAGCAATTAATAACCTTGAATAATGGTCCCAGGAAACTGGATTTGAATTCTCACCGACGAAAACACAAGCAATGCATATCTGTAGAATGCACAAGACAAATGAAAAACCTGTACTACAATTAAATGGTGAAACAATATCATACGTCAAAACTAAAAAATTCTTAGGCATGATACTTGATGATAAGCTCACCTGGAAACAACACCTAGAAAGCATCAAAGCGGACTGTTACAGAAAACTGAATATCCTGAAAATGCTTGGACACTCTAAAAGGGGAGCAGATAGACACACTTTAATGACAATATACAAAAGTCTAATACGATCAAAAATCGACTACGGCAGCATAATATACCAAACAGCAAAACCAACCAGACTTGTAGAAACAGGTGAACCATCCCTGCAAAGACGTCGGACAACGCTAACTATTAGTTACGTCGCCAAGCTCGCTAGCAAGTCATCCCATCCAACCTACCCTTACATATTTAAAACAGGCCACCAAATAATCAACCCTCAACACAAAACTCCACTTCAAGCCAAAATATTCAATGTATTAAACCAACTATGCCCAAACCCACCTGCGATACAGCCTAAATATATTACCAACCTTCCACCTTGGACAACTAAACATCCCGAGTGCTACACAGAACTCTTAAATTACTCCAAAGACAATACACCGCCAGAGCTACTTAAAAAATTATTTTTTGAAGTCTGCCACAAAACTTCGTGTCCAGGAGCTTGTACATCGCCCCCACCATGAGCAGAACAACAGCATACACCTAGTCTGGGTCCCTTCACATAGTGGCATCCCAGGGAATGAAATGGCTGACAGAAAAGCGAAAGAAGCCACCACATTAGAACAACCAGACGGTGCTCTCATAATGATGGACTATGATTGGAAAAATATGTTAATCAAGAGTAACCTAGAAAACTGGCAAACCGAATGGCTCTCCATCACTGATAATAAACTTCGAGAAATGAAAAATACAGTTAAACTATGGAGAACCTTCGGAACCAGAAGGGAACAGATCATGGTCACCAGACTGAGAATAGGACACAGCCGAGCAACACACCAACATATTTTTGACAGGACGACTACAGACAGATGCCAAAATTGCAATACAAAAATTACAGTAAAGCACATCATTACCGAATGTCCAAAATATGAGGAAGAAAGAAGAACATACCAGATCCCAAACAATCTGTGTGAAGCGCTAAGCGGCAATCCCCAAAAACTAGACAACTTATTGAAATTTCTAAAGGAGACCAAACTGAGCGATTCCATTTAATTGTAATAAAAAAGTCTCTAATAAAAAATTCTTTGTAAAATATTCAATGTTATAAATCTATCTATGTACATGTATATATTTAAAAACCAACTGTAAATTTAATGTAACATTAATGATTGTAATCACACGGTGGACACTAATAACCATGCTGTTGATGTGTCCTAAATATTTAAATAATATATATATATATATATATATATATATATATATATATATATATATATATATATATATGTATATATATATATATATATATATATATATATATATATATTTAACGTCATATAATATTCAGTATCACATGTTCCCTAATTTACTATAAGAGTTTATTTGCCTTTATCAGATTAGCTACATTATCATTTTCAAATCCATGGACCTTTCTAAATCCCACATTTTGAACTAGATATCCGACTCCGAATTAAATTCTTGTTAGATACAACAACGTCGGCATATGGCTCGTACAAACGCAACACATTCCATCGTTCGGCCAAGACCGTTCACACTGCAGCATTCACCCAGCGAGGTTCTGCCTGGCCCTGAGCAATCTTACAAGCATGCCGCCACTTACATACCCTCTGCCTGTACCACTCCACTCACTGTATTGTCTATATGCAATTGTTCGTATCCAATGACCCCGAAACCGGAACATGTATGAAGAAAGACAGCTCTCGATTATTTTTTAAGAAATTTGATGGGAATGATAAGCAACAAGATAATTGTAAAGTGTTCCTTAAATTCAAATTGGAAATTATATTTACCGTATTTTTCACTGCGAGATAAAGAGTAACTATAAGCAGAAATACCGCAACTGGATCTTCGGATTTTTTTACACTAATTTTGGGCATCTCATCCATTAATTAATTTTGGAGTAAAAGTCCTTTAGAACCTAACCGAAGGAAATGGTATTAAAATATTGAGACAGAGACATCATAAATGATGTCTTGCAATAGACCAGATCACATTTATAGATCTCAACAAACAAATTGTCTTTTTAATAGATACAGACAAAGCATTTACAGACAAAATGACTAAATACATTGAGTTGGCTACAAAAGGATGCCAACTGCGGAAAGTAAAACAGTTAAAAAAATTTCCAGTAATATTATCTGCCATAGATTTAATCCCTAAAGCACTGAAGAACACGCTTGAAGTTTTGGAGCTAGTTAGAAGATGTCACCAAAATAGTACCAGCCATGCAGAAATCGGTCACCTCTACCACCTGTAATACTGTACGAAATTTTTTTGAGCTCGTGAAATTTATCAAAATTTAACTTACCTGTGTATTTATAATTAATGTAATGTAATTACTTAGCTGTAGTTTTCTCATTGTGAGACGTCAGCCTAAAGTCTCGTTTATAATAATAACACAACCAGATGTTAAGAACAGTAAAACCTTTTGTGAAATTTTTATGGATCTGCTATGCACTAAGCCAGTGGTTCTCAAAGTGTGTGCCATTCATTATTTGTAAGGGTGCCGCGGGCGTGGTGTGTGCATAATAAAATTTTACGCATCTGAATGAATTGAAACTCGTGGATGTGGATATTAACTTCCAATAATTTTAAAATCACTACTCGGTATAGCGCGTTCTTAATGTTAAAAATTTTAAACTGGAAATCATGTGTCATATTATGCACTGATGCTGCACCGTCCATGGTTGGATGGTTAAAGGGTTTTGTTTCACTAGCCAAAAAAGAAAATTCACATATTATATCTACTCATTGTTTGTTAAATCAACGAGCCCTAATCTCAAAAACACTAGGAGAGGATCTATCAACTGTTCTGAAAGAAATCATTAGGATGATAAATTTTATTAAGAGTAAGCCGATTAAATCACGGGTGTTCGCAAAACTGTGTGAAGAACTTGGATCTGAGCATTTGAACCTTCTTCTTCATTCTGTCAGATGTCAGATGGTTGTCCAAAGAACGAGTATTGAATCGTATTTACGAAATAAAATTAAAACTACTCACTTTTTTTGAACAGGAAAACAAACTTGTATTTTGTGAATTGTTGAAAAATTAATTTTGGTGTACTAAATTCGCTTATATAATCAATATATTTGAAGAATGAGGAAGAAATGAAAATTCGTTAAAATCTTCCGATAAAATTAGAACTTTTAAAGACAAGATAGAATTTTGGAAAATAAATATCAATGAAAGCAACTTGGAAATATTTAAAAGAACAGCTAAAACAAAAGAAAACATAATTAACATCGCTGGGAACACTATTTTATAAAAGCAAAGATTGAAGTCGGTAGAACATGAAATGCGAGTATGTTTGTCCAAAATACGCCCAAATATAAAGGAATTATGTAAATTACAACAAGCTTACGTATCACATTAATTTATTGTGTACCTTTTGTTCTCATTTAATTTTTTTTTAATTAAATAAAATTGTTTTCCTAAGATTAATAAAATGTCTATAATTTCATGCACATGATGGTGGAGGTGCCGGAAATTTTACATAATCGATTTGGGCTGCCTTCAAATTAAAAAGTTTGAGAACACTTATGCTCGGTTGCATGAAAGTCTTAAAACTAGTTATTAGCTAAAACTAAATATACAACACAAAAATGCGTAGCAACACCCTACGTTGCTGAGGAAGTTCACTCCTGCGTGCAAGGCATGTGCGAAACAAAAATATATTAATAAGTTGGTCGTTTATTTACCATTGAACAGACTTTTTTTTAAAACTGAACTGTACATATTTTATTATGTTGCTCTAGATATTCATACCTTGCCAATATAGGACATCCAGATGTGTATGTTACACTGTTTCATCGAATGTATTACAAAGTCGACATTTTCCTTCAAATCGTGTTTTGTGAATTGGTGGTATCTTGTATTTCATGCCTGAACCTGCACTGCAACCAACATACTTTCTGATTTTTCTTTGATATTGTCATGTTGTAGCCAAGCTGGATGGATATTTATCAATGAGAAATTTTGACATTTCTCTTTACAACTAGCAATGCATAGGTTTCATTTCCCATTTGCCTTCCTTATTTTCATTTTAATTGTATTTGGTTCGATTATTATTATCATTTTTACTTCTTTATGTTTAAACTAATCATTTTCAACGAGGGTGATTTAAAATTTTAAGAAGGCAATAAGTTTAAATATAATTTTTAGATAGCGTTTGTAAAATTGTGGACGATGTGAAAATAACTATGAAAAAGATTGAGAAACACGTATAGAGAAGGCTCTATATTTGTGCATCTGTTGCCTTCGTAGCATCCATAGCATCCATATTTGTGTTTATTTAGCCTTTTAATGTATTGACTGTTATCCAGCACTAGTACAGCATGCATAGAACTTTACTTTATTGTATTATATATGTATATGTGCGGGAGGTAAATTCTTAAATTTTACACACCAAACTAAAAGTTATTGAATATATTATATATCGCTTAAGACGACTCTTGGGCTGCATAAAGTAGCTAAAATATCCACATAACTAATTTTAAATATTGGATAACTAATTTAAATTTTATATTAAAGAATTTTTACGAGGATATTAAAATAAAGACATCCTTATTCTACAAACACCTACTTGAAGTATTAAAATAACTAATGCCTGAAAATAATTCCACATTTCCTCAACAAATTGTATAAGACAGCGTCCCACTATCACACTAATCCTCCACTTAGTTATTCTGTGAACGAGGCACAGTGGCATTCAAACTGAGAATCCCATCCAACGTTGCAGGAAAAACTAAATAAATGTATCTAGAAAAAACAAAATATGTACACAGTGTACAAATTGTCAAAAAGGGGGTAGTCGATATAACTACTTTATTTAGCACATTATATTGACAAATATATTTTCATAGAGAGTTAATTTCAACCTGATGACAATTATAAAAAAAAAAATCGATATAAATAAATATGAAAGTCTGTCCGTCTGTCTAGCATCACGCCAAAATGGCTGATCCAAGTTTCACGAGATTTTCAATACAGCTGCTAAATATATCCTAATTTTATAAATATAGGATATTTCATATCGTAATTTTAATTTAAGGGGTAGTTTTGAGGAGTGAGGACGAAAACAAAATCAGTTCTTTCGGTATAACCCTAAAACTATTCATCATAATCATTTAATTATCTTATTTACTTCAGTTAACTTATGCCGTGCGACGAACGGGTATTTCGGTAGTATATAACATATAAAATATTTATGAAACATTTCAAAAATAGTTTATTATTATAATATTATATGTATATATATATATATTTAGGATTTCGTAGATATAATCATAAAACTCTTCTAACGTCACTAATGTGTCTGTGTATGCATGTATTTTTTATACAGTACAAATGCTGGCCAGACGGCTGGATCAGAGAGCTTAAATTTACATTACATCCCAATAAAGATTAAAACAATATTATATTGTCTGTATGTCCAACATACAGACGAAGAGCACAATAATGACAATGTTGCACATTAATAGTGTTGCATAAAATTAAGGTTAAATACAATGTATACTCATATTTCCTGAATATAATTGCATTCTTTGAGGTATTTATATCGTTTCCTAAAATGTGCGGCAGGAAAAATCATTGAAAGATTGATTATCACTGTTATCCAACGTTCTCCAGTAATGCTGTGATACAGTAGAGCTGGATTTAAGTTATTGTATACAAAGAAGCTTGTGGTTACAGTTAAAAACACACATATTTACATATGAACGTTTTCTTTTGGAATCAGTTTTGTGTACTCAGTACATTTCTCACATAGTAGATGTGTTATTTAAGTCAGTTCAAGTGATTAAGTAAATGGACGTTCTATAATAATTTATACTACTTGTTTCTGAATTAAAACAGAGTTTTTTAATAAACTGCCCCAGACAGTTATAATTTTGTTTTTTCTAGGTTATTAGCTCTTTTTCCTTCAAGAAAATTTATCAACAGAATTTATTTTTAAAGACATCGAAAATGTACCAGATGCAGAACCGGACTTGTAAAAGCGATTTTTTACTTTATACCAGGAATAGCGTTATCCGAGCTTTATCCAACGATTGTAAAAGCTGCCCTAAAACCGGTAAATATTATTAATTTCTATTTTTTAGTTTTTATTTTTTTATAAATTTGTAACACACATGAATTTTATTTTACTATTATTATTATCATTTTGTAATACGTAACTAACAGGGAAAGTTCATTTCTTATGTTGTATATTGACAATACATTTATAATATTATCATAGTATTGGTTCATAGGGATAAGCCAAAGTCTGTTTACACCACAACAGTCACCAAGGGTACATTCGATTTGACGCTCCGAGCGTTCCGAGCACGTTCTGTACACTCAATCGTGTTCGATTTGACGCTCGGAGTACACTCAATAGCATTCGTTTTGCGATCGAGCGTGCATTTAGAGTGCGCTCTATGTGTTCGGGGTTTTAAGACCGAGCATATGGAGTATGACTTAAAAAAGTGGGGGAACGGCGGGAAAGAAATGAAAGTTTAAAATTAAATTATAAATAAAATAAAAATAATGGCCTTAGACAAATAACAATAGACAAATAATATTGTTATTTGTCTATAGCTACAGAGTACGGTCATTTTATGTATTTGTGACGTTCTGTAAACAGCAAAAAAATTATTAAAATACACCATGCATAAAATTAAAATGGAAAAAATTCATTAAATTAATTCATTAATTATTATTTAATTCTTAATTAATTTTATTTCTTCATCATTGAAAAAAATCAAGGAAAAACCGAGGTACAGTCTGTTCCAAACGGTTAGGCGGAACTAGATTTTGCAATCTAGGTACTTTCATCGTTTAAATCGTGCTTTTCGACCGTTTTGTTTAAGCTTTGTAAATCATACTTACAATAAACATTTTTTGGTTAAGGTTAATATCATTTTAAAATGTCATTTTCTTTATATTTTGATTTTTTGTGTCATTCTTAATACAAATTTCCCATTTATTTATTTTTTTTTTCAATAAAATAAGTAAAAAAAAAATATTAAATTTTGACATATGTCATTCGTTTCCATGGTTTCATTGTTGGAATTTAAAATTTTGACATTCCAACATGAAAAATGAAATAAACCAAGCAAGGTCCCTTCTCGTGACAACCTAAAAGAACGAAATTCCCATTTAGTTCCGCCTAACCGTTTGGAACAGACTGTATATAATTTTGATTATATATCGTAAACTAATCTGACAGTAAAAACACCGCCTAAAATTGTAGGGTTAGATTTTATAAACATTACGTCACAAGAACGCTCGCTACGTTAGTGCTCTATTCATGACGTCACCATCAACTGTTCGCTCAGCGCTCGCTCTACTCTGTACAACTCGAATGCACCCCAAAGTAACCAGATCTAGTTTCGTATTACAAATTGAGACGGATTATACACAGTATTTTATTAATTATAATGCAATATTTAGTGTAAACTGACATGGCTGTCACATATCCTTATTTTTCCTGTTGCTTGGCAATAGTCAGTCTGTGGCGTGCCGTTCCGACTTCGTCACACTTCCTCTTTTTGGCTTCGAACGGACTCGTGCAGACGGTCAAAACAAAAGGAACGGAGGCGGTTTAGAGTTTCTTCGGGGGACGTCCTCTACGTCGGCGGGGTACTTCGGCAGTCGCATCTGGAGTACTGACGTAGGGTGTAAGATCCGAAACATTGACAGTGGCAATTGGAACGTTCGGGGTTTGAGGATCGGAGATACTATTACGTAGGGTCCGTCTCGTTTAGGTGCAAGTTTACTTGTAAAGTCTCTGGCAGAACTGTTGAGGGTGTGGGACTTTACTAGTTCCTTTGCACTTATATTTTAGATAGGAGCTGGCTTACGGTGCTCATCAGCGTAACGTTAATGTCTATCTTGCTGTTACTGATGATGTTCGATAGCATCCCTCAAAATACTGCTAAAGTTTTTCAGGTACGGTGTGATTTGTGGGATGAAATTATCACCATCAATAATCTCACGAAGATCATGGGCTACATCGTATATTTTTCGCTAAATTAAAAGTTAAATAGCTCGGGCTTGTAATCAGTGGCTTGGCTGACGCCGCTATTCATTGCAAATCGGATTGAGGGGACGGCTGTGTCCCATAGCTTATGATTTTTGCCGACCTGGATGGCAAGTTGAGGTTTAAGGCCAGGATAAATTTTTACAAAACCTAAACGTAGATGTCATTTTGAGATTTTGTGTCATTGATATCCAAAAATGTAAAAATGTATTATATTGTGGGATTATATTGTCTGCAGGATTCAAAATTAAATATAACCAGTGTGTTAAAACTGTCAAAAAATATTTTTTATTAAACAGTCTCAAAATAATTGACAACTTGAAAAACAATGAAACCATAGCATGCTGTCTATGGCGGAGGCAAGGTATAAGGTGGCAGTGTCTGTGTCCAAACAAACAATGATAAAAATTAATAAAGAAAATTGTTTATAACAAGAGTAATTCGACTTATTTTGAAATTGTAAAAATTATTGAACCAACAGCCGCCACAATATATTAATTTTTTTATAACAAATGTCACTCGTTTCCATGGTTTCCCTGTTAGAATTTTAAATTTTGTTATGCCACCAGGAAACATGAAATAACCTAGACAAGTTCCCTTCTCGTGACAAACTAATAAACCACTCCCATTTAGTTCCGCTTACACCAAACAAACAGACTATATAAATGAGGAAATATCATTTAAAACTAATAAAAAAATTATAATAATAAATAAATAAATTAAAAAACAGTAATAAAATTGTAAAAGTAGGTTTTTAAAAGAATTGCCGTGACTAAAACCGTTGTCTACGGAGCACAGGGACGCGGGTAAGAATTCCCTCACCTCCTTCAGAAAAATAATATGAACTAAATTATTAACTGATTTTCAAATATAATAAGTTTTGCCAATGTTTGTTGCTAGCCACTGGCACAGACTGGCGTTAATGGATATAATTTTTCATTTTATTAGAATTATGTTTTTATTATTTACATTTACTATTTTATATTTTATTCTTTTGCTATGATATTGCAAATTAGAACTTTTGCTTAAAATTTACCCGGAATCATTTTACATTTTTTTTTAGATATGCGTAATAGACAGGCGCTCAAGCAACAATGGAATCGTTAACGAATTTACTTGCTACTGATGAAGGCTGCTTAGCAGTCGAAATTAGGAGTATTACACTTATAACCAGCTGAAAACCCGTGCTTCGCTACGGTATATTGATGGTCTCATGGAGCACAGGAGATACGAAGGGTTTCTCCCGAATTTCATATCTTTTTGTCAAGGGACACTCTATCGAATAAAAAATACCAATTTACTCCGTAAGGGATGATATTTAAAAAAAAACTGTCAAACGCTTTCTAAATAGGAACCTATGTACCAAAATGAAATGTTATAACTCAGGAAATACAAAGGTTTTTATAATTCACCCCGAATGCATATTCATCCATTTAGGGGTTGATTAGGGCAAACACGTGAATTTCTGTTTTAAACATTTGTATAGGTATCATTTGTAAGCAAAAACCAAGTCGATACCTCATTGAGCCTAAGAGATATTGAAGCATCCCTAAATCAAATTTCACCACTTAAAAATGGAATTTAGAAAAATCTCTTCTTATTGGTCTCCTACGTCATGGAGGGAATGTAAGCTCCGAATTTCATGTCTTAATATCCATTGGATTTTCTATAGAATAAAAAATACCAATTTACTCCTTTAGGGATGAAACTTAAAAAAACTGTCAAAACACTTGTTTTTGAAAAGATTTTGAAAAAGGTGTTTTAAAAATCTATAAAAAAAGTTAAATCATTAAAATACCTCGGTGTTATGATTGATCAACACATGAGATGGAACTCACACATTGAAAGTACAGTAAAAAAAATCAGAAATTTGATTCCAAAATTTTATTGCATTAGAGATATACTAAATATTAAAACAATTAAAATTATTTATACATCCCTTGTAGAGTCTATCATTAGGTATGGTATAACTTGCTGGGGTGGTCTCTATAATAATGCACTTCATAATCTACAAATTATTCAAAATTGCATATTAAAAATTATTTTTAAAAAAGATTATCGTTTCTCAACAGATTCACTATACTCAGAAAATAACATATTTAACGTTAGAAATCTATATATTCTGAATGCCATTATTTACTATTATAAAAAAGATAAAAATAATGATTTAATTAATCACAATTACAATACCAGACACAACAATAATTATAACCTACAAATTCCTATTCTAAAAAAGAGTCTCTGTCAAAGAAATATGAATTTTTTCGGTCCAAAACTTTATAATATTATTCCTACACACCTTAGAAAAATTAATAAACTCAAAATTTTTATATCTGAAATAAAAAAATATATATCAGATAACAACAATTCGTTTCTTAAAGTTTTTGAGTATTCTTAACAAGTTTTTTTCACATGAAAATGTTTGTTTTACACAAAGAATGTTTTATAACACATGCTTTACATAATATGTTAATGCATGTTTAATTATACTGATTTCTTATTTTCTTTTGCAAGTTCTAACGATTCGCATAATCTAGAGGAATCAGCTGAGCACAATACAAGCTTTGTTTGCTTAGTGTGTTAAGCTGCCCATCTTATAATTTATAATTTTTTTCTTTTGTTAGAGATACTGTTTTACATGTTTGTTTTTCGTAACTATAGGAAACATTGTTTATGTATATATGTATCTATATATTTTGAATTTGGGAAATAAATTTAAATTTGAATTTGAATTTGAAATTTGAAAAAAGGCACGTATATGCCAACGATGAATGTTTTATCTCAACAAACAGAAAAAACTACGGGCATTCATCCCGTTTGGAGTGGATTGGGACGAAATCATAATTTTTTTAAAAAATATTGTATGTTACTGTATGTATGTTAGGTACTTACGTCATGGAAGGAATCAACTTTGCGAATTTCATATATCTATGTCAAAGGAACGTTCTATCGAATAAAAATATCCACTAACCTCATTAAGGGTGCATTTTAAAAAATTGTCAAAACCATTTCGGGACATTTTAAAAAGACACTTATTTGCCAAAAAGGAATGTTATAACTCAACAAACACATAAAATACGACGGGATATATAATTCAATATATCCCGTCGTATATATAATCCCGAATATAGATTCACCCCTTTACGGATTGATCAGGATAAAATCTTGAAATAAGTTTTTCGATATTTGCATGGGTAACCTTTGTAAGCAAAAACTAAGTCGCTATCTTATTGATCCTAAGAGATATTAAGGAATCCTTGAAATCACACCTCCTCTTTTCACCTTTTAGGGGTGAAATTTAAAAAAACCTGACAAAACCATTTCCTAATATTTTAAAAAGACACATATGTTCCAAAAAGTAATGTTGCAACTAAACGAACACAGGAACAACGACGGGATGTATAATTAATCCCGATTATAGATTTACCCCTTTAGGCATTGATCAGGACAAAATCCTGAAATAATTTTTTTGGCATTTGCATGGGTAGTATTTGTAAGCAAAAACCAAGTCGGTATCTTATTTGTCTTAAGAGACATAAAAGAAGCCTTAAAATCATAATTCACCCTTCTTCGCCTTTTTGGGGTGAAATTTAAAAAAACTGTCAAAACCATTTCAAAATATTTTAAAAAGACACCTATGTGCCAAAAAGTAATGTTGCAACTAAACGAACACAGGAAATACGACAGGATTTTCACCCCGACTGTAAATCCACCCCTTTAGGGGTTGATTAGGACAAAAAACTGAAATAAGTTTTTCGGAACTTGCATGGATAGTCTTTGTAAGCAAAAAGCAAGTCGATATCTTGGGCATAAGAGGTATTAAGGAATCCTTGAAATCACAATTCACCCCTTTTCACCCTTTAGGGATGAAATTTTAAAAAACTGTCAAAACCATTTCGAGATATTTTAAAAAGACACCTATGTGCCAAAAAGTAATGTTGCAACTAAACGAACACAGGAAATACAACGGGGTGTAAAATCCACCCCGATTGTAGATCCACCCCTTTAGGGGTTGATTAGGACAAAATCCTGAAATAAGTTTTTCGGTATTTGTATGGGTAATCTTTGTAAACAAAAAGCGAGTCAATATCTTATTGGCCCTAAGAGATTTAAGGAATCCTTGAAATCCCAATTCACCCCTTTTCACCCTTTAGGGGTGAAATTTTAAAAAACTATCAAAAACTTTTCGAGATATTTTAAAAAGACACCTATATATATACCAAAAAGGAATGTTATAACTCAACAAACAAATAAGTTACGAAACATTATATAAGTCGCCCTGATTTAATGTAGATTCGCCCCGTTAAGTGTTGATTGAAGCAAAATTGTAAGTTACATTTTTATACATGCGTACGGGTAACTATAGTAAGTAAAAAGCAAGTCGTTATTTCATCAAGAGATATTAAGAAATCCGTTTTCACCCCCTAGAGGTCGAATTTCGAGAAATCTCTTCTTAGTGGTTGCTTACGTCATGGAAGAAATATAGTCCCCGAATTTCAATTGTCTACTAAAAAATACCAATGTACCAATGAAATTTAGGGTTGAAATATAAAAAAAAGGTCAAAATGAAATGATTTTGAAACTAATGATATTAAAATGACACCTAAATGCGAAAAAGCACAACATAGTTATAGTACAACAAAGACAGAAGCTACAAAGGGTTCTTTAATTCACCCCAAATCTAGAATCGCCCCTTTAAGGGTTGACGATTAGAGCAAAATCCTGAATTTAATTTTTAAACACATATACGGATAACATTGTAAGCAAAATCCAAATCAATATAATGAAGAATCCGAGGAAAAACATTTCATCACTTTTCATCCCCTAGGGGGCGAATTTCGAAAAATTCCATATAAGAGGGTGCTTGCGACATGGAGGGAATATATTTCCTGAATTTCATGTCTCTATGTCAAGGGACGTTCTTTCAAATAAAAAATACCAATTTACCCCTTTAGGGATGCAATTTAAAAAACTTTCAAAACGCTTTCTAAATATTTTAAATAGAAAATTATGTACCAAAATGGAATGTTATAACTCAGGAAATACAAAGGTTTCTATAATTCACCCCAAATGTAGATTTACCACTTTAGGGGTTGATTAGGGCAAAATCCTGAATTACTGTTTCAAAAATTTGTATAGCTAACCTTACATCACGGAGGAATATAATTCCCGAATTTCATGTCTTTATAGCCAAGGGAAGTTCTATCGAATATAAATACCCATTTATACTCCCCCCCGCATTTACATTTAGAGGTGAAATTTTAAAAGACTGTCAAAACTATCTCGAGATATTTAAAAACGACACCGGTGTGCCAAAAATGAATGTTATAACCTAATAAACACAGGAAATACGACGGGTTGCATAATTCACCCCGATTATAGATTTACCCCTTTAGGGGTTGATTAGGAAAGAATCCAGGAATAAAATTTTCGGAATTTGTATGGTTAATCATTATAAGTAAAAGCCAAGTCGATATCTTATTGGTACTAAGAAATATTAAGGAATCCTTGATATCACATTTCAGCCCTTAGGGGTTGAATTTCGAAAAATACCGTCTTAGTGGGAACTTACGTCATACAGGGAATATACTTATTACATACGAATGTCATGTATCTTGTCCAGAGGACGTTCTATCAAGTAAAAAATATCCATTTACCCCTTTAGGGTCAAATGTTGAAAAACTGTCAAAACCATTTCGAGATATTTTAAAAAGACATCTATATGCCAATTAGGAATTTAATAACTCAACAAACACAGGAAATACGTCGGGTTCTATAATTCTCCCTGATTGTAGATTCACCCTTTTACGGGAGGGATAGGACAAAATCCTGAAATAAGTTTTTCAACATTTATATTGATAATATTCAGAAGCAAAAATGAAGGCGATATATTATATTATTGGACCTGTGAGATATGGAGGAATCCGTGAAAACACATTTTACCCCATTTCACCCCTTAGGGGTTGAATTTCCAAAAATTATTTCTTAGGGGGTTGTTAAGTCATAAAAGGGATATACTCCCCAAATTTTATGTTTCTCTGTCTAGACGACATTCTACCGAATATGAAATCAACTTTAAATCAATTTTAAAAAAAAGGTCAATACACTTTTTAAATATTTTAAAAAGACACCTATATGCCTAAAAGAAATGTTATAACACAACAAACACAGAAGATGCGAAGGGTTCCATAATTCACCCCTTTAGGGGTTGATTAGTACAAAATCCTGAAAATGTTGCCCACATAAATGTTGAAAATCGGTTTTTCAACATTTATGTGGGTAGTCTTTGTAAGCAAAAGCAAGGCGATATATTCTTGACCTAAAATATACTGAGGAATCCATGAAAACACATTTTCCCCCTTTTCACCCCCGAGAGGTCGAATTTCGAAAAATCATTTCTTAGGGGGTTCTTAAGTCATAAAAGGGATATACTCCCCGAATTTTATGTTTCTTTGTCTAGACGAAATTCTATCGAATAAAAAATACCAATTTACCCCTTTAGGGGTGAAACTTAAAAAAACTAAATATTTTAAAAAGGCACCTATATGCCAAAAATGAATTTTATAACACAATAAACACAGAAGATGCGAAGTTCTATAATTCACCCTGATTATAGATTCACCCCTTTAGGGGTCGATTAGAACAAAATCCTGAAATAAGTTTTTTAATATTTACATGAGTAATCATTGTGAGCAAAAACAAAATCGATATCTTATTGGACCTACGAAATATTAAGAAAACCGTGAAGCCACATTTTACCCCTTTTAACCCTCTTTTCACCCACTTAGAGGACGAGTTTCGAAAAATCCGTTCTTAGTGGGTGCTTACGTCATGGAGGGAATATATTCGCCAAATTTCATGATTGTAGGTTCAGTGATTTGGGCTGGGCGTTGATTATGAGTAGGTAGCTTAGTTACGATTTTATATATATATAGATAATAGTATTGAAGGAAAGTTGCAGTGTCATTATTCAATATTTAGATCTTCAAAACCCAACGTAATATTTACAGATATTAACAATGATTAATAACAATTTTTATGTAAGGGTTCTGTAATCTTGAATATTATTTCAAAGGATCCGCATGGGCAAAAAGGTTTAGAAATGCTGCTCTATAGAGTAGAGTTGCCGCATCTTAAAAGTCAAAAAGCCGGATTATTAATCTCTAGTTACAACCACGATAGAGAATGCATATAATCATATTTAAAATGATCCTAGCAAACATGTGTCTATCTATTATACAATCTACACCTTTGATTATACTCTCCATTTTTACTATTCACTTATTTATAGCTCTATTATTATACCATACTATCTTTTGAGATTTCTTACGCTTCGCGTGTGGTCATTTTCACCAGCTTTAAACGTAGAATCATTTTATTACCGTTAGACATTTTACATCTATAATGAAATATTTTTGCGAATATTAATTTGATAATAAAACCTATATAGCTGGCATAAATATAGTATTTAATAGTAAAATAATTATTTCTTCTTCTCATATTATAAATAATTAATAAATAAAGTGATGAATGAGTAAATGTAAAGATTGTAGAATCCTCTTAATTTAAGCTTACGATTTTAATAATTTTAACTTAACAATTTAATTTTTTTCTTTTTACCTTGGTATCTCTATCTATCTTTACCTTTGGAACCTAATCTATGAACAAAAGGGGCCGAAGAGGAGCCTCGGAGGCTGCAAAGATATTATATTAACCGCTACATTAACATTACATTATTATGCATTACATACATTATGCAGTCAGTGGCTCACCATCGCCGACTGTCGATGGCCTGGGTGGATTACGCTAAGGCAGCGATTCCCAAATTGTGCACCGCGGTGCCTTGGAGCGCCACGGCTGGCCTACAGGGGCGCCGCGAAGATATTCCATCATTTCTCCAACTGCGTTAGTTGGACCAATTTTTTGACTCGGGGCGCCGCGGAAAAATTCTGAAACATTAAGGGCGCCAGGAACCGAAAAAGTTTGGGAACCACTGCGCTAAGTCATTCGATTTAACATCTCATCAACTCCTACTGCATTTTCTCGAATGCCTTAAGGTCTACCCAGGCATAGTAAGATGCCTAAAAATATTACGCCACTATGGAAGACGAATGTATATAATATACATTCATGTCATGTTCTTTCTTCTATTCGAGAATACCTTAGAGTAACACAGCATAAAGTTTAATTAACTATGTCATTCTTGAATGTAATTCGGTGTAGAATAGCGTTTGATGACATGACAAACATCAATCGTCAATTTGTTTTAATTAAAACTAATGCACTTAAATTACCTTCTCTCCATATGTTGTTACACAAATATAACTGTAATCACATAACTATCACGTATTTAATACAAACAGACGTTCAACCAATCTTAATTTCAACAGGAAATTATCCACAAATTTTTTCCATCGGCTTCTCCATTGATGTTCTTGCAAAAGCCGGCACTCATTAGCCTAGAACAGTGACTCCCAAACTGTCACAGGATACTATCAGTCGATACATTGTAGATGTAACCCCGTAAAACACGGTAGTTACAAGTTCAATGAAGAATAGGTGTAATATTGATAATGGCGTCAGTATAATAAACAATACACAAACCAACATAGCAAAATAATCTTAATTAACAACCTTTTATATATAAATGAGTTTCTTCTTCTTCTTTGTCATTTCCAGGTCTTTCTATGTATCCCGAATACTATTGCATGTTAGATCTTCGGTCTCCATCTCTTGCGAGCTCTTCGGACTGGTCGACGGGCGTTCAATCTTCTTCACCATAATGTCCTCGTTCATTCGCATCACGTACATTATTTTATCAACTGTAATGGTCTGCCTCTCAGTTCAAGAACTAGAGTACACTCTGTTGAGTATCACACAAGAGTACAGCTCTTCGATATTTTTGTTCTTCTGGATTCCATATTTAACATTCATTTGAATGGGACCAAAGGTAGGGCGTAATAACCATGTTTCGGAGCCAAACATAAGTATGTGGCGTTGGGTCTAACCTGATCTTGGTGTTACTAGACAGGAGTTTCATTTTCAAGAGAGGACTAAGTGCAAAATAAGATGCATTAGTAACTTTAATCCTGTTTGTGATTTCTTGTTGCATCAGATTTATCATGGTGACCAGATATTTGACAGTAACTCCCTCAAAGGTATTGCCGTTAATTTTTAAGTTGATCGTATTCTTATGACTGCGTCTATTAACAATACAATACTTGGTTTTTCACTACCGATGCAGGACTCGAAATTGAAAATTTCACGAACCGAAACGCCACATCAAAATTATTGTCCCACTAAACAACATATCCAGTTTTCAATAATTCCACGAATCGGAACAATATC
This sequence comes from Liopterus haemorrhoidalis, assembly GCA_963971575.1. Taxonomy (NCBI): domain Eukaryota; kingdom Metazoa; phylum Arthropoda; class Insecta; order Coleoptera; family Dytiscidae; genus Liopterus; species Liopterus haemorrhoidalis. The sequence goes on from OZ020611.1 coordinate 123,218,443, forward strand.
TTCCATAATTTCACGAACCGAAACACCGGTACGGTTTGCTTCGGTCTCCGGTACATTTCGAGGCCTGTACTGATGACGATGAGTCCTACTTTTTGAGTTTTGACGTAAATAAATTCAGTTAAGTATATTACGTCTTCAACCTTATTTGAAATTATATAAAAGTCATCTGCGTAGCCTAAAATCTTTTGGTAACCACTGAGTTTCACAAAGTTGAACTGTCGCCAGTTCAATAAAATAAATAAGAAAGTACTATTTACAGGGCCGTCTTAAGAAATTCGGCACCCGTGGGCTACTAAAAATAATGCGCCCCTCTTCGTAAGAAAATTCACAGAATAGCAAACGGGGAAATAAAAATTGCCGCCCCAAAAGGCTTGCGCCTTGGGGCTATAGCCAATTTAGCCCTGTGGTTAGGGCGGCCCTGACTATTTATTAAACAATAGTTATAATAGAGGGTAGGCGAGCCGTTTCTCAACAGGGAGGGAGGGAGAGGGAGAACGCAAAATCAACGCTTGTCTAGGTGCGTTACCTCACAGTAGCTTCAAAGTTCATTCTTTTAAAATCTGTTTTGTTGAATATACATTGTCATTAAAGACATGAAACCCAGCCTTAATTAAATGTTCTGAAGACAATAACAGTTTGAAAAACACTGCTGGCTACCTATCCTTACAAAGTAACAAAATAAAGATTCGTAATCATGAATGATGTACCGAGTCAGAGTAAACTCATTTCAAAGACGGTGTCATTAGATGAAATTATACGTTGGGATATGTTGGAAGAGATGGATCGTCATCATCATCAATTCTACATTAAACCAACACGGTACATGACGACAAGTGTTAAGTTCACCACCTGTGGTTTACCGCCGGCTACGAAACTATAGCTAATGTGCGACCATTCATTGGACTACGTATAAATAAGTGTATTTTGGATCATATTTCATTTATTTGATTAAAGAATTTTTAAAATATAGTAACAAATACATTAATAATGTTCTGCAATTTTATACATATATTTGTGGGTTTCAAATAACTTTTATATTTATATAGTTTTATGTAAAAATGTTCAAATAATACATTTAATTAACATATTTTTCGACATGACTGTTTACAGTTTAGAACCTTCGAAAAATATTATAAATACTTAACTAGCTGGGGTACTCGTACTTCGTACGGTTTTTGTAATGTAAATTTTTGCTGCAAAGTAAATGTTAAGTGAGATACTTCAGTTTCAAGTAGAACAAAAAATAATCGTTGCTTTATTCAAATTGCCTCTTTTGTATATATTTTTGTTAAGTAAATAATAAATGAGATACTTCGTTTATAGGTAGGTCTCCCCATTGCTCCCTATATATATGTGGCAACCGTAGCCTTTCTCCATTTAAAAAATCACAAACTACTGTGATCAGATAAATTAATTTATCTGATCACAACTGTCAAATAATTCAATTGTCTTTAAAAAATCAATAAATATTTTTTACACAAAACTGCGTAACTTATTTGTAATATATACCCACAACTGGTGACCCGCGACGTGATTCAACGTAAGTGTTGTGATTCGTACGAGTATATTAATTTTTTTAAAAAAACTTCCAATTTGGATTTTGTGAGGTATCGCAAATATTATACGTAAATAAGCCAGTACGCGGGGCTATAACCGCGCAACGGGTCAGAGAATTAAATACTCTCTGCTACGGAACATATTTCACCTCACTTTCACCTAAAACATTTTCATTTACAAGATGTTGGAAGGAGAAGCTGAGGAACAAACAACATTTAGATCTAATGGTCAACATGTCGCTAGAGTTGCAGTCAGAATACCCCCATTTTGGCGGAAAAACGTAAAGGTATGGTTTTTACAAGTAGAAGCGCAATTTAATACAGCCGGTGTTATAGCTGAAATCACTAAATACAATTACGTACTTGGTTCACTTGACAGCGAAGTGGCTGAACTTGTTTGCGATCTTATATCTAAAACACCCAGCAATACTGTTTACACAGATTTAAAAAAGCGGTTGATAAAGGAATTTGCAGAGTCGGAAACAGTCAATACAAAAAAATTATTAACCGAGATTGACCTTGGTGACAAACGGCCGTCAGTTTTGCTCAGAGAGATGAGATCACTCGCAGGTGATGCAGTAACGGATGATTTTTTAAGAACCCTGTTTTTACAACGTCTTCCAACCAACGCTAGTTCTATCCTAGCAACAAGTAAAGATACGTTGGACAATCTGGCCATTATGGCAGATAAAATTTTAGAAATAACAACAGGGCAATCATTTGTGAGCTCAGTTATTTCACCATCCGCAGCTACACCATCTACTTCTCTCGATGATAGATTATCAAATCTTGAAAAACAGTTATCCGAACTAACTCTGTCCATCAGTGGTATAAGATTCAAATCTTTTCGTGGTAGGTCACGATCCAAGTCACCTCACCAAGAAAAAAACTATTTCTGTTGGTACCATTTAAAATTTGGTAACGCCGCCAAGAAATGCCATAAACCATGTACGTTCAACAATAAAAAGGAAAACTTTTAGGCTCGTCCCTTTCGGCGACAGGTGATGCGGCCCATAAATCAAGTCGCCTTTTTGTAACAGACAAGAATACTGGTTTAAGATTCCTGGTTGACAGCGGAGCCGATATATCCGTTATTCCCCCGTCCTTACGGGATAAACAAGCTACTTCGAAACGAGAATTGTACGCTGCTAATGGTTCAATAATAAAAACCTACGGCGAACGTCTGCTTAACATTGATTTAGGCCTGAGAAGAAAATTTTGCTGGCCATTCATATTAGCAGATGTGAATAACCCTATTATTGGAGCAGACTTCCTGAGCCAGTTTAGTCTACTTGTGGATCTTAAAGGTGGACGCCTACTCGACAGGAAAACACAGATATCAACCACAGGTACTGTAGCTACTTCTAATGAACCAGCCATCTTAGTCATTTCACCGCAACAAAAATTTTCTAGCATAATTTCTCAATATCCTAATTTGCTGCTAGATAAACCACACTTCCATGAGGTACGTAATGATGTTAACCATGTGATAGTTACTTCAGGACCTCCTGTATGTGCCAAAGCAAGGCGCCTCCCACCAAACAAACTTGCAGATGCCAAGCTGGAGTTCCAGCAGATGACCAACATGGGTATTTGCAGACCTTCTAATAGTTGCTGGTCCAGTCCTCTTCATCTAGTCACTAAAAAGGATGGATCCTGGCGTCCTTGTGGAGACTACCGAGCATTAAACGCTGTTACACGGCCAGACCGGTATCCCATTCCGCATCTACAAGATTTTAATGGTGAACTTGATGGTAAGATGATATTTTCCAAAATAGATCTAGTTCGAGCATACCACCACATTCCAGTAGCGGAAGAGGATGTTCCGGAAACTGCGGTAATAACGCCTTTCGGATTATTTGAATTTTTGAGGTTACCATTTGGATTACGAAATGCAGCACAGTCTTTCCAACGCTTCATTAATTCGATACTTAGTGACCTTCCATTCGCTTTTAGTTACATAGACGATATATTAATAGCATCAGCGGATGAGAAAGAACACAGAGCTCATCTTCATGCTCTGTTCGAAAGACTGGATAAAAATCATATTAATATTAACTTATCCAAATGCATATGGGGAGCATCTGAGATTCCATTCTTGGGATATATGGTTTCTGCCAAGGGAATAACTCCATTGGAAGATCGAATTAAAACCATTCAGGACTTCCCCTTACCTGTAACAGTGATGGAACTTCGACGCTTCCTAGGCCTTATCAACTTCTCCAGACGTTCATTGCCAAATTCCGCTAATACACAAGCTAAACTATTCGATCTAACGCGGAATAGCAAGAAAAATGACAAGAGAAAAATCGAATGGACCTCAGAAACTCGTGAAGCATTCGATCAATTAAAAAAGGAACTTTCGTCTGCAACCCTACTCGTCCATCCGGCGAATAATGCTTTCCTTGTGCTCACAGTCGATGCTTCGGATTTCGCCATAGGAGCCTCACTCTCGCAAGTGAGAAACAATGAAATAGAACCTCTTGCCTTCTTTTCTAAAAAATTAAATTCTGCTCAATTAGCCTACAGTACATATGATCGCGAACTACTTGCGGCCTACTCTGCTGTAAGACATTTCCGTCATATGCTAGAAGGAAGAGATTTTACTATCTATACTGACCATAAACCACTCACCTATGCCTTCCAACAGCGACCAGAGAAAGCTTCACCAAGACAACTTCGACACCTAGACTTCATAGGGCAATTCACCACCTCAATAAAATACATAACTGGGAAAGAAAACATTGTAGCTGATGCCTGCTCACGAATCAACTCTTTACAGATTCCATCAGGTATTTCCTACGATCAGCTGGCAGACCAACAATGCAACGACCAGGAACTAACACATTTACAACAATCAACATCTTGTTCGCTCAACTTTAAGAGCATTAGTCTGACTGGTAACAGAGAACTGTTTGCGACACATCCACTGGAAAACTCCGACCATATGTCCCAGAACGCCACGGAATTCTACATCTAACTTGTTTCTCTGTTTTGTCAGAATGGAATTAACATGGCTAAAACTAAAGTCACTGGATTATACAAAGTAGCGCAACGGCGGCCATACTGGGGCTAAAAATGTCGCCAACACAAATGATTGTCAGTGATTTCAACAGTAAAAAAATAAGAATCTAGTACTACCAAAATTTTTATTTTAAACATTGTAACCACGATTTTTTTAATCAAAGATGCACTAATTGTGGTACAATTTCAATTATTTTTTTTATTTTTATTAAATAAAATGGATATAATATATAAATTTAAATGAAACTTAAATGAATACTTAACGTGTTATAGAAAATATGGATAATTTTTATTCGATATTATCGATACCCAAATATCGATACTTTCTCAGTATCGCATATCCCTAATTACAAATATTATTAACAAATATTTTTATTGTAAGGTGTAATCTATGCCAAACGTTTAAGCGGAACTAAACGGGATTTTCATTTTCTGAAGTTGTTACGAGCTCACCATTTAACGGCTGAATAAGATTTTTTTAATCAAAATGGTCAAAAACTTCATTAAGTCGTTACTAGATTTTAAAATGTAGTTCCGCTTAAACCAAAGAAACAGATTATATGTAAATAACAAGTGAGATATTTCAAGTTTATGTCAAGGTAGTTACGTCATAGCCCCCCAAATATTCATTAACATTCATTAAACAAAAAACAATTATTTCAATCTACTATTATATTGTACAAGTGTTGGTATGTATGTTCTATTCAACTTCTGGTGTATCTTCATTTTTCCGGTAACGCGGAGAGAGGAAAATGAACCGCCGTCTTATCCGGGTGATATCTTTTTAGTGCTTAGTGCTTTAGTGCTTAAAATCATGCATTTTTTCCTCGAAACCGTGGCGTTGATCGTCACCATTGCTCAGCACGGATAGGTTGTACCAGACGATAAAAGATGTTTATTCATATTTCTACTATTTAGGCACAGATTACTAGTAGTATTAATCTGTGATTTAGGAGACGATTTCAGACCAAAACTGAATTGAAAAACTACAGTTGAAGGTATTTTATTAATAAAATTGATGAAATGTGTCAAAAATATATAAGAGTTGATAAAGATAATGCAGTTTTTTAAGGTTTTAACACATTTTCTAAAATTTTGAAAATTTTTGCTGACCATAAAATTGCCTTCAGTTAAAATTGCTATTAAACGGAAAAGAAAGTAAGAATCAGTTTTGAGTTATCAAAATATATTTTAAGTGTCGTTTGAACGTTGTAAATGTTAAACCTATCTGTAGAATACGTTCAAATAAGTTTTCAGGGTGAGGATAGATCTGTTAAGCAGTTTTGTTATTTTAATTCTGGAAACTGTGTTAAATGTTAAATGTTATTAACTATTTTACTAACTATATTAACGAAAGTATAAAGTAGAGTGTATTAGGAGGATAGATAAGACAGAATAATATTCGATATTTAGTAATCGTGTAATTTTAATTGTGTTAAATCTTGAAGTATTAAAGACCCAGATGTCATTTTAATATATTATTTCTTTATATAAGTGATTACTATAGGATGAAAGTGTTTTTTTATCATCATGAAGGTCTTCCGCTGTTTTTTTTTTTTTTGCAGTAAAAATGCTAATTTTAAGACGTATTTCAAAAAAACTTAAAAATTGTGATAAAAGTATTTATCTCTCGAACAACGAAAAAACTACCGCAGTTCAAATTTAGGAGGCAATTACGAGGCAATACGAATTTCCTTCGTATTACTGAATTACAACAAGTATACAAAAAAGTTACAAAAAAATTAAAATTATAAATACCTTTTTAAATAGTTAAACAAAATACTAAATTTAATAACGTAAAATATTACTACAACGAATATATTATTGCAATGAAAATCTGCAAATTTCACATCTATAAGTGTTACTCAAAAGTTTTTCTAAATTTCCAAGTGACATAATAAATAGTGAATCCTATGCAATAATATTAAACAATTTTATTAATTTTTCTCTATTTTATTCAGAATCCATGTATTCTTTATAGTGAAATAAAATATTATTGTTACGTTTAAATGGTGCAAACGTAAATTAATTAACCGATTTGGTTAATCCTTTGAACATTGTATGTATAGATTAGAACTTCCCGAGTGTTATTGGCTATATCAGTGTTTCTCAACCGGGGTGCCACGACACTCTCACCGGGGTGCTACCAATTTGAAAAATTATTTCAACGTTAAATTACTCAGAACTTCCTGTTTGTTATTTTTTGTTAATTATTATTATTATTGCTAATGATAATAATAATAATAATTTTTGCTGACGTTTCGTGAGCGTTCCGCGGGCGCACCCGAGGTGCGTCACTTCGATAACAACGTGATATGCAAAAAACGAGTCGCGAGGCGACGAGTTTTATAATAGACAAGTGCGGCAAAATGCCGTATCATATTAAAACGAGTTTTGTCACCGTAGGGGGAGAAGCCCGGCGTAGCCGGCCTGAGACCCCTAGTCACATATATATATATATATATATGTATATATGTATCTAAAAGCCTTCTACCATATATGGTGTAGGCTGTATTATTTCAATCATTCCAAACAAATACATATTCCTGCATATATTTTTTATGTAAAGTGAATAATAAGTGATATAATTCAAAATTTCATTTTTATGGCGTCCTCCCTTAACACCAATTGAAAAAAATAATATAAGAGAAAATATATTTGTTTTCATCATTTAAACAATTTTTACTTTTATTGTTAAGTCAATAATAAGGAGATATTTCTTTTAGGCCCGGTCTTTCCACCTTCAGATAAAGTCCCAGGTAACTACCTGACAGATAAGGTTATTTGTAACTTCATCTGCTGAGTAAATGTCATCCCTTCTTTCTATACAAATGTATCTATCGGATAGTTATCTAACGGATAATGAGACTGACGTATTAGATTCACTGACTGGTATTGACATTTATTCAGCAGATGGAGTTACAAATAACCTTATCTGTCAGATAGTTACCTGGGACTTTAACTGAAGGTGGAAAGACCGGGCCTTAGGGTGTCGCCCAGCAGTGGCGTACGTAGAAAAATATTTCAGGACGGGATTTTTCACAACATCGGATTTTTTACCTAGTCCCGCAATAAATACTCAAATTCGGTGAACCATAACATCTAAACAATTCGGGAAAACACCTGGAACTTTTTTTGGGTAATCTCCCTAATATGGCATTGTCATAATCAGTTAGTCACTGAACGTTGAGCATTAAACGTTGAGTGCGGTGATAAAGAAAATCGTATTACTGTAATTACATTACATAAAGTTGGGAAGACGCCGACATTTATAATAATTTAAAATCTTTGGGTATCAATGACCAGTTTGTGTATCGCACTATTAATCGGTTCAAGGATACTGAAGGTATTGAAGATCAGCAAAGAAGTGGTCGCCCGCGAACTGTATGAACTCCAGCAGTGATCAAAGCCGTGAGTAAAAGAATTCGGAGAAATCCACACAGTAAACAAAAAATAATGTCTAGCGAGATGGGTATTTTTACACGGAGCATGTACCACGTTATCAAATCAGACCTAAAGATGGGGGCTTACCGAAAAAGCACTGGCCACTTGCTTACTCCATCTCTAAGAGACATCAGGAAGACCAGATCTAAGAAACTGATTCACCGGTACGCAGACAACATGCATCGCAAAATTCTTTTTACAGGTAAAACAATTTTCAACATCGAACAAATTGATCGGGTGTATGCATATAGCTCTCGAGAGGTGGCTCAAGTCATTCACAGAGTTCAGAGAAGTCATCCAGCATCTGTGGCGGTTTGGTGGGGTGTGTCATATGAAGGGGTTACTGAACTACATTTCTGTGCTCAGAGTGTGAAGACAAGTGCAAAATCATAGCAAGATGACATTTTGGACAAGCTTCTTAATAAGACCATGTATAATGGTCTCATTCTAATTATAATTCTAGTCATTGGATCTTCCGGCAAGATTCTGTTCCAGCTCACAAAGCAAAGTCCAGACAGCTATGGTTGGAAACTCATACACTGGAGTTCATTAGAGCTGAAGTTGGCCGTCTGAAAGCCTAGATTTAAATCCGCTGGACTACAAATTGTGGTCAGTGTTGGAGGACATGGCCTGTAAGAGACGACATCCAAATTTGGAGAGTCTAAAGCAAGCGTTGAAAAAAGCAGTGGCAAATTTTCCAATGGATTCCGTGCGTACTGCCATTGGTGATGGGTGGTCACGTTTAAAGCCCTGTGTGAAGGCGAGTGGAAGGCATTTTGAATAAGACATTTATTTATGTATAAGTGCAACAATATAAAAATTCATTTGTACCGTGCACTGTTTTTTATTATAATCCAAACACTTTGAAACAGTATTTATGGCAGGACTAGGGAAAAGGCGCGCAATTTTGAAATGTGATAATTATAATTTAGTTCTTTTCAAATATTCAGGGAGAGGATATTTATCCCCCCCCCCTTGCGTACGCCACTGTCGCCCAGTAACTCTCCAAATATTTATCTAACTGGCGAAATTCACAGAACATAAAAGATGTTTTGTTATTATAAACAATTTTTGTTATATGCGTTTTTGCTGTCAAGTCAATAATAAAAGAGATATTTTTAATTTCTTGGTACATAGATTTAGCACGTCCTTAGAATGAAAATTTTAGATGTCATATAGCCTATGTTCAAATTTTGGTTTTACTCTGTCACTTTGCCAAATTAAGTTATGTCGAGTTCTTGAGTTGCTGAGTCGTTTTTTTGGTCAATTTCGGACAGACAGATAGAAATTGATTTTTTGCGCATATCGTCCATGATTAATTCTGTGACCCAAAAAATTGAATTCCGAAAGGAAGAATTTCTTCGTTTCTCGCTAGGTATGTAGGGCATAGGTATACTTGGCCATAACAATGGGTGCGGAATTTTCCCCTAAAGTTTGCCAAACTTAAGATGCCGAAATGTAAAATGTCACAGCTTTGTATTATTACGACACAACTTTTATATGGCTTTCGACCTAAAGATCAGATTAAAATATAAAATCTGACATATCCGATCGGAACGCCTGTTTATATAATTTATTATGTCACTGAAGTAAGATACTCCATACGTATACTAAATTATTCTATTCCTTGTCCGCAGCACCTTGCCCAAACTAGCCTTATAAAAAAAATCCTGTTGAACTATTCCGGTTCCCATCAATGTCGCTCTGGGAAATAGTTTAATAAATAGTGGGAGACAAAAATTTTTTGTCACATTTTTGTCGAAAATCGTTTATAAATATTTGTTTGAATAAAATTTCGCTCGTTCATTCACACATCAATCATGATTTTGACCTTATGACAACGTTATGTTCCGGATAAAGGAAGTAAAGTTTTAAAATTATCTTATTTTTCTCGTTTGTTTTACCAAATATAGCTAACTGTTCACTAGTATTCAGCTCAGATGCAAGCAATAAAGATAAAGTGTTGCATCCAATGGCGTAACGTCCCCCCCCCGCAGAATATTCTTTGGGCCCCCTAGTAGGTTTGTTGACTTTGTCTAGGGAGCGCAAGCCACAAAAAAGGCCTTTAAAGAAACGATTCTAACAACATCTATCGAGCTAGGAACACAATTCTTACTGTTATGTGGGTCACACAACAAAAATAGTTAAGTAGAGTTAATAAAATTAGATCATGTTGTATTTATATTTGCTTTTCGTATTATATTCGCAAGTGCTATATCAAACAGTAAGGGGGTAAAAGGTATCCCCTTGCTTCAGGCCAACATTTGTTGTTAATATCTCTGAGAGAAATCGTTGAATACTTACTATTGTTCTGAGCCAAAAATGATTTCCAGCATTCCAGTAGGCAGAGAAGAGCCTAATGTGTCTGCTTTACTTATATGATACATAGGAAATCCTAAAATATGTAAAAATTCACATTTTACTTCGATTTTTAGGATTTCGTAAGTATCACCAAAAACCTTTATACGGTTTGTCTGTACAGTAAAATGTGGCTAAACGACTAGACCTAGAGAGATGAAATTTGACATTTGGCATGCAAATCTTTGACCAGCACATAGGAAAAATGCTTAGACTACGATAAAAACATTTCGCGCGAAATATATAAACAATTGTGTATTTATTATTATTATTCTTAAAATTTTGATTGGGCCTTCAAAATAAAACCCATAATATGTGGATATCAAACAATATTATAATATTAAAGAAGAAAAAAATATGTTGAACTGATTTTCACAAAACATATTTTTCTAAAAACTTTTATCTCCCATTCTATTTCCCAACGGCGCTGGTTTCAGAATTTGAAAAATTAAAGTAATACATGTGAACCGGAATAATACACTCGCCATTTTTGATCTAATTATTTTTTCAAAGTTATCGAAATTTTTATGGGGTTCTATATTTTAAAAAATTTAATGACAACTTACAAAAATCCAGGGATTGGAGGAATAACAACTGGGAAAGTGTCAACAAGACTCAAAAAGAAAAAGTGTGTTGGCGTCTTTGGTCGTTCGCATTGTTTGCAAAAATTAGAAATTTCTTCTTATTTTTTCGTATTCTGCTAACTGCTAAGACGAATAAGAACTAACATTATTAGTATTGTTATATCACAATTATATTCACGCTTATATTTTGTATATTAATTTTAATAAAAATTAAATTTTTAAGATTCCAGCGCCTCTAGCGGTAGTTTCTGAATTTCAAAGTTTAAACATCGACATCGGTAGTAGACATCGATGTTTTATCGATATTATCGCCAGCTGACCATCGATGGTAAAAACATCGATGTTTTTAAAACAAACATCGATGTTTTCGATACATCGATGTTTTTTTCCCATCCCTAATACAGACGTGGAAATTATCCCAGATCCAGTGTTATTATATTTTATATGTATGTTGCTCGAAAGATTGCTTTATCCATCTATTCTGTTTGGTCAAGTTGTGATTCAAACAATAAATAACAAACTATTACATAACATTTATCATTTTGGAGCACACCATAAATATTTATTTTAGATGGCCATAGGTGCAATAATAATATTCCATCAAGAGTAACGGTAACGTTAAATAATTATTTCCAAGTAACAAACTATAAAACAATACTAAGAAAAAATAATCTAATCAAAAACTATTAAAACAAATAATAAATCGTTATAATAACTACCTCTAGATTTGCGACATATAGGATTTTTTGTGACATCAATAAGGAGAACCGCCTCTGTCACCGTAATAAATATCAATGATGTTATTTAAATAAAAAATGTATGATAATGAAAGTGTTAAGTAACCTTATAGGAGTGCGTTCGTAATATACAGCATCGCTTATAAGTAGAAGACAAGATCATAAAGTAACGACCGATATTAAAGAAGGCGGATTAATCACAATATAGTAATTCAAGAAGTTGAAATGCTGAAAATATCAATTAGTGTGGATTTATGCAGAAACAATTAACAATTATCAAGTAAGTATTACCAATTAACAAGTATGACACAGAGAAGTATTTATGAAAAAATTAACAATTTATATAAAATAGGGGGCAAGAATGATTTTCACGTTTGTTTATTGTTTGTTTCTTTGAACTGACGTACCAAATGAAGAGAAATAATATCATAAATTTCCTTATTTTTTATTTTATTTTATTTCTGAAACATACATGTTTTAACAGTTAGTGGTGTGTTTGTGACGTAGTCCCTGCCATTTTAGTTATTTTTTCTGTTTTTTTTTTTTACTTGACTGAAGATGTGCAACGTTATGCACGAAACGTATTAGTAGGTAATGTAAACTGTTTTTCTTGCTATTTTTTAAATAAATTTGACGAATATACGAGATAAGTGGTTTTATTTTTAATATTTTAATTTGTCTATATGTGGGTCAAAAAGTTGTATAAGTATAACAGTTGTATAACTGCTAGGTCCAACCATTTGGCCACAATTTCCTCCTAAGAGAGAGACAGACAGACTTACAGACAGACTTACAGACAGATGAGTGACGGTATAACGGTTTCTTGGTCATACGAAACGAGCATTTTTAAAAAAAAAAAAAAAAACGAGCATCTAAGCCATATGATTAGGTATTCCAAATACTAAAAAACAATAACATAAAGCAAGGCAAAATAGAGAAGATTCAAAGACATGCAAGAAAAATAACATCTTGCCTCAAAAACTTGAGGCTGTGGTACAAAGTCTACTGACTTTGTACCACAGCCTTTGCTAACATCGTACAGCAAAGCTATTCAGGCCAGCTGTTAACAAAACAAAGATCATATTGATAATCACTAACGTCTGTAGAGGGTAAATCACTTAAGATGTTAGTATTGCAAGGCAATATCCAACTTGTTCTTCTTCAAGTACTATCTCCATTTCGAAGATTGGCTACTAGCATAGCAATCTTAACATTGGATGCTACCATTCTGAAGAGATCTATGTTTGACGAACCACTCTGTCAAGTTCCGTAACAAGGATGTTCGGTGCCTTTCTACTGATATTTTACCATTTATTTTTCCTTCCATAATTAACTGAATACAGTTAATAATAATGTAGTATGTATTATTGTGCATTACATGGCCCATATATTCTCAATTCCTCTTTTTAATTTGTAACATTAGTAGATCTGTTGTCATCTTGATGAGGACTTTTTCTTTCTGTTGGCCTGCGAAATACGTAATATTCTTCTGTAAATCCCCATTTAGAAGACGTCTATACTCTTATTTAACTCTTAAGTACTTCCAGGCCTCTACACCATACAATACTATTGGAAAGATGCAGCACTTCACTAGTCGAGCCTTAAGTTAATTATTAAGTTGCGACAAGTGTACAATTTCTTCTCCAAGGTCATGCAATTGTTGACCCTTTTTATATCAATTACCCTCAATTATATCTCCACCCTCATATCAATAGAGCGATTGGTATTTTGCTTATTACAATGTACTTTGTCTTCCTACCATTTATATCTAAGCCGTACTTCATTTATTCGGAATTTAATATCCATCTACGATGGAAAACTCTTCGTCTGTTTGAAGCTTGCTTTGTGCACGTTGTGGTGCATCCAGTGGCTTATGTACTCAAATATGTTTTCATACCTATGGAAATTGTTCAACGTCAATAAATGTAGAACACTAAGTCACACACTGAATTCAACGTAAGGAAGATTTATAAGTAGTTTATAAGTAGTTAGGAACAAAAACGATCTGTAAAGAAAAGGAAAATGTAAAGTGAGTAATGTCGTTTGTTGTAAGTAGAAGAGCAATGCAGTAAGACAGCTAGGCACAGTATACAGTTGAGTTGAGAGCAAGTTGTTTTATAGTTCTTTGTCCAGACCACAAAGTACCGACTAATGACAGCTCGGTAAAATATTTAAGTGGAATTTACTTGCAGTTATCACATGTGGAATAACTCGTTTGCTACTTATTATGAAAGAACAATAAGAAATGAAATTGATATGTTGAGATTTTACAAAACTGGACAACCTAGAACGTTCAGCTTCGTGGTTTGCGATAATTATACTGAAACTGAAAAGCTCTGCGCATAACACAACACAACACGAGCCTTGTTCAGATTGTTACACTGTTGCAGTCAATGAGAACGCACTACGTAACGACATAAATCACTAGCTTTTTTTTTCATATTTTTTAATCTGATGTAATTTAAACGTTTTCCTCTTTTTTAATACTTCTGGTAGGTATGTTACTACATTATTGGCCACTTGCGTGTCAAAAAGGGGTAGAAAATCAATAAAATTTAGGTAGAGAATAAATGCTTTCCAAATGTAGACGTCGTATGTTGAGAGTATCATAACTTCTATTTTAAAACAATAGAACATCCTTGCTAAACTAGCAACGAGGAGCAACCAACCATTATTTTTTATAAAATATAACTTCTATAGCTCGAAAACCACTGGTTTAAAAATATTTTCTTCTACAAGCAGATGTCCCCCTTGGTCACCTACAACTTTGTTATTTAGTATTTTTTTGTATAATTATAATGATAGAAATAGTGGTATCCCGCTCCGCTGTTATAATGCGACCGTTAATGTTAAAGAGAATTTATTTTTTTAAAAAAGCATAATATTTTGGTAAATACGGTATATTACCTAAACTATTGTTACAACAAACTTGGAGGAACAGTCTAGGATGGGATACCGAAGAAGATATGAAACGAAGGCAAAGTTCCTAAACTGGTGTCGAGAGTTGTACGGCCAGGTCCATGTCAAGATCCCAAGATGGCTGACCAGGCAATGAAGTCAGAAAACATACGTAAGCATCCATACTGCGAGGCTAGCAAGGTCATGTGCACAGTAGCTATTCTACTTGCAAGAGTAGAAGATGATGATGATGGTATAACTCAATGGCAGTTTTGAATGGATCAATGGAATGAAAAATGGAAAGTTTTTGTGTAAAATAGGACACAAAAAATCCGACAATTAAATAAAACAGAAGATTGGAGACACGTGTCAGGTTGAGCATAATTCAACAGATTTGCCCTCTCGAGATTACAGTATTCGTCAGTTGTTAGAAGAGAAATGGTGGGAGAGAGCCGCACAGCTGAAATTACATCAAAGTTATAACTCAAAATTCCGTTAAAAAATTATGCAGAAAACTATAGATAAACCTTTGTTCTGCCAAATCGACAAATATCCTAAGGAACGATTCTGAATCACACGAAGAGCGGACCGCAAAGTGTTGAAATTGAAGCAATGTTCAGTTTGCATGAGACATGAACTCAAAATATTGAGTTGCCACTTGCCACCATGTTAGTTACCTACAGATACAGTGAGAGACGCAAGAGTATTTTAAATTGTAGGAATAGATTGTGCTGGGCCTGTACATTTACGAGGAAACGTAAAAGCCTAGATCTGTTTATTCATATGCGCAGTCTATCGAACTAATAGGACCGTGGATAATAATGAATTCTATAATTGACACAGTCAAATTTTTAGGTTTCTTTTTAGATTCAAAATTAAACTGGAAAAAACTCATTGATGAAAGTGCAATCAAAATAAACAAATACAATTATATGCTCTATAAAATCTACTAGAGTATTATATTGTACAAGTGTTGTTATGTATGTTCTATTCAACTTCTGGTGTATCTTCATTTTTCCGGTAACGCGGAGAGAAGAAAATGAACCACCGTCTTATCCGGGTGATATTTTTTTAGTGCTTAGGCTTAATTTTATTTCGACGGGGGGTATTGACTAATTTTTATTGATAAAAATCATGCATTTTTTCCTCGAAATCGTACCGTTGATCGTCAACAAATTTCTAAAAAGCTGAACATATCACGGATACTTCAACGTTGTGTTATAATTGAAAAGATAAATTTAGTACAAAACTAAATTGAAAAATCTACAATAGATTTTTTTTTAAATAATCGCTGAATTGTTTAAAAAATACATAAGAGTGGGTAAATATTACGCATTTTTTTTGTAATTTTCAAGATTTCAAACATTTTTGCTGACCATAAAATTGTCTTACAATTAAAAATGTTACTGAACTGAAAATTACTAAGTAAGTAGGTAATAATCGAAAACTAAATATTATTTCAAACATGTAAAATATTATTTTAAGTTGTAAATATCTTTCGATTAATTAATCGCCAGAGTTTCACAATTCATAACTAAACCAAGCTCCACCATATTTTGAGTATAAATTGACAGGAGAAATGACAACTAAGTTTTCTACATAAAATAACCACGATATTACTTTTAAATTATTTTAAAAACGTGTAAAATCATTTTTAAGGTATGTATGATTTTTGATTAGTTAATCGAGACAATTTTGCATACATTTTTAAGTTAAACCAAGACTCACTGTATATTCTCTCCCACAGTTATAATGACATTTTTTGAGGTTATTTTTTAATCAGAATTGTATAAAGAATAAATTTGCTTTAATTTTCATAAAAATTGTTAAACTGCTGGAGGGTTTAAGTTTATTTAATTACATAAATGTATAAAAATACATAAAATTGAATAAGTGTTTATATTGGTTATTTTTTAAATGTTCTAAGTATTTTAAATATTTTTCAGCTATGAGATAAGACAAAGTATTTGTTGTTAAATTTTTACATGGAGAGAAGATGAAATGTCTTTACTGGTGTATTCGAAATGTATGAAAGTAGGTTAGGTTCAGGTTTATTGAATATTTGTACTGAAAAAAACACTTTTTTTTCTTAAAAAAAAAAGTACTAAAACAAATTACTGTACCGCACTCTTTAATTTAACTTTTTTTAATTTAAAAATATAATTAAAAAAATATATCAGCTAAGAACCGAGTTCATGTCTCTAGAGTTAGTAGGTTCAGTAGGTTCCACCTACGTCGTGATTCAACATATTGTTTGAATTATTTTAGTTTTTTGTTTTAAACGTATCTGAGGAATAAATCATTTATAGTAGGGAAATACTTATAAATCAAATAACACATTGTTAATAGGGGAGATATAAGATCAGAAGCCTCTTTAATAGTGACAACGATTGTTTGTTAAACAAATTAATGAAGAATTGTTCTTTATAAAATTGTAATTTAGCTTCTGTAAAAATGTTATGTACCTGTTGTGATCTTGCGCTCAATCACAAGCCGGGAGCTACGCCCCCGGCTCCACAAAGGGGGTAAAGGCCGGCGTAGCCGGGCTGAGGCCCCTAGTCATAAATAATGTGTCCCTAGAGTCAGCCAAAGTTGCCTATATTTCTTATGTTCAGGCTAGCGTAACTTACGGTATAGTACTTTGGGGAAACTTCACTGAGTGGCTTCGTTTTTTTTAAACTTCAAAAAAGATCAGTCCGAATCCTTGGTAGAGTCAACTGAAGAGCAAGCTGCAGGGAAATTTTCCCAAAATTAAAAATACTTACGGTACCTTGTCTGTCTTCATTACATTTACTTTTATATATTAAAGAAAATGGTAATTTGTTGCACACAAATGGTACTATACATAACCACAACACCAGAGTTAGGTCTGACATCATGGCCAATAGTCTCAGCAACTTAAGCCAAATAATAAATTTAAAAAAAAAAGGTCTGACATCAGACAACACAGAATCAAGTATAATATGTCGAAAAATTTGCCTACTTATGTCGTAGCAATTGTGTTCAACAAATTACCGGTTAGTATTAGAACTTTGAATAATGCAAATTTTAAATATTGTATCAAAAACTTCTTGCTAGAAAAGGCTTATTATAGCATCTCTGAATATCTAGGTGATGATTTAACCTTCCTAGCATAGATTTTCTATTTTCTATGATTTTTTTTACTTGGTTTTTGTATTTGTTTTTGTACTTTCAACTATAATTTATTATAGTTTTTTATTATAGTAATTTATTATAATTTACTATTTATTTATTTATTTATTTATTTATTTATTTATTTATTTATTTATTTATTTATTTATTTATTTATTTATTTATTTATTTATTTATTTATTTATTTATTTATTTATTTATTTATTTATTTATTTATTTATTTATTTATTTATTTATTTATTTATTTATTTATATCCATTTGGAATTAATTTAGTCCTTGTCTACGGAATGTTTTATACAAGCAGTGAGACGATTCGTTGCAGGACGTGAAAGACTAGAGAAAATATATAGCGAAAGCAGAACGAGTTGGCACATATAATCTACTGGCAGCCATCGATTGGAATAAGATAGAAGAATTTGTAACTATTCATCGCATTGAATGCAAATTCAATCCACCAACTGCATCGTGGTGGGGAGGTTAGTGAAAAAGGTTATATTAGAAGAGTTAAGTTTTACTGAATCATGTACTAGGTAAAATATGTGTAACGTATGAAGAAAAGATACAGAGCGCGTTATTTAAATAAAATAAGAAAATACTTGAGATAACGATTCCGCGGAGAGCATTTGGAATATTTAACACAACGATCAATATGTATAATAAATTGTACAGAGTTGATAACTGGCGAACTTGTACTCATGGAAGAGACAATATGAAAAGGTTAGACTGGTCTCTCGCTAAAGTGATCGAACTGTTTCCGAGAAAACATGGTCAGTAGTGATCATAAATTTGTTCCTACAACTTTTCAAGAGGAGCAAAGGGCCTCAATAGAGCATCTCTATCTGGTGCGGTTCTGGGCTAAGGTCTTGATTTCGCCCCACGACTATTCCATTTCGCGCAATTCTTTCTCCACTGTGCGCCTCCATGTGTTCTTCGGTCGTCAGATCCTCATTTTTTCTTGCGAGTTCCATAAGCCCGACTGCTTATGTTGGCTGATTCTCGCCTAATTATGTGTCCCAACCAATCTGCGCAAGCGTATCTCATTTCCGATCTCTGACTGTTTTGTTATTCGCCATAGTTCTTCGCTGCTTATGATGTCAGGTCAATGGATTCCCATTATCCTTCTTAAGCATTTGTTAACAAAGACTTCTAGTTTACCGGTGAATGTTTCCTTAATCCACCATGTGTCACAGGCATACAACAGCACAGACTTCAAATTACTATTAAATACTCGGATTTTCGTTTTCTTAGCGTTAGGTGGACTGAAGCTCAGAATGTGTTCAAATAGGCGAAGACCAGCTTTGCTTTTTGAAATCTGGACATTATATCCACATAATGTCCTTGTGGCAGCATTGTCTTCGGTGACAATGCTGCCCAGGTAGGAAAATTTGAAAGTTCGGTCTATGATCGCATCTTGAAGGTGAGTATTCCGATTATTTACGGTGTTAACGCGCAAATCTTCTGTTTTACTCCCGTTGATCTTAAGCCCTGCTTTATGAGCAAAGCTGTCCAGCTCGTTTAGTTTACTTTGCATGTCCTGAAGTGATTGGCCTAGTAGGCAGAGATCGTCAGTGTAGTCCAGGTCCTCTAGGTGAGTGGTAAGGTCCCATTGGATGCCTCTTTGCGAGGAGTTTACTGTACGCCAGACTGCATCTATGGTAGTGAGAAATAGCAGTGGGGAAAATACGCAGCCTTGCTTCACTTCCGACTGTACGTAAATGGGATTCCTTAATTTCCCTTGAATTATACTTTTAATAAGATTTATTATCTTAATCGGGATACGATTCTTTTCTAATATCTGCCACAATACATTGCTGTTAAGTCTGTCGAAAGCTTTTTTAAAGTCAATGAACAGAAGGTAGACTGGAGATCTCCATTCCGTTGCTTGTTCCAAAATTAATCGCAATTTATTAATCTGGTCTATGTCTACCTGTTAGGCTTAAATCCAGCCTGCTTTTCGGATGAATGGTACTAAGCTATCCTATATTCTTTCCAATATGATAAATGAGAGGACTTGCAACATTTAGCAGGGTGATGTCTCTGTAGTTGTGACAGTCTTATCACCCTTCTTGAATAGCTTAACAATCAGGACCTCTTGACATTCATCAGGTATGGTTTCTTTGGCCCAGATATCAGTGAGAAGTGGTCGCAGTATTTCTGCCGAGAGATCTGCATTTATCTTTAGAAGTTCAGCATTGATATTATCCGGTCCAGGTGCTTTGTTGTTCTTTAATCGCTCTACCGCTTTCTTGATCTCTGCTTTACTGGGTGCAGTAATGTCAATTTGTAATCTGTTCGGTGTTGTGGTCAGTGGCGATTACTTAAGTTTTAAAAAAAAGTAAAGACGAGAGTTTGAGATATGTGTAAAGACTGCATCGGTTACAATTACATATAAAGTTGACAAATATTATAACGAAATCAAGTTTGATGAAAGGCTAAAATTCTACATTAATTCGATAACGAAGACGTTAAAATGAACGAACCATGAAGACGAGGATTGGTCAGATAACAAAAGCGTCAAGAAGATTCTAAGATTAATGCGTAATGTGAATGTTTGGACAACGGACATAGCCACTTCTCGGCCAACCACCTTATAGATTCTACGTAATTGTCCGAAGGCAGAACTCCAACCGGTGGAGTAACAAACTAGTCAGCTGGTTCAAATTTGTCTTGTCGGCACGGTATTAGCAATTGCATTCTACATAAGTAATAAATCAAATTTTGTACCGACATCACGTTTTCTTACAAATACTACAGTTTTCCTACAGTTTTTCACTAATATATTAAAATCTACACACACCCCTAGAGGACAGTGTACCAGGTCTCTAGCACCGTATATCTACTCAGTTCTTACAACGAACCAGCTCTAAAAAATAAGTATATAGTTATATTCTCACTTCTAATTACTTATCTTTTTAGTTGCTATTTTACATCCACGTTCCAAGTGGTATCACGCACTTAATCTTGCTGTAATACATAATCTTGCTGTAGCACATTAGCACAGCCTGTGGTAGCTAAGTTCTACATCCATCATCATTATCATCAGCTGTATAAGAGCAATACTATGTTTTGCAACATTTTTAGGAACTCCCAAGTATAACGAGTCAAGGAACTACCACTGCGCCTTGCCGCTTTGTTTCCTTGCTTGGCTTGGATCCAAAATCTGCTTGCATGTTATCTGCTTCATATAACAGTTGCACCACAGTGAGTAGGATTAACCCATACAACGCCAATGTACTTGGACATTCAGCTGCAATGCTGGTTAAGTAGCAAGCTTATTTATTTAGCTACTAATTGCCACTAAGCCTTTTGCTTCCCTTTCACGCTGCCGTCCAGGCATCCTACTCACTAGAGAGTTTTCCCTGTTTTCTTTCACTGCGTGCTGGTAACCGCACGTTACGTCCCCCTCTCTCGTTAGACACTGAAGAGGACGTCTTTTGCATAAGGATCCTTCTGTTTGTGTGGGCCACATCAGGAACCTCTGTCTTCCAAGGCTAACGTATCCCTTTATATTCAGATTGGCGTTCATGACGCGTCTGTGAATAGTCTAAACTACCACTCCTTACCGTGATAGTCGCAGAATCACCTCAACATCTACCACCGAACTATACAGTCCACTCGCTCTGTGACTGGCGAACCCAAAAGGCACTAGTTCTTCGAAGTCGTCCACCTAATAAGCGCTTCGGTCGTAACAGTATAATTCGTAACAATGTAACCAAATGTGAAGCTTACTCTAGCTGAGAAAAGGTTGAGTTAGCGATTCTCTTTTTTAAAATAAAATATAAATGAAATTAGAGTTGACATCACGGATATTTGTTATGGGAAAACAAAAAATTTGTTTCTGTTGTTAATTATGTTTTTCGCTGACATTAAAAGTTGAATTTTACGGACAGTTTACAGGCAGTGAAGTGTCACTTTACCGACTATGAAATAAAAGTGAAAATTCAGTGCCCAGGCAGTAAAATTAGGTCTATGGAAATACCAGGGACTTCAACGATATTCAAACTTCTTTAAGCCTTCCAAAAAGTACGATTTCTCGAACTCTTCAAAATAAGCGTGTGTTCAGCGATGATCTCCTCGTTCGATGCGAATATTTTTTCAGCGAACCATTTCTTCAGACAAAATCGCGGACGAATGAACTGATGCGTTGTCATGGTGGAACGGAACTTTTTCTTCGCCAATTGAGGCTACTTTTTCATCAATTCAGCGTGTAATTGGTCCAATAATGTAATTCGCCAGGAGAAATCATTCGTTTCGACTGCTCCTTAATTTCTGGCGAGTAGAGATTCGGGTTGCCATCCGTCCCGATATATCGGGACTGTCACCGTTATTGAGCCTCATGGCCCGACGTCCCGACTATGCTGTCAAAAATCCCGACAATACTCATTTATATATTTTTTAATTAATCAATACAATTTAAATAAACAATACGCGTCTAGACCACGCGGCGTTCATCAAAGGATGAACGCTGCGTGGTCTAAACGCGACGTAGTCTATAACTCATGTGCTTTTTGAACTCTCAGTATCTTTCCTATACGTGGATCAAAGAGTTGCACAAGCATGCCAAATTTCAACTTCCTACGTACAGCCGTTTGGCTAGAATTTCTACTGTACATACATACAGAGAGACAGATACATGTGTGACATTATAACGGTTTTTTGGTAGTCATACCTAGAAAACCTTAAAGAGATATTTTGAAAGAAATCACGTCATTAGAAAAGTATTATTTTTAAAAAGTAAATATATTTTTTATTTTGAATTTTTTTTTACATCACTTTAACACTTTAATTTGGACTTTACATTTGTAAACATTATTTTAATTTTCGGATGTCCCGATAACGGCTGTGAAATACATGCCAGTGTCCCGATATCAGATGAGAGATTTATGACAACCCTAGTAGTGATGAATCCATGTTATATCAACGGTTATAAAATGTCGCAAAAACTCAATTGGATTGCGATTGTACATATTCAAACATTGCTTCGAAATGGTCACTCGATTCCGTTTTTGATGCACTGTACGCAGATGCGGCACCCATCTTGCTGATAGTTTTTTCACCCGTCGTCTGTGATTTTCACCATTTTCGCTATCTCGCATACATTCTCATTACATTCGGCGATTGACCAACACGATACCATGAATTTTTGTTTTTAGCATCATTTGTGCTCATACGACCACAAAGAAATTCAGTGAAATTAAGAACCATTCCTTCAGATTCTTTAATGGTTTTTCCACGCAAAAAGTAGTGCTTTATCAACAAAAGGAATTATTTTTTTCCATTGTAGCAAATAAACACAAACTTATTAACAAACAAAAACTTCCGAACGCTATTTCAAAAATGTAATATTTCACAGATCTACTTGAAACTTGCCGATCGGCGTAGTGTGGTGGTAAGACATGCGCTCTGCGTTGCTAAGGTCTCGAGTTCAAATTCCGTTGAGGCATGAAATTTTCCAAAATAAGAATTGTCCTGGCTAATTGCCGAAGCAGCAAAGGCCATTAAAATTAAATAATAATAATAATTAATCTACTTGAAACTTAGTTTGTATCAAGGGTGGCTTTTATGTAAGGCCAAATGGGTAATGCCCCCTCCAAGAAAAATGTTCTTTCTATATTTTTAAATGTTAACATTTTTAAATTTTATTTAACAATAATAATAATAACACAATTATTATAATTACGAAGACAAAAAGATGTTCAGAATCTTATTTCAATTTTACTTTAAATCTTTAAATCCTAACGGCCTGTTTGTTTTTAAAGGCTATGCTCAATTTGAATTCGTGCGGTTGTTTAAACAGCAGCGCTATTTTGTCGCAGACTTTGCCTGTATCTTTATGTAAATTTTCCTTGTGTCGCACCGAATCGGATATCCACCTTTTATTTTATTCTTACGAATACGTTGGGACAGTGCCCGAGGCTGTGAAATTAGCTACACTATGACGCGACAAGTGCAGCATCTAGTCGAGTATGCGCCTATTATTGAAATGTGAATAATTTCACAGTATTTACATTTGTTTAGTTAGTTTAGTTTGCTATTATTGTGACAGAATATTAAGTGAAAATAATAATAATGAATAAAATATGAATAAAATTGAATATATAGTTTTCATATTTTATGTAATATAAATAAAAATAGAAAAATTGAACTTGTATACAAACAATCTTATATAATCTTAACCTAATTAATATAATACATATTTTTGTTTTACTGTGTCAAACTTATTATAAAGTATGTTGTATAATTAAAAAAATCAGTGCCATTGTCGGTTTTAATTTTAACATTAGAACTGATTTCGACCACAAAACTGTACAGTTAGTTGACATTTTTGACCTACTGCATCAATAGCTACTTGCGAACAGCCCAATAAATACCACATGCTTAATCTGAACAACCTTTCATATGGAAACAAAACTGCGTAACTGGTAAGTCTTTGTATTGTTTGATTTAAACTTTAATTGCCCCTCCAGTTGCTTAGTCCTAGAGCCGCCACTGGTGTGTATGTCTACAAAGAATGGCAAATGTCAGAAGTAAAATCAAACTTGCGACCTGAGCACCATATCTTATCAAAGTCACTGACTTATCACCCCCCTCATAACACTTATGGGATAAATTTTTAAATTGAATTCTACATTTCTCGGTGGATCTATAATTTCGGGTGAAGTAAAAATTTCTACGTCACTATCCATTACAAAATAAACTTCTCGCTTTGGCTATGAATCAGCAGACGTGCCAGTAAAACTGCAACTTTTCTGCCTAGTTAAACAAATAACTATTTGTTTTGAAATGTAAAAAGGATTTAGTTCATATAATTGTTTTAAAAAATCTTTATTATTTTGTGTTAAAATAAATAGTTTTGCGTGAAAAAAACACACGCATGATTCCTGGAAAACTTGTGCAAAAGAAAAAGAAAAAGAAAAAATAAATAAATCATCTCTCCTTACAATATTAACTTTATTATGTACAATATTGCGATTTATTACAAATATTACTGACTAACAAGTTTTGTAATATTTATATTAAATACATATTTATCCTCATCCATTTGAAATTTGGGAAATATATGAACATCCCAGTCAAAATAATTTAAGTTATTCGAAAACATTATCCCACTAATACAAACATTTTGAAAAGATATAGAATAATCGGAACTAAAATAATTATCAGGATACTCATATCTATCACAAATTATATTAATAATAACAAAATTATATCTGCTATCAATAGTAAATTCAATATAAAATTTACAACTGAAAGCATTTATCGTCAGTTGCTGCCAAGTATTATATTCGTACAGTTCCCAGGTTACACATGTCAAATTATTGAAAACCTGTGTATAACCCTCAAGACAGTGCGTGGATGTAACATGATGGAATAGATTTGCACCTTCTAAGTCCATATAAGTGAAACAAATATTTGGACGAACGGATCGTGAAGAAGAAAATCCTAGAGCACTATTGGGACACACCGAAGGGCTATAATGACAAAACCATTTACGATGTCTTCCCAGAAGAAACTCATCTCTACTTTTATACAGGCAACCTTTTTCATAGTTGGAACATCGTATTTCTGTGATGTATGATGATCGTTCTACTGTAATTCCACAGGCGCAGCAATGGAACTGACTGATTCGTTCTACGCCACGTAGGAACGACGAGAATTGCCACATCCGTTGGTTGCATTTGTAACATTTGACTTCAACCATTGTAGAAAAAATATGAAAAACTAAAAGTTACATAATTTTAGTTAACAGATTTGCGACATTAAATTCACATAAGGTTGTCAATTACTATTGACAGATATTTTTGACAGAAATTTACTATAGTTTTTATCACTTCAAACAAATGTTGCCGACCAGCGTAGCGTAGTGGTAACACATGTGCTCTACGTTGCTAAAGTCTCGGGTTCGAATCCCGTTCAGGCATGCTCCAAAGAGCTGTGCTGTCTGTATTGGCCGAGAACAGGTTTAATTATCCAAAGTAGAGATTCAAAAATTGTCGGGATGAACGAGCTTTGTATCAAATATTAAATTGTATCTTGAAGGTTTGAATATTAAATAACAACACTGGAGCTTTCCTTCAAATAGTATATTTATATTAGTACAGTTACTGTTGCCCGGTTGCATAAAAGGCTTAAAACTAGATGTAGTATTAATATAAATACACTATTTAAAAGAAAGTTACAGTATCATTACTTAATTAATGAGCTTTGCATTGTTTAGTAATAAACTCAGTGTACTAAGATAACTGGTTAGACCGATTATGAGCAAAACGGTAAGTGACATTTTATTGCCCTCACTAAATAATATGGCACGTGTTAGCCATAATTAGTTAAAATAAAATTTAAGGTATGAAGTCTAAAATATTAGATTGCAGTTTTGATATCTGCAATTTGATATTTGAGATTTGATAATTAAGACCTGAGTTTCGAGATTTGAGTTTTGAATTTAAGCATTTATTGAAAACGACAGATCATTGGGATCGAATTAGGGGAAAAAACTGATAAATACAAAAATAGAAAATGAGTGAGAGAACTGATAGCTTGTTGCGTGCCGCAAGATAAACCACTGCCAGTGGCACCACCGAAGATCTAACAAGTGTTTTCAAACAGGACACTGGAAAGGCTGGACAGTTAAAAAATCAAGATGGAGGAAGTCTTCCTTGTGGTCTCCCTAAATATTCATCGAATCAAAAAAGTGCATAAAACAAAAAAGATTTATTTTTATGTTATAAACAATTTTTAGTACAGAATTTAGTTATAAGGAGTCCCACCATAACTTCCCAAATATTCATCCAAGTGAAAAAATGCATTGAATAAAAAAGATTTGTTATCTTTTGCAAACAATTTTTGTTACATTAATCTCATTAATTTTACAATATCATCGTACCAAATTTCATGAAAATATATCTAGCCGTTTTTGCGTGAATCAGAAAATTGTTTTTTCTTACAGATATCGTCTTATAATCATCTGAAATGTGTAGAAACCAAATATGAGGCCGAAAAAATAAAAAAATAATAAAACAGATATAGCCTTCAATTTTATTAATATATATATATAAAATATTTATACAGTAATTCCTTATATTTGAACATCAGTATTTGAATACCGAGAAATTATAATCGAAATCCCGGTATTACATAAATAAGGCAAGTTACATAAATAAAAGCTGTTTTTATTTACATGCGTCCTAGCTCTGGTTCCCAACCGAATGTCAGATCAAAGTATTTATCAATACAGTAGTATAGTAAATCAATAGTACAGTGATAAGGACGGCATAAACGTAGATATATTGGAGGCATTATTGAGCATTTCATTCAAAAACAAGCCTGGTATCACTTAAATATTCTTTATACTATTTCAGGCAATTTAACCGGCATAATCCAACCAACCAAATAATGTAACATAATACTAACAAAATTTATGACTAATCCTTTAACAAACTTAAATTAACTGAAGTTCCTATTTTAAAACTAATTTAAATTTATATCTTAATAGATGTAATATATTTCCTGTATGATTTGATTAAAGTGCAGTAATAATCAGGAGCAATCATGATTCTAACAAGCCACTTCACACATCTCAGCTGCTACGTACAGGGTGAACGATAATTGACCAAATTACATTCTCACAGATTATAAGCATGGATGTCATTATCATAAATTATACGAAACATAATTGACGGTATACGAACCATTTCATATAGAGATGCTCAGTGTAATTGGATGGAGAGAACAATTGGTAGCACATGTAATTATATTACCTAGAACACAAAAAAATGTTATTAATAAAACTGTTAAATTAATTAGGTGCGTTACATATATGAAATAAAACAGTTTTTTACTTAGAGTGTTTTTCTATCATATTCAGAACAACAAAATTTCAGTTAAACGAAATATAGTCATTAGTCCAACTTACAGTCATTAGTTAGATAATTTATATTTCTCCACCAGTGGACCACCAGTGGTCCCCAGAAAAATTTTAGTGGTCCGCGAAAGTTTTTGTATGTGTTTTTTACAATTTTTTTGTTATTTTTTTATGCACATTTTTTATGTAAATAATTTATATTTTGTTTATTTTCTGCAAACTTTCTGTGATTTTCTACAAATAAAATAAATATATTTAGTAGCACATTAAATATATTTGTTTTCTTGCAAAAAATGTTATTATTAACTAACAGTTATTATTAGTCGTCCGCGTTAAAAATTATATATTTTACTGGTCCGCGGTGCGTTTTTGGTTGAGAAACACTGGTCTATAAGACGACTGTCAGAACCACGTATTGGATGCACTCTGCTAGTATGTGCGAAACAGATACATCTGGGATATTATGGAAGAATGTGGCATTCCAAAATTATCATATTATGTAAGTTAACAATTATATACGTTATTATATGAGTAAAATAGGGACCCTGCTGCTATAACCGTTTGAAGTTCATACCGATGTCAAACAAGTATATTATATTTTCGTATAGTACATTTGAATTTCTTAGATATAAAATTACAAAGAAAATATGCTAACTGATATATTAAATATTTATATCTAAATTTGTAAGCCATTGGATCGCTTCATTGGTCGGTTGTACTATAGATTGGAGACCAACCGGGAAAGCACGTTGAGGACATTCTTCTACGATGTGTTTCATCGTCTGTAGAGGCGCGCCACAGTCGCAAGCGGGAGAGTCGGCTAAGCCCCATTTATGGAGCATGTAATTGCATCTACCGTGGCCGGTAACTAATCTATTTAATCTCACCCAAGCCGAGCGGGGTAGCGAGTAACCAATTGGCTGAACATTGGGATCTGAGATTAAAATTTTGTTGGGATGAGAGAAATTGTCCCATTCTTTAGACCATTCTTCTTTAGCGTTATAAGCAGTATTAAAGATGGTATCATTCCAAATAGGATTACGGGATTTAAGCCTGTAATTTGGAGGATTTAATAGGTCTTCATGTATTGGTTCTGACGGCAGCTTTGTTTCTCCGAATAGTAGGAGGGCATATTCCTGACAGTACAGGTAACCATTCTGAAGGTGTGGAACGTGTGGCACCAGTGATCGTTCGCATTGCTGTATTCAGCTGGATGTCAATTTTGGTCAAACAATCAAGTATATGGCACCTTACTACTGTTCCTTAAAATGGTTCTAACGCCGTAACACAAGATATAAGATGGCCTGAATATTATTCCAAATAAGGCTGAAGACGTAATATCAAAATAAGTTTCAAACACCTAACTGGCCCTAAAAAAAAAAAAAAACAAAATTTGATGTGAAGTGTGAATTTTCATACATTTCAAGGTTTCGCAAGTATATAATAAGTGAAGGCGGCATGCTGAGTGTGTAGGACAAATTTTGCTTTGTAGTATCGTCTGTTAATTTAAGAGCTTGACAAATTTTATATTAAAATATTTTTTTTTAAATTTTAATTCGAATACCTAATACCACTATTTAGATTTCTAAATAGGTGCAGTATTTTTTTATATAGCAAGGTTAATTAAGATTTTGAAAATTGCGCCTATGGCTCCCATTGATTGTCATATGTTCCGCTCCTTTGGTTTCGTATACATGACACATAGAATGAAAATATAATTCCAACATTCCAACTGGTTATTAAATTTACGCTTTTAAAAATTAAATGCAACATTTGCCAAAATATAACTAGAATTGACAAAATAATTTAAGGAAAATAGAAATGAAAAAAAAAACAAAATAAAATTGTCTCCTCTGCCCGGGAGCGAACCCTAGAATTCGGGGTAGCTAGCGAGCATACTAACCATTGGACCACGATACATCTTCTAGTTTCGTGTGTTACATAACTATAATTTCTGTAAATAAAAAAAAAAAATAATAATAATAATAATTAAAGGTCAACCAAAAAAACACAAAAAATGCGTTATTTTCCGAAAACATAATCTGATCAAAAATTCCTGTTGCACTATTCCGGTTCACACCAATGTACATTACTTAGAATTTTTTTAGATTTTTAGTTTAAACCATCTGGGCTACAGGGTGTGGGACAAATTTTGGGAAAATTTTGGTAAAAATCGCCTCAAAATAATTTATTTTGCAAAAATAAAATTTTGATAGTTAATCCACGTACTAAGGGCTTTCATTTGATACCCTACTCAAAATTAAAAAAAAAATATATATTTTTTTTTCGAAGAGCACTAATTTGGTTATATTTTTAGGGTGATATGTTTTTAGGGTTTTGTAGGCATGACCAAAAAACCCTTATACCGTCATTTTGTCGTCTGTCTGTCTGTCTGTTCGGTAAAAATTGTAGCCAAACGGCTAAACCTAGAGAGTTGAAATTTGGCATGCTTATACAACTCTTTGACCCGACCATAGGAAAAATACCAAAACATCTAAAAAACATGTTTTTTTAAATGTTTAAAAATATAAACAAATATGTGCACATCGAAAAAAAAAAAATATTTTTTTATAATTCTGAGTAGGGTATCAAATGAAAGCCCTTGGTACGTGGATTAACGATCAAATTTTTATTTTTGCAAAATAAATTATTTTGAAGCGATTTTTGCCAAAATTGTGCAAAAAAATGGTTAAAAATAAAAATCTGAAAAAAATCTAAGTAATGTACATTGGTGTGAACCGTAATAGTACAACAGGAATTTTTGATCAGATTATGTTTTTGGAAAAAAAAAACGCATTTTTTGTGTTTTTTTGCTAATAATGTACACAAGTTATAACTTTGTAACACGTTAAACTAGAAGGTGGGTCTTGGTCTAGTGGTTATGACGCTAGCTCTTCACCCAACTAATTCGATCGAAAGGGATCGAACCCTGCGAGAAGAAACAATATTATTTTTTGTTTTTTTTTTTTTAATTTTTATATTGCTTAAATTATTTTTTTTTAATTCTAGTTATATTTTGGCAAATGTTGCATTTAATTTTTAAAAGCGTAAATTGAATAACCAGTGGAAATTATAATTTAATTCTGTTTCAATGTACACGAAATTAGATGGACGGAGCTTATAACAACCCATGGAAGCCATAGCGCAATTTTTAAAATTCTTAATGAACCTTGCTATATATAAAAAAAAAATACTGCACATATTTAGAAACCTAAATAATGGTATTAGGCGTTCGAATTAAAATTAACAAAAAAAATATTTTAATATAAAATTTGTTTTGGCATCTCAAATAATCATCATTCACTTACTAAATACCTGAAAATTCACACTTCACATCAATTTTTTAGATGTTTTAGTATTTTTCCTATGTGCGGGTCAAAGAGTTGTATAAGCATGCCAAATTTCAACTCTCTACGTTTAGCCGTTTGGCTACAATTTTTACCGATTTTTAACAGACAGACGACAAAATGACGGTATAAGGGTTTTTTGGTCATACCAACAAAACCCTAAAAAACCAGCCTTTATAAATAAATGTTTAAAACACCGAATCTTTGGTTCAAATTAATAGTAAATGGAGACATCGTAAGTAAATGGGACTTCGATTTGAGTGCTCGATGCGTAACTTCATCTTTAATGAAACAGTCTTTCCTTCAGTATTGTATTTAAAATATCATACGTACATTTGCTATACAGCCTTTAACGGTAACATCGGTAGCAAAACTTTTAAAATAATATTGAAGGAAAGATTCATTGTTTCCTTTAAGATTTAAATGCTCAAAACACAATTTATTAT
Source organism: Liopterus haemorrhoidalis (assembly GCA_963971575.1). Classification (NCBI taxonomy): domain Eukaryota; kingdom Metazoa; phylum Arthropoda; class Insecta; order Coleoptera; family Dytiscidae; genus Liopterus; species Liopterus haemorrhoidalis. The sequence continues at coordinate 123,249,853 of OZ020611.1, forward strand.
ACAGTTGGAGACAGTACCTGCCTTACATAGCACTAGGCACTGTCCACGAATGCTGACAATCCCTGACTATATACGAACGTTTGTATCCTAATATCAAATAAAAAATTATGTGAAGTATGAATTTTTACACATTTCAAGGTTTTTTAGGTATTTAATAAGTATAGGCAAGTGTAAGAATGCTGGATGTCTCTACTAAAAAATATTTATTCTTGTTTGATACCTTAAACACCAACAACTAAACTAATACAAACAATAGGTTGAATCATGGCTTATAACAGTAGGCGCTCCGCTTGTAAGCTCCTTATACACATGAACTCGATTCACAGCTGCTAAATTTTTTTATTATATTTTTAACTTCAAAAGATGACATATACTACCTTAGCCATAAAGACAAAAAATCCATAACATTATTAGCCATAATTTAGTCATTAATTAAAAAATAATAATAATTTTGTCAAACACACAAAAACTGCAATATTTTGTAAAAACGCAATCTGATAAAAATTCCTCTCGTACGTTACCGGCTCAAATCAATGAACATTACCTATTTTTTTTCAGATTTTTTGTTTAACCTTTTTGGGTTAAAGAGTGCGGGACAATATTTTTTTTTTAGCACATTTTTGTCTAAAATCGTGTTAAGGGAAACAAATTTTAATAAACTAATTTTTGTTCCTTAAACTACATTTAAAGAGTTTTCTTTTAATACCACACAATACATTATTAAAAAATAGTTATTTTTTTCATTAACATAAATATATTTTTCGAAAACTTAATCTGATCAAAATTTTCTATTGAACTATTCCGGTTCCCATCATTGTACATTGGTATTTTTTTTCAGATTTTTAGATCCACCCCTCTGGGAAATAGGATGGGGATCATTAAATACATATTTGTTTATTACTATCCCGTGATGTATTATTTTGAACTCTATATTTTTCCTATATGTGGGACAAATAGTTGTACAAGCGTGCCAAATTTCAATATTGTATGTCCAGTCGGTTGGCTACAGTTTCTACTGTTCTGACAGACAGAAACATGAGTGACGATATAAGGATTTTTTGGTGGTCATATCATCTTTACAAAACCCTACAAATGAAACAGCGTATTCCAATAGGTAGAACATATAATGAGGGCGAAAGAGAACAGAAAAGGGAAGACTAGTTAACAGAAGATCTATTTAGTATTAGGTGTGCAAAAAATCTATAAAGAGTAAACACTTAATAATGCAAAATTATAGATAAACTAAATGGCAAAATGTGTGAGTAAACAACAAAAAAAAAATTAACCAACTGATAATGCCCAAGAAAAGAGATACTTCTTTAATAAATATATTTAATGGGTTTTGGAAGAAGGCTTGTTCACATAAAATGAATGGAAACACTAAGTAAACCTAGACGGGAGAATGCAGAAAGAATGAGAGAATAGAAGTGTCTGTAAAGGACATTTAAGTACAGAAAAGTGACGTCATAGAATCCTGGCTATAATAAGATAATATATAATAATACATTTAAATAATTCTAATTACCTGAAATTTCCAAAATTCTTTCTGGAAATATCTAAGACAGACAATTCTAGGTGTGAGACACTTAAATTCATTTAAAATAAACAAAAGTGGAACAAATTAAACTATTTAAAAAGTTATTCAAAACAAATATTTTACAAGTAATGAAGCGTAACTGACTCAGGTCCTTTATGTATTGTGGTTGTCATGGACTGTTCCAAATTTTAACTCAAGACTAGAATCTGCCAAATTGATTCGTCAGGCTCTGAAGTGAGCACAAGTAAAATGAATTTCGATCACAAAAGATAGTTTAGATTTGATTTTTATTATAATTTAACTTGTTTAACAATTTCTTTTATATTTAAACGGTAAATTTTATCTGAAATGGAATCTTAAGAATTTATTTTGTATTTTAATTTAGTTGATTTATAAAAAGTTTCATAATCGTAAAGAATTAAATGGAAATTTAAGATTAGACAGACACAATAACACTGTTACTGTTACAAAATAGTTTAACGAATTTAAAAATAGGTAGCGAGTTTTAAGGAGTTACATATTTTTAAAGCAGTTTATTTTTTATCAAAATTAAGAGGATCCTGAAATGTTTAGGTAAGGGAATCATTGAATTTGTAAATAAATCAAAAGGAGTAACATATTAAAATATAATAATATAACTGAAACAACGAATACATAAATATTGTTTTTGATTCCGATCAATAGAATAACATCCTAAAAAACTGCGCACCCGAAATTTTCATAACAATTGTAATGTTTTTAATCTGGACCTTTTAATTAGAAGACCATGAAATTATAACTTTCAAGTACTTTAGTGTAGCACGCAAATATTCTATTTTACTATATTTCTTATACCTCCATTGTATTATATTAGGTGGGCGCCAAATTATGTCTTGCTTAGGGGCGCCAAAGAATCTCGTGCCGGTCATGTTTACTCATGCTATTCAGCTGATCAAATTCAAACAAATATATACAGGATGTTCCAGGGAGAATCTACCAAGTCTCAAAAGTTTGTCTGTGACAGCAGAAGTACGCAAATTTTAAAAATTTGGACAAACACGCTTTTTGACCGTTCAATTGTGTTTTTCTTTCAATACATATGTAACTTATTCGAATAGGACTTATGTATGTAATTAGATAGTACTTTTCCCCCCCTTAAAATTAATAAAAGAATAAATTCTTGAAATTTGGCACATCCTCTTAATAGTAGGTTTAACACTACAGATTAAAAGTTTCTCATACGAAACAAACAATCTAAAATAAACTTAGTAACTATCTATACATACAAAATTATAGCGAATTTTTATATATCTAATAGGATATTTTAAATTGTAAAACAAATGTTTTAAAAATGTTATCGCTCAATAACTTAACAATATGTATCAGACAATGTTTTTTTTTTGTTTTTTAATACTTGTGGGTTTTAAATAACTTATACTTAACTACGTATATTTAGATAGATTTGTGTACAAATGTTCAAATAATACTTTAACATTTTTTAATTTTTATTTGATATGTTAAAAGTTCAGGACCTTCGTCAAAAAATACTTGATAATAATGAAAATAACACAAAAAAAGAGGGTACACTTTTCTTCACAAATTTTTATTGATAAATTAGATGTACATTTCGGCAGCTAGGTTGCCATCCTCAGTATACAAAATTAAAAATAAAATAATGTAAAAGTTGCCGACAATATATATATGGTTTTAAAATTACCTAGGTTTTTCATTGGATGGAGATTTTATGAATGGAAGGGTATTGTTCTAGGAATTAGGTACTTCAGGTAATTTGGAAATTTTAAACGTGTCATTTTTGAGGGATTAAGTCTAAAAGGGTATTATTTAAGGATTCAAGATCATTGTTTAATAGTTTATGTTTAAATTTTTTCATGTATATCGATTCCCAAATGTCTAAGTTCCCGCGGTTTATAGATTTTAATAATTTTACGTTATCTATATTAAATTTATGTTTCGTTTTAACATAATGTTCGGCTAAAGATGATTTATGCGAATTCTTGTTTTTTAAATGGTACATATGTTCTTTAGATCTCGTTATTATTTTCGAAATGTATCTACATCTAATTTATCAATAAAAATTTGTGAAGAAAAGTGTACCCTCTTTTTTTGTGTTATTATATACATCTTCACCTGCACAATTAAATAATAGTAATAATGAAAACCCACTTAGTACACGTGTTCTTTGCGAAAATTATATAGATACATTTGTACCAGCGTTGTACCAAAAGTTGGATTGAAAATCAATAGCTCCAAGACAAAAGAAATGCGGATAAATGCAGAAACCGATAGACCTTTACTGCTCGGTAACCATCAAATCGAGCGTGTGGATGATTTCCAGTACTTGGGGAGTGTTGTGTCTGTGGACGGTGGCGCGGATTTAGATGTGGAAAGCAGAATACGCAAAGCGAGAGGCGCATTTATCCAACTTAGCCGTGTATGGAATTCTGCGATCTACAGTACTTCCACGAAAACTACCGTATTCAGGGCATGTGTGACGTCAGTTCTTCTGTACGGCTGCGAGACTTGGTTCGTAACAGAAGCTATCAAGAGAAGAGTGCGAGTATTTGTAAATCGATGTCTTCGAAGAATTCTTCGCATTTATTGGCCACGTAGAATATCAAACGTAGAATTGGGGGAAAGAACTGGTCAAATGGACATTAATTTGCAAATAAAAAGAAGAAAGTATGGTTGGTTAGGGCACACTCTTCGAAGGGCTCCTAGCGAAGTGTGTCGATATGCACTAGCATACAACCCTCAGGGCAGTAGGCGTAGAGGGCGACCCAAGAACACCTGGCGTCGCTCAACCCTGCTAGAAATAAATGCATGGAGCTCTCAAAACCAAGACAAAAGACTTTATAACAACATCACCGACTTGAAGCCTATGGCAGATAGACGAGTTAGATGGCAGTCCAAAATCACCCGATGATGGACAAGGCTTGATGATGATGATTTGTACCAGCAGCATCTATTTGTGAACCGCAGCAGATTCAGGATGGTAGATAAAATAGACCACTAAGTACAATAAGTATAAGATTTCACAGAACAAAATAGAAATTTTACCTAAAATTTTTCGCGTCGTACGCAAATATACATCGATTGGTTTACAAAATGGCGTTCATACCGGAATTTATTTATTTACAATAACATAACATTTTATTTATGTTTTTACCATTGAAAATATCCTATTAGATAGACGAAAATTCACTGCAATTTTTGATGTACCTATAGACTGTCTATTAATTTTATTTCAGTTATTTAGTTTCGTGTAAGAAACTTGTGAGAACTGTCCTCCATAATGTTCAACTTTTTTCAGCTCTGGGAAGTACCATTTCACTTATTTCTATCTTTAGAAGGTAACCACGCTTCACTACCATACAGTAATCTAGAAACTGCTACTGTTTTATAAAACTTATTTGGCTACCTTCCATTGTTTTGTTACTTAATTTACTCCTAGTATTTCCTACTCTAAATGGCCTGATATTGAAACAGGCCAAAACTACAGTACATAAACCATTTCGACACTTTTAAAATTATTCTCACAACTTGGATTGCCCGAAGTTTTAGTTTCTGATAATGCAACACAATTTAACGAAAACATTTCAACAATTTTGCCAAAAGACCTTCATCGAACGATTCATCGATACATTTAAAAGAGCCCACCTTAAATTAAAACATGAAGGAACGTGTGAAGAAAATCTGCAAACTTTGCTAATAAATTACTGAATTACGCCTAGCAGTACAGTTGCAGGGAACGTTAGACCTGCAGAAGCATTTTTAGGTAGGCAACTTCGCACCTCTCTCAACTTATTGTTTCCTACAGATTCTCCACCAGAAACATTATAAATATGGAAAATCGAATATTCAAACCAAAAGAACCTGTTTATTTAAAGAAAAACATAAGAGATAAATTTACCAGGGAGAAAGGAAACATTTTACGATGGAAAGGAAATGTATTATATAAAATTAAAGCGAGAAATTATAAAAAAATTATAAAAGAGAAGCGAGGAAGAGGACGAAAACCGTAACTTACATATATTGCTAGATTCCTTTAATTTAATGCCTAGTGTTTCAAATAAACCAGTTTTTACATCAATTTGACGGCATGTTTTCGCATCATGAAGATGAAGTCAAGAAGAGCCGCAACAGGAATCTGAACAACCAGTCGAAGAATCAAGATTTACATGTCGAGTTCCAAAAGACCACCTCCTTGACTCCACTTAGAACCTACACTGAAAACATGTATTTAAAAAGGGGAGTTGTTGGATATCATTATTTGATATCGTCTAAAGCCTGGAACAGAATGCACAGCGCGCTACGGCGTCAGCGCGGCGTCATTTGCGACAACGTTGCGTTAACGCCGTTGAGAATTTTCGCCTGCACACAATGCTATAATTTTTAACGCCGTCAAGTGTCACTTGACAACCTATATCTGTGTTTATACGTGCGCTTTCTTTTATTAAAAGTATAATGGATGATGAAGACTTGTGCGTGATGTTATTTATGTTGTATGCAAGTTATTTATACATACAAACACTTTATTATTCAGTAAAAACTGAGGTTAGGTGTTCTGCGTCAACGTTCAACAGCGTCAAAAGTTGGAAGTTGACGAACATTCAGTATCAACGGCGGTCGAACGCCGGAGGACGTTGTTCATTCTGTGCACTTGCGTACGACAGCTGGGGTTTAACTTTCTCCTGACAGATAGCGCCGTACGAACGGCGTTAACGCGTCGTAGAACTCGGTGCATTCTGTTTCCCACTTAACGTTGTCTAGCAACGCAAGATGTCAATGTTGTCGAGTCAATCGTTGATATGGATAACATATAAACAAATAAATTGTTAATGTTGACATAATAAATATTGTTTAACTATTGTTCAACAGCGTTTTGAAAATTTTCGGCACACATGTTTTACTACGTTCATTATCAATGATGACAAAAAGATATAAAAAGTGCATATTTAGGTTCAATAGAAAATTATTAATTTTACTGTACAAAGCGGAATTGTTAGTGCTGTGCTGGTTATAAATTACAGCATCTTCAATAGAAGCGAAACAGTTTAGTATTCAACACCATCAGACAGTGCAATATATGAAGCATAATATGTAATTCAGAGATGTATATGCTAAAATGATTCAACCGCATAGCATTTTTAATGGTTATCATTCATAAATTCAACACAGGTGTTAATGGAACAATTTGTAATAGGAAAAAGTAGTAAATAATACACCGAAGTATTCACAATGAACAAGATATGACATTACTATTAAATTCAGTTCACTTCTGACAGTGATAAATGATATAAAATATATTTTAAATTGTCTGAATTTATGTTGCTGTTGATAATTTTATGAGATAGAGTATGCATATGGACCATGCTGGCTTTTATTTATCTTACTGCATTCTCACGGTCTCCTGCGCCGTACGCCCACACATTCTTAGAAATGTCTTATTTATATATTCACCTAAAAATGTCACTTGTACTACTTCGTCATTTCATTCAAAATAACACGCAATATCTTGGAATCATTCATTTACGGTACACTACCAATTGATTTTGGCTCTATGAATTTTAATACTGCAGACAACTGTTAGGCAATAGCGTAAAATTGTTCATCGCCGTCTTTTAATAAACATATAAATAGAAAATTATTGCTTTTTTACTGTCTATAACAAATCAGCATTATCGACTCAGCCTCGAGTTAAAACCGAATAGTTGTTATTACAGAGATAATCAGACCGATCACGTGGCTTACAAATAGTGCCAGGGGTTAATAAATAGAAAAGTTACGGGGTAGGCACCAAAAATGTTAGAATTAACTATGCTCCAGGATTAATACAAATAAAACGACGGTTTCATTTCCCAATATAGTTTCCTTGTACCTCAGCCAGCGCCGTAACTAGACAGGTACGGCACGTGTACAGGCAGAGGGCCCAGGACAAATGGGCCCTGATTAAATACACAGAACAAAAATTTCAAATATAATAATATTTCCAAATTTTAAATATTGACGCCGTGCTCTGTTGTGTTGTTCAGATGTCAACAGGATTGGTCAAGTGGGCCCAGGCAGCCGATTAATATATTCGGTATATTGATTGACCCTTCATGATTTTGAATTTATCAAATCATATTAGGATATCAATGTTAATCTCCAAATAATCTCTATTCTTGTTTTTACTGCTTCGTGTGAAAGACGTTTTAGCAAGTTAAAATTAATTAAGAATTATTAAAGAACCACTATCGGACAAGAACGATTATCCTTTTTTTCCCAAAGTTTACAAAAATAGAACCTTACACTGAGAATATTAAAAGCTAGTTACGGAAATGATTTCAATACATTTCTTACATCTCTAAGGTAATTTAAAATTTCAATACCCTTCATATAATAATGAATAGTTCGAATTTTTGGTAAAAACTGTGTATGCGAGATTTAATAATTATATAATAACTAGGTTATTACCCGTCAACAATGACGGATTTATAATATAAAAATTTCAATTGTTTGTATATGCATCTGGTTTTATTTTGTAACGTATGTTAATTTCGTCGCCGGTCAGCTAATCACGGGACAGGATATTACCAATCATGAGAACCTTAGGAAAAATTGACGTCATCATGTTACCGACACTACATACAGACACTTGCTAATATAGTTATTCATAAACTTTTTATGATTAAAACGATTCATTTTTACTCAGTACATTACATTTATATTGTTAAAACTAAAAATAATTTGAGACGTTTATTTATGCCTACGAAACCCTAGACATTTCTGTATGTAATTATATTGGTAGATTCTTAGAGGATAAATCTGCAAAATATTGTTCATATCGGTCAAAGGATATAACAGTGTCTAAAGTTTCTTTTTTATGGCTACGAAACCCTATATATTTCTATATATAATTATATTCGTAAATTCTTAGAAAATAAATCTGCAAAATATTCTTCATATCGGTTCAAGGATACAGGCCTGTCTAAAGTTTCTCGTTTATGGCTACGAAACGCTAAACATTTCTATATGTAATTTTATCTGCAGTTGCTTAGAGAATAAATCTGCAAAATATTGTTCATATCGGCCAAAGGATATAGAAGTGTCTACAGTTTCTTGTTTATGTCTACGAAATTCTAAACATTTCTATAGGTTGTTTTATCCGCAGATTCTTAGAGAATAAATCTGCAAAATATTTTTCATATCGATCGTAGGATATAGGAGTATTTAGAGTTTCTTGTTTATGCCTACGAAACCCTAGACATTTCTTTATGTAATTATATTCGTAGATTCTTAGAGATTAAATCTGCAAAATATTGTTGATATCAGTCAAAGGATATAGGAATGTCTATAGTTTTTTGTTTATGCCTACGAAATCCTAGAAATTTCTATATGATATTTTATCCGCAGATTTTTAGAAAATAAATCTGCAAAATATTTTTCATATCGATCATAGGATATAGGAGTGTCTAGAGTTTCTTGTTTATGCCTACGAAACCCTAGACATTACTATATGTTATTTTATTCGCAGTTTCTTAGAGAATAAAACTGCAAAATATTGTTGATATCAGTCAAAGGATATAGAAGTATCTAGAGTTTCTTGTTTATGCCTACGAAATCCTACACATTTCTATATGTAATTATATTCGTAGATTCATAGAGAACAAATTTGTAAAATACCTGTCAGTCAAGAGACCTGAAGAGTCCCCAGTTAGCCAATCACGAGAACCATAGGAAAAATGACGTCACAGTGTTACCCAGATCACTAACACACGTTAGCTTATATATATGTACTTAATTATATATGTACGATAATATATTTAATAATTACACAGACTTTGCTCATACTATTCAGTCAAATAGCATCTACCAAAAATATATTGTAAAAACTATAAATTATTAGTTGATTCAGTTGTATTATTCGTTTAATTCATTAATTTTTCTGAATTATTTACAACTACAGTGATTTCCTTGCATAAACAGTGCAGTACACTAATGGATAAAACATTAGTTTTATGTTCTTTAATTTTGTGGATTCAAGACAACTGGAAAGAGCCACGACCCCCTCATCCACCATCATAATTGGCTGCATCACTGATAATAATATTGTCTGAATTAAACAGCAGATATATGTATATTTCAAGAGGTAAATATGGTAACATTTATATCCATTTTATCAATCCAACAATTATTTGTAAGTTATATCATAATATTTTTACGAGTTAATGTAACGGATATGCTTTTATAGATCCGGCTAAATAATGAATATTTCTTTTTGTCTGTATTGTTTAAATTATTTAATTAATATTTTGCAATTAAATGTTACTGGATATTTTATGACCTATATTTAACTAAAAGTCGGCAAAAAAGCAGATTAATGAATACATTATTGATATTTATTTAAAAAAAAAGTCAGTTAAATGTTTGGGAAAGGCTAGTTTAAAATTAAATTTGCGGTTCACGTTGGAACACACGTTGAAAAAATTGTATCATATTATTATTTTCCCCCCACAGAAGGGGTTAAGCACAAAATATATTAATCAAAACATTACAAAACGTTTGCTATTCTCTGTTCATGATTTGATTTATAAGTTGGAGACGCAGCTTGAACCGTGGTCACGTAAAGAAATCCGAAGTGCTCTTTATTGTTTATTGGTAAAACACATTCCCCCAGTCATTGCTGGCGCTATAACAGCTATAATCGTCCTATTACAGAAAGAACAGAAAAGATATCGACATTACAGTTAAAATCTGTCAATTTCCACCTACAAGGGAAGACATAGGATTACATTGGAGAAAGAAAACCAGGATAAGGTAATAATTAGAAGAATTAGTTTAGGCAACCAAAAGTTTCCTCAACCTAAATCCAAAATGTTTCATTCCTATGAACTGCCTGCCGTAAATTATGGGTACATACAAAAACTTTCATCCAAAAAATCACAAATAAACTGCTTGTATGCGAAAAAGGGATAGTATGATACTAGGAATAATTCTATATAGCAAAAATTAAAAACCAAATTGTATACGATATTAGGTCTGATACAGCAGCATTACGTTTACATTTAGAACTACAAAATTAGCTTGCTGACAAAGTAAGAGCAGAAAGACATTTTTCTTTGCGTACTCGTAAACTCGAAAAGCCGTTCCAAATCTTTGCGGGGTTTGTACGTATTGATTATCACTCTTATCAAAATATGAATGGCGATATTGGATATCTACATCAGCTATGATTACAAATATTACATAATATTTTTATATATAGATAAATTAATTTAATACTACAAATTAAAATTCTACATAACTGTTATATTTTTCAATATTAAAAAAGAAAAACGATAATAAATAAAAATATAATAATAAATACGTCTAGATAGGCGTCTAAGGGCAGAGAAGGTAAATTCTTCGTTTTTAGATCGCCAGCCATAGATATGAAAGCCACGTGGTCAGTGTGACGTTTCGACCGGTCCTATTACCCCTGTATAAACCAGTACTCATTTTAAGTATTAAATACTTGAGACTGAGTCAAACCCAGAACTGACTGCACACTATCGGAATATAAAAATCCGAAGGAGGTGGATGAAAATAAAAAGATAAAATGCTTTATGTTATAATAGGGATAATAGGGTATAAATAAAAAAATTTACGTGAAGTGTGAATTTTCACACATTTCAGATTTTTGTAAGTATTTAATAAGTGCAACATAATGCAGAAGCTCTATTCAGAATGAAAGCTCTCAGACCAATTCTGTAACTCAGTACTATGATCATAGAAACTAAATATGTTTCTATGAGCAAGGTCAGTTACTATCATGAATGAAAGTCATTATACTTTTTATAATATTTTATCTTGTAGTAACGTTACTACACAGTAATTTTTTACAGAATTGATCTGTCTATTTATAAAGCCAACAGAATGCTGGATGTCTAAGAATATTTTTTTGATATCTGAGTACTAAGAGCTTCCATTTAATTTATTTAAACTAAATTTAAATAATTTGCGAAAATTTCATCACAATAAAATTTAAATTAAATAATCCCAGAGATTTTTTCTGCATTTGCCTCGTATCTAATTCTTCATTAAATTATTAAGAAATATATTAATTAATGGCTTAATTTTTGTCAATTTCAAAAACGTATTTCTCATTATTAACAATGTGATATTTGATCTATAAGTATTTCACTACAAAAATGATTTATTTTTGTTTCATAATTTAAAAACAATAAACTTAACTAATTCAAACAACAGATTGAATCATGGCATATAAAAGTATGCGCCCCGCCTATAGGCTCCTTATCCACATAAATTCGATTCTCAACATTATTAACAACATATTCATCCGTAACATTATTAACCATAATTTAGCCTAATTAAAAATTAATTTTGTCAAAAATACAAGAACTGCAATATTTTCCTAAATGCAATCTGACCGAAAATTCCTCTCGTACGTTTCCCGCTCAGATTAATGTGCATTACCTAGAATTTTTTCAGATTTTTAGTTTACCAAGAGGGTGCGGGACAAGAACTTTTTTCAACGACACAAAAAAAAAACAATATTTTTCAAAAACTAAATCAGAAATTCCAGTTGCAGTTCAACAGGTATTTTTCCGGTTCCCATCAATTTACATTATGGAGATTTTTTCAGATTTTTAGATCAACCCATCTAGGAGACAGGGTGGGGGACAAAAGTTTTGGGAAATATTATTGGCAAAAATCACATAAAAAAAAATTTCATTTGTCACATAAGAGGTTTCATTTAATATGAAACTCAACATTAAAAAAAAAAGTTTTTTCATTAAATACGTATTTGTTTACTTTGTCTTATTTCTCGGGATGTGTTTTTTTCAACTTTCAGGATTTTTTCTTTATGCGGGTCAAAGATTTATAAGCATGCCAAATTTCATATTTCTATGTTAAGACAGACAAAAATGACTTTATAAGGGGTTTTTTGGTGGTCATACCTACAAAACCCTAAAAATTTAAAAACAGAAAAGGTTTGGTCAGGAAAGTTAAAAAAGGCAATACAAAAAAATATAGAAACTTTAACAACTAAGAAGAGTGAAAGAAAAAAGACAGAACATGGAAAAAATTTGGAGAAAAATTCAAATGTATTAAAAGACAATTAAAAAAAAGTTCTATGGGGCAATTAGAAATGTGAGGGAAAAAAGAGGGACAACCTAAGACACATAAAAGATAAACATGGAAATATTTTACAGAAGGAGGAAGACATATTGGAAAGGTGGAGACTATATTTTGAGGAGTTGTTGGAGGAAAATGTAGGTCAACTAAGAGAAAAACAAATACAATTCACGAGGATAGAATAGTAGAAATAACAATAGAGGAACTAGAAAAAGCAATTGCCAAAGCCAAATTAGGGAAAGCTTCTGGAAATGACATGATAAGAATAAAAATGATAAAAACAGCTCCAGAAAAAGCAAAAATTAAGATGTTAAAGATAACGAATAGGATATTACACAACGGTGAAGCCCCAGAGGACTGGAAGATAGGGATGATTACACTAATACTGAATAAATGAGATTTCAGAGACTGTAGTTACTATCGAGGAATCACTCTTTTAAGCACAGTAGCCTTTGCTACTGTGATCTTTATCTTTGCCAGAATTATAAAAGAAAGATTAAGAGGAAAAATAGAAAACACTTTAGAAGGCAAAACAATACATATGCCACATCAGTGAAAAGGCACTTAGAAAAAACAGGGAGTTACATTTATGCTTCATATACCTAGAAAAAGTAATGTGGCGATAGGATAAATAGGAAGGACGAATGGAGGGTATTCAGATCAAGAGGAATAGATGAATACATCGTAGCAGGAGTACAAAGACTGTATGGTGGAACTAAATGTTATGTGCAGATCAACAACTGCAGTTAGTTCGAGACAAAAATCGGTGTATGGCAGGGGTGTTAATGAGTCTACTACTATACATGTTAGTAATCGATACAACCATTAAAAACGCCAGAAAATAAATAAAACAATACCCTGTAGGTCAATGGAGAATCAAATAAGTCACCAAGACGACAAGGTTTTAATCGCTAATAATGAAGAAAATCTACAAAGAACTTCGATACCTATAATTGAGTAGAATAAACATGAAAATAAACTGCGAGAAAATAAAAACCATGATCATAAGTACAAGACTGGAAAAACACCTGATAAAATTAGAAGAAAAAACGATAGAACAGGTCGAGCAATTCAAATATCTCAGATCCGTTTTTTCAGCAGGCGGAAAAATACACCGAAAAATAACGGAACGAGTTGGAGCTGCTGGTAGTCTATTTAATTGCAATAAGAATTCCTTCTTAGCAAAAAGGGAAATTCTGACAGAGGCTTAAGTCCAGAGATTTGGACAACATCGGAGAAAATTAGAAGCAGCGAAATGAAGCAGCCGAAAAATCAAACGAAAGACAATATTGGATTAAATAAGAAACACAGAGAATAGAGATGAACTGGGAACAAAACCAGTAGAAGAATTATTCGAAGAAGGACAACTGAGATGGTACGGTCCTATCCAAAAGATGGATAATGGTAGAGTTACAAAAAAGGTTTACCAAGCCAGAGTACTTATCTAAAAAGAAGACCGCGTAAGTCCCAGAAAAGAATGGAGTGTCGAAATCAGAAATGCGCCAGAGAGAAGAGATATCCTCTGGAATGAAGCAAGTAAGACACAACATAGTGAAAACAACGGAGTGAATGAAAAACACTTTGGCTACGTTCTTCAGCGACAGATTAAAACAAATACAAGTAGCATTCAAACTTACACAAAACCCGACACCACAGATGGTAAAATGACTTAACAATTAAGTAAGTAAAATTAAAAACAAAATTTTAATCTAGTAGTTAGAAATGTGCAAAATTATTTTGATTAGATATGTGAAAGAAATCTATCTGAAAATCATCCTACGCTCAGATTGTAACGAAAACAAACCTTGTTTTCAATTTACTGCACGAATATGACGTATTGAGCACAGGCAAACAGCGTAGGTAGACAAGTGACGTGACTCTAGTTTGAAGTTATACCTAGATGGGTCTTATCTGGCATTGTCAGCGGGAAGTAAGCCCATAGGAATAGAGCCGGTGCCGCCTTTCAAATCTATTCACGAACGTAAAAGTTTAATTTGAAGTAAACCTACCACTTACAGGTAACTACAATTTACAGGTAAAATTAATGATGTTGAAAATTTTAGGAGTATATATTTTTACGAGTAAAAGATATTTTTGGTTAGAAAACAGATAAAATCCTAAATAAGAACCAAAATATTATTGTAAATATTATCATCTTTATGATTACGTAGGTATGACCAAGTACCCTATACCGTTATTTATGTCTGTATCTATGTCTGTCTGTATCTGTATTTGTCAATCTGTCTGTACAGAATAGAAAAGAACGTTGGAAAACACATATTTCTAAAAAAAATTAAATGTTCTCTTTTAGGATTTCGTAGGTAAAATCAAAAAAACCTTATACCGTCACCCATGTATTTGTCCGTCTGATTGCTTTTTTGTACAGTACAAGTGGTAGTCAAACGGCTGAACTTAAAGACTTGAAATATAACATGCACATACAATTATTTGACCGATACAGGTGAAAAATACCGAGACGTCGAAAGTTATTGCCCCGAATTTCTATCTCCCTTCCCTCGTCTTCATGTCTTCTTTTTCTTTCTTGGCACTGTCAATCGGGGTGACTTTTGGCCGCACTCACATAAGTCCTCCACCTTGATCTGTTAATTGTCAGATCTTGCCATGTGCCCTGTATGCCTCTCTATCTCTTGCTAGGTTTTCTGACTTGTCGACGGGTCTTTTCAATTCGGACAGTAAAACATATCTAACATAAAAAAGAAAAGGTTTATCACCACTGAAGTGGGGTTTTAAATGAGACCGTAAAAATGTAAGATTCTACGCGATTAATCAAAAATGTGTCCAAAAATGTTGTCGCTTGTTCGATATGAAACCCTGAAATATGTGAAAGTTTCCACTTCATATCATTATCTGTTTATTCTCTGAGAAATTCCTGTTCCCTGGGCAAACACTGAAATTGCTCCCTTATGATATGGTGTGCAGTGTTTATGCAACGAAATCATTGTATTCACATAATTCGAATAATCTGCACGTTTTTTTTTTTTTTTTTTTTTTTCTTTGTGTAATTTTGATTGAATAATATAGGTAAAAACTGTACAAAACAGATTTTATTTATGCTGTTTAGTTCAGTTGATTCAGTTGTATAATTTATACATATTATTATTAATACAGTGAGATTTCCTTACAAAGTGCAGAATTATATCATAATTATGTATGATAGAAATATATACAATATATCTTTCATTTTGGCTCCCTTATATTTAGGCACCCCAATTGATGCCAGAACAGACCCAACAAAATCTATACTGAAAAACTAACCAGAAATAAAGGTTACCAACATTTACAGAAAGTTACATTAATTATAAATTTTGTTATGGTACATGACTTTATAATACATGTGTAATAAATAAACCAACAAATATAATTCAAATATATTATACAGAATAAAATTTTGCATTAACATTTAATAAACTACTACTACGAGCTGCAGTAAACTAACAAAACATTAAAAATTATTTTCTTGTTATCGTGTAGGTGAACAATAAAAGCGTTTAAGATAAGCGTCACCAAAAACGGTCATAGTGCAATTTGTGTGACAGACTGTCTTGGTCACATGACCTTGCCAACTCCTTAATAAGTGCATGCAATCATCCATTAAGAATAGAAAGTACCAGTCCCAAACCGTAGGTGTATGGATATTTCCCCCCAGCAATTAGTAACAAATAATGTTCTATTTTCTATTTAAATTATTGCTCAACTTAAGCCATCTTATATCTTAGAGTAAAAATTATTTCGCCCACCTCAACTTCTACTTTACGCTTTCATTATCTCAACATGTTGCTTTGAAAGTGAATGATGTATTGGAAAGTGGAAGATGCTAAATATGGATTCTGAATAACCATTAGAGATTATTAAAAAATGTCCAGAATTGCCAGATTATTCTCTACTAAGGTTTTTAAATAAGACATGTCAGGCAATATTCTGTCCGAGTATAAAGTTGTTTCACACTTTTGCTCCACACCGTCGACTTACTTCTAGAAGGTATAAAACCGATTTGTGATAATATTTAATTATACGATCTTATTCCAATAGTAGAAAGGCAGTTCAAATTTAACGTGCATTTTTTTTTCTTTTTTTTTTGTCGGCACAAGTTATAAATTAACAATATGCATAATTTTTCTAAGTAACAACCGTCCTTTAAAATACACTTGTTTTATCTTGGTTGACGACATATACAATTTTGCACCACAAAGTTGCTTCGGAATCCATCCGGTTTATCGTGGATATTAATTTCACCACTATCAACACTAATGTTTAAAATCCCACCTATTTCCTTCATAGATACTCGCCTATTGCTCTGGATGAGCTGGTAAACTTTTTGAATGTTTCCAGGAATCACAATAGATACTGAACGGGCAGAAATCATCAAGTCCGATTCATGTCCATCCTGGAATGATTTGCCCCTATCAAAGACTGTTCTGAGTAATAAACACTCTTTTTCAAAATATTTTTAATGTTTCTGATGCATCACAGTCGTTTTTACACCCTAATTGAAAAAACTGAACAAAAAAATAATAATAATTACACGTTGCGCAACCGAATTTGAAACATCGTTGGTTGCCATCGTTAATAAAAGTGACAGTACTAATACAGTCAAGTTGAAATTGTGTACAACATTAGCTACTTACAGGGTGATTTTAACAGGATGTAATTATATAATAGATGCTTCATCGTATGTACCGATTCAAAATATCATGAGTCAAATGGCCATCAAATGCCATTATGAATTGTAATCACGGTGTAGTATTTAATAGGTGGACGTAGTTCCTAACAACATAGTTGTGTTAGTATACAATGCTGGGCCAATGGCACTGATGGATGCAACCTAATCAGTAACACATAGTGCGAAAAGAATCAGTGGTTTTTAATCAGCTCGGACAGCACCATTGAAGTTTCAAAATGTCTACAGAAAAATATTAAAACTGGATAGTACATGAATTTTCAGTTATAGCATTAAAATAAAATTAAGTATGCCGTCGTTTGCCTTTTTTCGATATTACTATGTGCTTTAACCCTAAAAATACAAAATAATGTAATACTTGTGAAATAATATCTGCTTCATGCTAGTTAAAAGAGCAAAATTAAAATTTTTAACTGTGCAATTCAGATAATTATAATTAAAATATTATTTTTAGGGTTTTGAAGGCATATTCCCTCTAATTTTTTCGATGACTGCGCGATTCAAAAGTATATGTGAGTAAAAATGTTCAAAACGTATGTAAAAGTGTGCAAGTAGGGGGGGTCTTGTGATAAGACCCGCCTGTTTGAAGTAACAAAAATTGCCCATTGTGCGCAAAATACAAAATCGGCTGCGCAACTTTCGAAAAATTAGTGCGCGGACGCACCCGCGCTGCTTAGAGGGAACATTGTTTGTAGGTATGTGTCTGTCTGTACGATAGAAATTGTAGCCAAACGGCTTAACATAGAAAGTTGAAATCTGGATGCTTATACAACTCTTTGACCCGCATATAGGAAAAATACTGAGAGTTCAAAAAAACACATCCCTAGATAAATATAAACAATTATTTATTTAATAAAAAAATATTTTTAAAATTTTTCAACAAGCAAATTTAAATTTTGGAAAAATCATTTTTTTATGGGATTTTTGCCTAAAATGTCAAAAAGCTTTTGTCCCCCACCCTATCCCTCAGACGGGTTGATAGAAAAATGTGAAAAAAATCCCATAATGAACATTAATGGGAACCGAAATAGTTCAACAGGAATTTTGATTTTTGTGTTGTAGATAAAAAAAAATGTATTGTGTGGTATCAGAAGAAAGTTCTTAGGACGTAGATTAAGAAACAAAAAGTAGTTTTTTTAAATTAGTTTCTTTTAACACCTTTTTAGCAAAAAATGTGCTAAAAAAAGTTCTTGTCCCACCCCTTTTTAGCCGAAGGGGTTAAACTAAAAATCTGAAAATCTTGTACATTGATCTGAACCGGAAAGGACGATAAGATTGCGTTTTTGAAAAATATTGCAGTTTTTGTGGTTTGATAAAATTACTAACATGACACACAATTTCAAAGGTGCAAACTACTGAAATTAAAATTTCCTCTTAGATAACTTTTGTTAATTTTTATTAATTGAATATACATTTTTTTTTTTTTAATTAGTCTAAAAATTCCCTAATTCTAATTCATGCGCATTATTGACATCAGAAAAAAGCTTTTATTTCATTAATAAAAAGTAATAAGAAGTACCATAACAACATTTTAAATTTAATAAATGAAAAATTGACAAGTTGCCTGAAGAAAATTTAGTTTATTTTATTTTTTTTAAAGATTTTCAGTTATAATTTAGGGAAAAATTAAATGTGACGTTTCCCACAGTTCAAAAATAGACTATAGTTATAGTGACATTTGGTCTTATTTAACTGAATTCATATCTGTAGTTTTCAAGACCTCCATCTAATTTCGGTAAATATGACACTCAGCACTCCTTGGGGTTGATGCAGATTTGGTAACTTATTGCTATTTGGTTGAAAACTCGTTAGAATTAATCTGGAATCGCTTTTTTTTAACATATTTGAAAATGGTTTCTTTGTTTGAAATTAATGAACCTTTGCACTAAACGGTCTTGCCTAAAAAAGTTTTGGCATATTCTAATAAATAAGTTTCAGATTATTTACTTGCAATATATCAAGAAATCTTCTCGGATTTTCAAAAAAAGGCTTCATTTGTGAAACGAGATATTCCGTAAATGTTTTAGACAAATGAAAATATTTTAAAATATTTCTTCAGGTAAAATAAGAGAGTCTCTCATATCACGCAGTTGCCTTTGTTTAATTCGAACTGATCTCCTAAATAGCATTTGTATATAATTTTTGTTCACCTATATTAATTTTTCACTTATTAACCTCTTTTTGTTCAATTGGTAATAATTGGTTTAAAATAAACAGACTTGCCATGATTAATTCTGAAAATGGATTTTTCTTGTTATTTGACTTTTTGAAGTTAGAATTACGGCTGGTTAAAATGTTAACACCATGTATTTGACAGAAGTTAAAATTACAAATATAACCTACTGAATTAACCACATCTAGGTTAAAATGTTAACGTCATAGAGTTACAAAATAACAAATTATTGTAAAGCGTGGTTAAAATTTTTAACTTCGACCTTGAGGTTAATTTTTAACTTAAAACTTAAGATACAAAATAGACCCGTATATAGACTATTCCAAACGTTTAGGCGGAACTAGACTTTGAAATCTTGTAATTTTTATCTGTTAATTCGGACTTTTGGTCATTTTGTTTAAGCTTTGTAAATCATATTCATATTGCAAATTCTAGATTAAATTGATTGCCATTATAAAATTTCATTTTCATTGCATTATAATTTTCATTAATTGTCATTCTATATAAAAATTTCCCATTTTTTTTGTCTTCAAAATATGTAAAATATTATTAAAATAATAAATGTCATTCGTTTCCATGGTTTCATTGTTGGAATTTTAAATTTGCACATACTAACGTCAAACATGAAATAACCCAAGCAAGGTCTCTTCTCGTGACAGCCTAATAGAACGAAATTCCCATTTAGTTACGCCTAAACGTTTGGAATAGCCTGTATGTATTAAATGTCGCATTTTGTTATATTTTTTCCTCCTTTTGTTTTTGAACATTATCTTAATGCTATACATATTTTACCACATATTGTAAATATACATTTCTGTCACTATATTTTTATCCAAGAGTGGTAAGTCATCTGGTAATGGTAAGTTCAAACGTCATAAATTCTTAACGCGTTTCTAAAATTGATAACAGTAGAAACAAGTGATCAAGTTCTTGTTGAATTAGTGAGATGGACGTGAGATATACGAGAAGTTGACGTGTTTTAAATATGTAGAGGGCAGGCAGGTTTGTGAATGCAGCCGTTGCAGCAGTCCATCTCTGGGCTTATGAAATATCTGTTGGCTCCGCGCGAGCACTGAGTTATTTAAGAGCATCCACAAGCGGCCAAAGCAATGCATACCTTCGCCAGATAATCGAATGCAACTGAGGTTAAAGAACTGTTTACACTTGATGCACAAGTTCAACATTAACCGCTCCAACAAATACCTATATTTCAAAAGGGATTATTATTGAACAAAGAAGATGAAATGTTGGTATTAAGAATTTGTGTTTTTATGGGAAATATTTCATTCATTTTATTTGCTTTCTAATTCTCTCTTGTAAGTCTATTTGACTGTCATCTAAGCAAACTAACCTAACCTAATTATCAATTCATTATATTGTTTATTGGCAGTACTTAATTAAATACTAACATAACAATTAAAATATAGTTCAATTACAATTCTCCATTAATTACACAGCCATGAGATGAATTTTTGCATACTGATTGAAACAATAAGTAGTGTTAAAAATACGATTAAAAAACACGAAAAATGTGTGAAAAAATTTTCAAAAATGTACATTGATGAGAACAGGCATAGTTCAAGAAGAATTTCTGATGAGGTTAGTTTTTCTAAAATGGTCAGCGGAACTATTTTTTTTTTTTGTCGTTAAAAACAATTATTATTTTTAAAAACATATTGTGGGCTTTCAAAAAATATAAAAATATAATAAACCTAAAAATAAATAAAACGTAGCTTGAGGAACGGAATGTACTTTTTGAAAGTATATATATATATTTTTTTAAATATGTAATACAATTGCTGTATAATTTATATTTTTAAGATATCAAAGTATTTTTATATTTTTAATTTATTTCATGTAAGTCATTAAATAATAGCTCTTAGTACATAGATTAGCAGACGATAAATGATTTTTAATCTATAGTTCATTTTGACTTGATTTCAGTAAAAACATGTTGTCCAAAACATTTAGCATTCGAGCCCCTGTTGGCTTACTACATACCTGGAAAATTAAAACTACACATATTTCATTTTAGTTATCGATGCCTGTACTAGCCAATCTTCATCCCGATCGTTAAGAATTTTCAAAATCTAACTGTTATTTTAGATACGTATGTAATATGAATAAATATGAATGTAAAATTATTGGGAACAACCAAGTTAAGAGTCTTTGCTCCATCACAGACATTTATAGACAAGTCGTTCATAAATTAAAAGAAGAAAACACAGCATTTCATACATATCAAATAAAACAAGAAAGGAAGAAGTGGTAACGTACACTACTCAGTTGACACTAATAACTTAAAAGAAGAAATAAAAAGTTATGGTTACAAAGTGGCTAATATACACAAAATTCAACACCGTTTCCCTATCTGTTTTTTTTTTTTTTTTTTTTATCTACACCCTACTAAGAACAATAATGAAATATATTAAATCAAATATCTTTTACAGACCAGAATTATAACAGAGGCACCGCATGTTAAAAGACAAATAGTTCAGTGCATGAACTGCCAGCGTTATGGACACACAAAAACATAGTGTTTCCATCCACGAAGATGTGTCGCCTGCGGAAAAAATCACTTAATATGATCCTGTACAAAAGAGGCTGGTGTACAACTAACGTGTTTACTCTGTAATGGGGTCAAACCTGCAAATTATATTGTTCAGTATACAAGGAACTTCAGAAAAGAAAATATCCTGCAGTAAGGCCGAAACAAATAGAGTATTCCCCAACCAAGTACCACATGTAACGCACCTCCTCAACTGGTTCAGCCAGGTGTCTCGTATACCGAAATTGCTAGATGCAACAGCCAAGAAAAACATAACGCAAACAATGCAAAACAAAATAATTAGGAACAAATGATGGCTAAATTTATGGAACGGGTGGACACAATACTTAACCTCTTCACAACTTTCATCTCGAAACTCACATTTGTGAAAATTTATTTGTGAAAAATTCCATGCCTGAACGGGATTCGAACCCGAGACCTTAGCAACGCAGAGCACATGTGTTACCACTACGCTACGCCGGTCGGCTATGCTACATAATGGATCTGATCTTGAAAATAGCGTTATGGAACGCCAACGTCTTGACTCTGCATGGCCAAGAGTTTAAAACATTTGTTACAATCATAATCTAGATGTTATACTCATGTCAGAAATCCATTTTTATATGCCGCAATATCCAGTCTACACTACAAATCGTCCCGACGAAACGGCACATGGTAGAACAGCAGTTATAATTAAAAATAAAGTTAAACATTATGAATTACCGAAATATGAAGAGAAACATCTGCAAGCCACAAATATTATTATTGCGGATAACAGAGGAACGTTTCTCGTGCCAGCAATACGTTGTCCTCCTAAACAATTAAATAAAAATGGAAAAATTTCAAATATTTTTTTATACTCTTGGTGGTAGGTTTATAGCAGGAGGAGATTATAATGCCAAACATAAGGACTGGGGATCGAGTGTGAGTACACCACGAGGACGAGAACTTCTGATCGTAATAAATAGAAATAATATGTCACATGTTTCAACAGGAGAACCTGCTTATTGGCCTACAGACCCAAATAAGATACCGAACCTACTCGATTTCTGTGTTGTCAAAGGATTATCATAAACTTGTTTGAATGCAAAATCTTGTGTAGATCTGTCCTCCGATCACTCTCTAGTTATTGTTTCATACTCTGTACAATACCAACATACTATTAGACCTACATCACTGTATTACAAAACAACCGACTGGGAAAAGTTTAGAAACATTTTATCGCAAAAATTAAACGTCAAATTACGTCTGAAAACAAATGAAGATGTGGAAGAAGCAGTAGAATATATAGTAGGCGTAATTTAACAGGCAGCATTGACTGCAACATCAGAACAGTCACATTATGCTTGCAATACTGGCTGCACGGAAGAAGTCAAACGTACTGTATAACAGGACCCCTCAAAATAAAACCCTGTTAAATAAAGCAACAGCTGAACTTAAAGATCTTATTAAAGAAATGAAAAACAATAGCTTCAAAAAATATCTAGAAAATCTTTTTGCAACGAAAACTTCAGATACCTCTATGGAAGGCCACAAAAACATTTTAAAAGACCCAGAAAATCTGCTCCACCGATTAGAAAAACTGATAGAATATGAGCAAAAAGTGATAAGGAGTGAGATAGTGGCGTAGCTGGGGAGGGGCGGTTCGTCCCGGGCGCCAGTAATGTATTTTTTTTTGTGAATCACTTAAATTTCAAAATTTTCATATTATTCATCATATTATTATCATCATCATATTATTTATAAATCGAATTGTGTTTCTAATTTTATATTCTATAGAAGTGAGGACCATTTCTTGTTTTTTTTTTAGGTCTTCACTTGAATTTTAGAAGTGAGGACCTTTTTTTTAGAGATCTTCACTTGAAATTTACAAGTGAGGACCTTTTTTTAGGTTTTAACTTGAAATTTTGCTCTGTCTGGAATCTGAAATCTTACATATGGGCACCAAAGACCCTCGTTTTTGGAAGGGGGGGGCACCAAATTTTTCACCATAACCTCCAGCTACGCCACTGTAAGGATAGCATTCTTCGGACTTCGTCAACAAGTTGGAAATTTTTCAGATAAAATATCGGAAACATTGAAACCGTTAGCTCCACTGATGAAGAAAAACTTTAGATGGCTATGGACACAACACGACGAAGCATTCAAACAAGTAACATTAAAATTATGTAACTGTACTGATCTTTTATTTTACAGCCCAACTAAACCCACAACCTTGCACGTCGATGCCTCCCGATAGCATGGATTAGGGTTCGTTTTAAAACAATTCAACAATCAGAATCGATGGTGTACGATTCAGGCGGGCTCCCGATTTTTGTTTTACAACTCGTTGGGTTCTGGGCAAACAGAACACAGATGCCGACGCTTTATCAAGAGCCTCAGTCCATAAACCCAAAACTACTGATGAACTTGCTGAAGGTCTTCAAACTAAGTTTTCTAACAGTTGAATTAGATGGTGTTACTTTATTTTATATTTTTTAACACACAATTTTATATTTGACGTGATTACATTGTTTTGTTCGGTTTTATCAGCTGACGCCCCTATTTTATTTAATTTGTTATTTTTCTGATTCATTGATGGTTCTAAACTGTTTGCTTTTCAAGGATATGTGACTACTTTATGTCACGGGTTGAGGATGTGTTGACTTATTGAAACACGAAACATCCTCACATGTTTTGTTTTATTTAATTTTAAACTTTGCGACGCTCCTACCTCGATGCCCTGTACGATTTGGCAGGTCGTGGAGTTCGGTCGCAAATGACGCTTACCTGTACTCGTTTCACTTATGGGTATTCGGGCGCCAACCGATTGCTCGGATTTCTCAGTGGAGCGAGGTCCGGGTTCCAAAATAACACACACACTCTCCCGCATAGGCACACACCAAAGAAAACAGCAAGAAACTTTTAACCCGGATTTATTGTTTCAATATTATTACAAAAAAACATAAAACTAAAATGTAGGATCTTCCGTCCCTGGTCCTCGGTCGGGGCGTCCTTCGTGGGCGACGTCGGCTATAAAAAAAACAACACCCCTCCCTCCCGGCGTTGTAAAGAGTTGCGTCTGACTCGGCTGGGACGATCGCGGCTTTATCAGACTCAACGATTCAACAAAAACAAACACAAATTCAAAAAAAAAAATATTTATAACAAAATAATATTTATAATCACACAGTTTACTTACTCTTTGGTCGCCTGTTCACTATTTTTGCAGAGGTTAACTACCTCTACCGGAAGATAATTTATTTTGAAAATTTTCTGCCAGGTCTATGCATCTGATTTCCACTGTGTTGACGAGATACAAAAACGACCGTCAACGCCATCCATTAGGTGTGGAGGCAACTACATTTTCACAGAAAAATTTCAAATAAATAATTTCCGGAATTTAATTTTTTTTTTTTAAATTTAAGGTCGATTAAATTTAAATTTTATTAAAATCATTTAGGATAGGCCACAACCTATCCCAAAAACAAAACAAAAAATACATACGCCCTCCGAGGGTGTCGAACCCTGGTCCCCCCTGGTGAATGGGGAAAATCTGGACAGCAGACTAAGCGCGCTAGACTACTGTCGCATTGTTAAAATTTCGTTTTTGGGACGGTCACTTTGTGCATTGTCACAACTTTTCTAAAAAAAAAAAAACACGATTTAAGAATAACCTTTTTACATCTACTCGTGGAAAACCAACTACGTTATATATATATATATATATATATATATATATATATATATATATATATATATATATATATATATATATATATATATATATATATATATACTCGAAAGAAAGTTCTTGACGAAATTAATATGGGTATTAAATAAAATTCTTATTTTATAATCGTCATATATTTATTATATTGAGGATGATTGGATTACCAAACGAAACGTCTCGATAATGAAACGAAATGTTTCGACTGGTAAGTCCAGTCTAATATATGTTGGTCAAATTTGTTAAAAATTTATATATATTTATAATAAAAGTGTTTGTTTTTAAATCGTCATATAGGTGAAATAAATAAATTAATTCATGGGACGTTTCGCATTTTATTTCAGTAAATGCATCTTCAGCAGATATGCAGTTATCATAGACATTGAGAATTGTAGTGGAAGGTCATGTATGCACCAATCCTTGGTAAATACGAGGTTAAAATTATTTTAAAAAACAAGGAAAAAAGTACATACAAATATAAAATTCAAGAATAGGTAGAACCGATGTTACCGTGTCAGTATTTAAAATCAAAATCATTTTGATTTTTATTTTTTCATTTATTTTCATGTTCTTTTTTCCACTTAATTTTATATAGGTAATATTACAAAGCTACTAATATTTCTCCGAATTTCAATTAACTATATTGTATGCCATGTCATTCATGTCTCATAATATATTAGAAGACGTGTACTTTACACAGGAACCAGCCGGTCTGTAAGGTTTTCTAATTGTTTTTATTTTTTTATAGTGCATTTGTAATGTATTGAAAGTTTTATTTATTTATTATTATTATTATTATTATTTTTTTTCAGAAATAATAGAGGAGCCTTTTGTCCTAATGGCACACAATGTATTTCAAAATTTATATTCTAATTACGTATGTTTACTTTGAAGTACAACAATTAGCAAATTAGCCCAACATATGTTTACAACCCAACTGAAGAGATAGAATAGATGTTGTAGTTATTGTTAGAGATAGATGTATGTCTCTTGTAAAGGTGGCTTTAAGCGTTGTCAGTGTAGCTTGACGAATGTTCGAGTTGGCAGCGCGCCCGTAGATGAGTCCTGTGCCTGGTATCCGGTAGTCGTGCACGCCGTCGCTCCACTCTGATGTCTGTCATCTGTCGTTGCCCGCTCTCCCGGCGCTTAGTCTCCTGTCTATACATCTACCTGGATCACGTCAAACCAGTGCAGTTCAGCTCATAGGTAATCCGAGGACAGCATTTAAAAAAGCAATATCAATCTCTCGGGCCGCATTCAAAAAACAAGATCAATCCGAGGGGCGAATTCAGAATAATAAATACAATATAGTTCGACCTTCACTGAGGCATTCTCGTTAAAAAGAAACATCTAACATAGAGGTAATGAAATGCACTTAAAGGTAGGTTAAATAGCACAGTTCTCACAAGTTTCTTATACAAAACTAACAATCTGAATTAAAATTAGTAACAATATATTGTTCTAACATTGCAGATTTTTTATCTATCTAATAAGATATTTTAAATTGTAAAATAAACGTAACTGTATTCAAGGCCAAGTAACACCCAAGAACTCAGAGGCAGACAATTACAGTGGATAGGACACGTTATGAGGATGATGGAGGACAGAATGGTTAGGAAGATATGGGGAAGGAAGATTGAATACCCGTCAGTGGGAAGATCTCGCAAGAGATGGAGAGATCAATTAACCGAAAATCTGACAAGTATTGGTATACAGGGTACTTGGCAAGACTTGACAATGAATAGATCCAGATGAAGGGCTTATGTGAGTGAGGCCAAAAACCTGACTGATATTGCCCAAAAAAGAAGAAGAAGAAAATAAACGTTATGTAATTGTAAATAAGCAAATTGCATTATGGACACCATATAGTAACCGTATCAACGCATAATTGCGTCCAAATACGTGGTCTCAAATTTTCTTAGTTGCCCAGAAAAATTTACAATTTTATATATCTACTAGTTCTACCAGCTGTAAACAGTTTTACAAAAAATATTATTAGCTATATAATTTAAAAATTTTCGCGGAATTGTAAGATTTTGCAGACTAGCTAAATTTTTCAACGGATCGGCAATTGAATAACTGATTTAAACCATACTACGTTTACCATACTACGATATTTAGTGAAATATTCAATTAAAGGCCGCACGTTCTTAAACCGCCCGTATGTAAACATGCATAAGACCGCCTTCCATTAGAACGGAACCCAAATCGAGCAGGTGTACAAACTTTCGTCAACACCTGCGACATTTGAGCTCGACTGTAGCAAAGGGCGGATCCATGAATGCCCGCACACTGGCGGCCGAGAAACATGCGGCGGCTCTGCCTACACACCATATACAAAATCTTTTATAAAATAACAAAAAACGTTCCTTTCCCAAACTCTTAAAATAGTTAAATTTCATCAAATATCCCTAGATCATTTTAATGAGACTATTTGCAATACGAGGATAGGTCAATAAGTCCTTACAAATTCTAAGAGATGGCGTTAGTAGTATCGAAACAAGTTTGTTTCTGAAAAATACCGTTCGTCAATAGACTGCTGTAAAATTTTTAGTCATATCCATCGTGTGGTTTCATATTTACAATCGATTGAAGCAAACAACTTTAGTTATTTTTCAACAGTGGAAAAAAACGAGTTTCGTGCAATGATTAAACACTTGAAATTTGAAAGGCAAAACACCGAAAGAAATCAAGGCCGAGTTGGATGAAGTTCATGGCACATCTACACCAGTGTTTAAAACTGTTTACAATTGGGTGAATTAGTCTAAACGTGGTCGTACGTCCACAAATGATGAACATCGTTCGGGACATTCACTTGAGGTGTCTACGTCCGAAATGATTGACAAAATCAACGATATGGTCTTGAGTGTTCGACGAGTGAGAGTACGCGAACTTGTGAGGCCACAGGCATATCACATAGTTCAGTGATTTCAATTTAGCAAGAAAAATTGGGTATGAAGAAGATATCGGCAAGATGGGTGCGGCGTTTGCTCACAGTGGAGAATAAACGCAAATCGTGTGATCGATTCAATGGCTGGTTTGTTGCTTTTCCGTCGCTATCCTAACGAGTTTCTGCGTCGATACATAACCGTTGATGAAACATGGATCCACCACTACGCTCCAGAAACAAAGGAACAGTCTAAACAGTGGGTTTCTGGATGCGATCCGGCTCCAAAAAAAGCGAAGATACAGATATCTACTTGGAAAAAGGACGAACGATAAATAAAGAGTATTATGTGTTGTTGTTGGATCGGTTGAACTAAGAAATCAAGAAAAAACGCCCACATTTGGCCAAGAAGAAAGTGCTCATCCATCAATACCATGCACGGCTTCACAATTGTGCAGTTTCGATGCCGAAAATGCATTAATTACGCTTCGAATTGTTGCCGCATCCACCATATTCACCACATTTGGCCGCCAGAGACTTTTCCTGATTCCAAACATGAAGAAATGGCTCACCGGAAAAAGATTTACGATGAACGGTGAATCGCCGAAACAGATGCCTATTTTGAGGGCCTTCCGGGATCTTACTTTTTGGATGGTTTGAAACAGTTGGAGAAACAATGGGCGAAGTGTGTCGAGCTAAAAGGAGAGTATGTTGAGAAATAAAAATGAATTAACTCAAAATATTGTGTTTTTCTATTGTTTTGCAAGGAGTTATTGACCTCCCAACTAACACAAAAGGTACAACATAATACTTAAATGATATATAGCATATTTATTATGGCAACAAATATAACTTAATTGTTTTAAATCACCTTCAAATATACTAAATGGCTGTATAAGCAATTTGGTGTCGAAAAATAGTTTTAAAAATGTTCTATCAGCTTTAATATAAAGTAATTATACACTATATTTATTATTATTATTTAGTGACATCCAGCATTCATGTTATAAAGCTAAATTCTCATATTTTAAAATTCGGTGGCATAAATATATCTATGAAAATCATTTATACAGCATATACTAGAACTACTTATAATGAACATAAAATAATTGACCTAGAAATAGTTCAGATCCTGACAAACAATTTATTTTTTAGTATTACGAGCCCTTTTAATTATTTTTATATCATAAATTAATGTTAATTAATTAAAAAATAAAATTCCTAATTAAAGCATGAGAGCAGATATTTTGTTAACATCATTTATAGTTTATTTTTGTTTTATACATACAAGCAATAATAATTTCCTAGGCTGGCACCTAAAAATAAATAAAAAATACTGACGTATGTGGTTCTAGATGTTTAATATAAGCAAATCTTCAACTTTTATTAACCTTTTTACCTAAGAATTCTAAAAAGGTTTCGGGTTCGAGTCCCGTTGAAAGCATGGGTGGTTTATAATAATAATAATAAAAGTATAACTTTATTTTAGGATGCCAAACAAGTTCGTAATAAATAATACTTATTTGCTGATCAATGGACATAATTGCTATGAAAAAAGGTTTATAACACTAGTAATAAAACCTAAATAAGAAATTAAGTTTAATTTATAGTTATTATATAATCGATTTGAAAACAATTATAAAGCCAGTTTATAACTTTTATCTGATATTTTGATGTTATAAAAACTGCAATAGATACAACATAAGAATGTCTAATAAATATTTTATATTTCTTAGAAGAGAATAATTATAAAATAATTTTCAGACTATTGTGGTTCTTGCAATTTATTAGAATACTGTATAAAGAAAAGTAAATCTAAATCTTCAAGAAATGATAAAACAAAGCCAAAATCAACATGCAAATTTATTTGTCACTTCTTCATGATTACTAAAAAACAACATGTCAATGTCAAATAAAGCATTTATTAAATATTATGTTAAGGTCTAAATAAATGCTTTATTTAGAAGGCAAGCAAATACATAGGTGCAATAATGAGACTTTTTAATAACTTAACCTAATAATAAATGAAAAATGTTTTATAAAGGTTACGATTAACTATTTTATTAAACCATTTAAATAACAATTTGGTTATTCTGATGTCTAAATAATTTTTTAGTAGCTTTATAGGATTTCTTAAGGTTTTATAATCAAAACGGCCATATTTTTATGAACAATGTAAATACAAAGTGACGTCCATTTTGACTGAATGTATATTTTACTTAGAAAAAAATAGTTTCTTTTTGCATTTTACTTTTGTTTTTTAATATTTTACCCTTAAATACGAACTTTTCCCGTTTATTGATATAGAGTTTAAATATTTTTTTCTTTTTCTTTTTCTATAACGTTTTTAATTGAGTTAATTAGCAAAAAAAATCATATATCTTTGGCGAGTTATAATTTTTTAATGTTTTACCTTATATTTTCACAGTAAATTGACCTCCGCAAGCAAATTTTAGTTCAGAAGTAGTAATAGGATAAATATAAAAATGCATATATGTTTCATTGTCATAGTGATTTTATACTTCAACAAGATTTTTCATCTATATGTATCGCAGTTGCAAAATTGTTTTAACATGCAGCTACAAAAGAGCAAATCTATAAATTTAACAGATAAAAAGTTGCTGCTATATAACTAATCAAAAAGTTTATAACTAATCAAAAACATTCTTGTTACTGAATTATAAAGCTATCAATTATATAATATTGCTGTAAAAATGTTTATACAATTTTTATGAAGCAATATGTGTTAGCTGGGCTGCCCTCGTATATTCGAAAAATTATTTCACAATACAGCGGCTCTAGAGTGCGTGCTATACTACAAACTTCTTAACACTTATAAACTTATTTAACATGTCTAACTATTCCTACAATTTCAGCAGAGTTCGACACGTATTAACATGAAAAACCAGGCGTCTCTAAACACCGGTCAACAAAAAAAAAAAAACTTTTTGAAAGCCCCAGAAATGAAAATACGTTTTTCTAAATCAATCTTTTGCGCTGATTTCAAATCTACTTTCAGTTTTTTTCCAGCACGTCTGGTTGTTGAGATATTATAAACTAGTGTTTTTGTACATTCCATGTTTCTCAGTATCCAGCTATAATGTATTGTTTGATATCTATGCTGAACTGATTTATTATTTCAAACACCACTAACGTATTTCCGATCTTTTGAATCAATAGAAATCAATGCAAAGTTGTAATCACACGAATCAATCAAAATCTCTGCGAGTATGACTTCCTTTTGTAGAATTTGTCTGGCTCATCACGATAAAGCATCCAACATTAGTCAGCCATCATGGTTTCATTCCAAAATCCTTCATGACGGGTTTCCATCACTTGAATATCTATGTTTTATATTTTCGAAAAGGCAATTAATATCGCTACAGTAGCACAATGGTCCATCAACAGTGAAAAATCTAGATAAATCGTTGTTCCGCTTTCAGTCGTTATGCCAAAAGTTCAGCTTTCTCCTTGGAGAGAGACAAGTCTCTGACCAAATCATTCAATTCGCCCTGCGTAAAAACCTTTGGCTCTTTGTCGTCGTCATCAGGTGTAAAATCAGCATCGGCCGAGTCTTGATGTTCATCATCAGCCGTACACTCGTCTACATTTGTATCGTTCACAGAGTCTAATCCATCAACCGATGGCACTGGAACAGGTAGGGAGCTGTCGTGAGGAATCGGCCTGAAGCTGAATCCAAATTCAGGTACACAATGTGATGCATATTTTTCGACGAAGATCCAGTGAAATTAACAGCGCAAAAGTAGCAGTCAGTGTATTAATTTTTTGGCTCTCTCCAGATCATAGGTATAGCAAATCGAAAAGAAGGCTTCCATTTGTTGATCCAATCTCGTAATAAACTGCAACATCCATTACAACTCACATGTGGCGCCCATGTTTTGTCTTGATCTCCCAATGAGCAACCAAAATACAATTTGTAGATTTTCGAAGTTTCTGGTGTGATTTTCCTTCGCTGCGCTGATGACGTAAATTGCCCACAAACGTAACAAAAGGCGGCAGGTGAATTTTTGCAATTTCTAGGCATTATATGGTAATTTGAGTCAATTAAATGATTTTGAAACGGAAGAAAACATCAATACAATTTGCGCTGAAAGTATATCTTATAGCTAAAATGACACACCCAGATCTCAAAATCCAGACGTGTTGGAGAAAAACTAAGCCCATATTTGGAATCAGCGTAAAAAACTACATATAGTACACCTAAAATTAAAACTGATGCAAATTCATTG
This sequence comes from Liopterus haemorrhoidalis, assembly GCA_963971575.1. Classification (NCBI taxonomy): domain Eukaryota; kingdom Metazoa; phylum Arthropoda; class Insecta; order Coleoptera; family Dytiscidae; genus Liopterus; species Liopterus haemorrhoidalis. The sequence continues at coordinate 123,282,777 of OZ020611.1, forward strand.
TTGACCAGTGTTAAGTGCATGCCTCATAATCGGCACAGTGACTATCTACTTATGGTCCTAAACACAGTGGGTGGTAATAACAAATAACTCTAATCCCTTGTTTGTACCCATAAACTAGCCAGAGATGTATCAGGTATATTTTGCAGATGTTTTAAATATCTTTTCACTTCGCTTTGAATTTTTTATCAGTAACTTGTGATTTGTGTTAAATAGTTCAGTACGTGTTAGAAAAATGTGGCGTCCTTGGAACGAACAATTAACTTCTGTGCATGCAAATGAAGCAGATGACTATGTGACCATGATAGAAGATGATGATATAGTGCAAGATACAATAAAAAAAAAATCGGGAAAAAACTTGTAAATATTTACCTGTAAAAGCTAAAGAAATTGTGGCCAATGTGTATTTATATTTAAGGAACCGCAAAAACAAAAAAGCGGCATTAGAAGAGACAAACAAGGCAACGAAAGTAGCGATGACAACAGTGTGGAATACTGTAAATAAATCCATTGATAGGACTTATCGTGAAATAGACAATACCTTACGTAGTTGTTAAGTTAATAATTGTCAAATTCTAATTATACATTATATAATACTGATTTCTAATGAAGTTCATAATTATGCTATATTTTCTTTTGTTGTCGTGTAGGGTAAAACGTATTGAGTCACAGCGGGAAAGTGGTCCTTGAGCCTCAAGAAGTGGTTGTGCTTCAGTTATACATCTCTTCTTTCGACCCGAAAAAATGTGTTTTTCCCGCATAGATACACAAGTACTATTACTCCACTCTACTTAAGTAACAGAATGTCGTACAATTTTCTCCAGCAATAATTAGATCCGTCAAACACCACTGCAGTGCATCGTCTTCTCACCTCAGGTTCCACAAGAATAGGGTCATTCAGTGGAGCGCTAGCGGGAGGTCTCGCTCCCAGTGCCCCCCCCCCCAATTGTTTGGAGAAAAATGTATTTTAGAAGTGAAGACCTTTTTTTAGGTCATCACTTGTATTTGCCCCCCCATTTTATTAAAAAATTTCCTGCCCCCTCCCATATATTAAGAGTTAGCGCCACCACTGGGGTCATTATAATTTATTGTTAGATTCGAGTGGTAAAATTATTCCGAGATAATTTTCAGTTACACATTGTGTTGCCTTCCTTGTTACTTCAATACACACCTAAAGTTTCATTCGCTGGAAATCTTGTTACTTTTAATTTTTAAATTATCTACTTGTGATTATGCTTGTTTAAATGGGAAATATTTAATTGATCAAGAAAATAAATATCAGAAATAAAAATTATTTGACCAGAAAATAATAAAGAATTGATCAGAAAAAAATTACTATACTCTATCTCAGAAAGACTGATAGTAATAAAATTTATTATTTGTAAAAAGTTATTTTTTTTTCACACAGAAGCGGCAAAACAAAAGCGACAAAATATGAATAGTTCGAAACGAAATATTGTTAAAAACAACCGAGTTTGCCGCACATCTTATATGGGAATACGAACTAGGGTTAAACACAAGATCATAAAAATTTGACCCTAACATTTTGAGGAAAAATATGGTCGCAGGGGTGTGTTTAATGATATGATAAATATGGTCACAGGCGTATGTTTCATAAAATGATAAATAGTAATATTTAAATATACAAAACCAATTTAAACGTGTTTAAAATGTGCACGCCACTGGTAACTGCCTGACAAAATGATTTATTACTATCAGTCTTTCTGAGATAGAGTATAGCTCAGAAATAATATGACCTAAAATAAGCTTGATAAGAAATTAACGAATTAATCTGAAAAAAATAAAGATATCAGAAAAAAATTATGACTTGAAAAAAAATAACTGATTTATGATCAACTATCAGAAATAATGTTGCCCAAAATATTTTAGAAAATAGTAGAAACGAAATATTTCATTGGTTGAAATGCAATATTATGTACAGTCCCACGCGCAAGCCTTACCATGGAGTGACGGTGTGTTTGTAAACTAAAATTGTAAAAAAGTTCAAATGGCGGGACCAACAATTTTTCATGATTTATTAGTAGTTCATTTGTTATATAGTTATTTATTACAATAGTTTAAATAATGCATTCATTTTAACAGTTTAATAATACAAAGTACTGTGAACCTAAAAACTGGGACAGGTTAGGTTAGTAAAAAAGTAAATATAAAAAAACCCAAGCGGCTTTAATTAAGCTTAAAAATTCTTATGAACCTCTTTTAACCTTGACGTAACAACCCATAAAACTACTGTGTATTTAAAAACTGGGTAAGGTTAGATTATGATAGTAAAGAAGTCAGTACAGAAGAACCAGAGCGGCTAGAATTCAGCTTAAAAAACCTTATGAACTAAACTCGGCCTTAATCTTGACGTTACAACCTACAAAACTACTGTGTACATAAAAATTGTGTCAAGTTAGGCTATAATAGTAACGAAGTCAGTAACATAAGAACCCGACAGCTCGAATTAAGCTTAAGAAGTCTTCTGAACTAAATTCTGACTTAATTTTGATCATAAAACTTTGGGTCGGATATGGCTCGAAAGCCTTGTGTTCGATACTATTGGTATAGGGATTTCTTTACCATACTTACGAAACCCTAAAAAAGAAGAAATATTTATAACAAAATATTTCTTTATTTTTATTATGAAGAAATAAATAAAACCATAATAATTATCTGGAATATTATTAATTTTATATTAAAAAATTTCCAAATTGAATTTTGAAGAAAAATCTTTAATAATACATTCTGCGCGATTACCTCTTACATTATTAAAACAATATCAGTAAATAATGGACGATTTTTATTGTTATCAAACACGTAGGATTGAATCAATTTATAATTGAGAGAAAATTTAAAAATACTGCATATAGTATAATACATACATTAATTTTTGATTGATATTTTATATACAAATTAATAATAATTAATTAAGTTGTCTTTTTTTTTTAAATGAATTTTATGTTATGAATGCCTTATTTTTATTTTCAGAGTAATTTTTATTTTGATATATATTAGTATACACTTACATTTTATATATATATATATATATATATATATATATATATATATAATATATATATATATATATATATATATATATATATATATATATATATATATATATATATATATATATATATACTTCAAAATGTAAGTACTTGGTATATATTTATTGCCTCGCCTATTTTCAATCTGACGAGCCGCCACTGCCGGAAGCTATAGTGTGTATCTTAGTAGACCACACGCCATAATTGCACCAATAATTTCTTATTAACTTTTATGATGCTAGCTCGCGAATTTTTTTATCAAAACCTCGTATTCTAAAACCTAAAATTCGATAAATTTCCTGCCTCAAGCATTTCGGATTAGGAATATTTAATCTGTACAACATTCACAACACCAACATTAAAATTATCTTTACCTCGACTACCTTGAAGTGGTCGTTACAATTTTTAACGAACAAGCGCCAACCAGCTCAGCATAACAGATTTATGTTGTTTTTTGTTTTACCGCCCACCTCAGTTCTGTTTAATGCCACTATTTTGTTTTGACATATCTGATCATTTGATGTTGTTTAGATACTTGTGGGTTCAACTAGTTGGGCCAATTCCCAATTTTCGATCAAATTTCAAAATAAATTATCTGAAATGTGGGTTTGACTACTTTAATGGATTCATAACTTTATGAATGACATTTTTGTGTAAATTATTTTAGAATAACTTGTATAAAATTAGTTCAGCATTAATTTAACATCCAATTAAATAACCCCATGCCACTACTATCTATATGTTTGTTACATTATTTATTAATCACTTCAAATAGAGTTGAATAACTGTAATAATAAACCATTAAACTATACATCCAAGTATTGAAAATACCAACATCTGTATAAACAAGAGATAAAGAGATACAATATCACCCAAAATGTGCACCAACACCTTGGAATTGTTTTGAATACACTCAACTGGGAAAGAAAAATTGATGTGAAGTGAGAATTTTTACATTTCAGGGTAATTTTAGATATTTAGTAGAAGGAAATCACAAAGCCACAATGCTGGATATCAGGGACAAATCGCGTCAATCAAAATAATAATAATAATAATTTAATTTAATAATAATACTATAAATTTAATGGTGATTTAACACAACCAAAGAACTATAGACCTATTACCTGTCTCTATACGCTGTATAACATCTTCACCAGCGAATTATACGAGCGGGTACTGAGCTCCATTGCTTCTGTTGGACATCTACGAACAGAGGGGATCGAAGAGGGGCCATGCAGTTTGCAAAGAAAACCTTATTATCGACCGGTCGATCTGTCGTGTAAGCACAAAATTACCCATATTTTTTACATGGATAATTTGAAGCTGTACACCTCGAACGAGAGGAATCTTCAGGCCGCCTTAGATGCTGTTGCTGAGTATATTGCAGGGATAGGTATGCAATTCGGGTTGAAACAATTCGCTGTTTTTCATGTCTATAGAGGAAAAGGTTTAGATAACGATGAATGTTTGATGGAGGCAATTGGTTGATGAGAAAACGCTGAAGTACAACTCTCTTAGAAGGAATGCAAGAGAATTGCCAGTTCGGTGAAACGAAGAGAGGTAGACTAGTTGACGAAAGAACACATGAGTAAAATTATGCACTCTGTGTTCTACCAACATATGAAAAGTCTAGAATTGTCCACCGAACTCACGTTCTTGTTTCTGAAGTCTGCCGGTTTGACATCGGAAACGGAAGGTTTTGTGTTTGACGTTTCAGGATGGTGTTATAAATACTTTGGCATGCATGGCCCACATATTCCAAAGGACGGAAAAACATTTTATAGGTTATGCCAGCACCATCCTGAAATCATTATGCGTATTATGTTTCCTTGCTCATCTCTTGCAGCGTCGAATTACGTGTCTCGACATAATACACCTTACATTCTAAGTGTCCCATTTATTGTCCTACTGAGAAGAATATCTTTCTCAAGGAGGAGGAAAGAGGTCCATGTATATGCATCTTGTACGAGCTTAGAAAGCTGTATCCACGGTCTAAAATCAAGCTCGTAGTCCAAATAGTTGGTGTTTTGGGTCGTATGAAAGCCTTCTACGGAAAGGAAAACGAATTCATTCCTGCCTGCAAATCATCTGCCACCTCTTTGACAGGCAGAATGCAGAAAGCAGTGTTTGGCGGGGCACTTCGCATTGGATATGGCGCAATTTTCGCGTTTGTATATCGTCAGAGTTAAAGATGCAGCCGTGTCATTTTAACTCCACTAGTCTCTAGTATTAAATTACGTGGTTTAAAAGGTTGTTTAAGTTTGCGACTACGGGAAGCTTGTCAAGATCTAACAAACCCAAATAATAATATTAATAAACATCAGATTAAAAATTGAGAGCGAACTCTTCCAGTTTACATCTATATACATTGTTCTTAATTTTTTCATATTTTTTAATTAGTCCTTCTGGGAAATAAGGCGAGGAACGCATTTTTAGCTAAAAACACAGCAAATAAGAAATATAAAAAAAATAGTTTTGGTTTGTTAACTGCGCTAATATATTCCAACTACAGTCATAAAGCATTTGTTGACAAGTATTTATAGTTGATTAGCGATTATTCTAAAACTTTTGGCACACAGCAACAATGTCGATCGGTCTTATAGACATATAACCGAACAGATGTAATGTTATTAAAAAATAAACAAATTTGTTTTACTCCATTTTTCCTAATTTCTTACATATTCGGACGTCGAAATTATTGAGGGAGCTAAAAGCTTGTAAATGGAATTATTGATATTATTTTCTCTATATATATTTATATAGCCTTTTAAGGTAAAGTCTCTTTGTCTATCTGTCAATCTGTCCGTATGTGCGCCTTTCACTCGAGAAGTGCAGATCCGATTTTGAAGAGGTTTCTTTCTATCTGTAGCTACATCACCTGGTCAGGTTTTCGGCTTCGTTTTAATAAAATCGGTTCAGTAATTTTTAAGTTATAATTAAAATTGGGCGAGAGAGTAAAAGGAAATCCATGTTTTCCGTACATATTTAAAGCGGCAAAGTTGGTACACGATTTATCCACTAATCAAAATAGAAAGAATTTTAAAAATCTGATTTTTAAAAAGATATAATAATAATTGTGCGCACGGTAATACAAAATCCATCTTTTCGGTTAATATTTAACGCATTACTCAAGAACTACTTATATGACATGCGGCTTTTTTCTATCTGTAGTTACTGTCATCTGTTCAGGTTTTAGCTTGTCTTTTATTAAAATCGGTTCAGTAGTTCCAAGGTTATCATGAAAACTGTGTGTACGGGTAAAATGAAATCCATGTTTTCCGTCCACATTTAAAACATTTGCTTGAAATTATCAGTGACAACATACATTTCTCCAGTAGCAAACTTGGTACACGATTTATGCACTAATTAGACTTATGACTGGTTGCGTCACAGGCGAAAAGGTGGTAATCCCTAGAATACCTGATTACTACAATTTTACCATTTCAGTTAAAGCATCTCTAATTTCCTGCTAGGATTTGTTTTGCGATGACTATTAATAAATCGCAGGGTCAAACCCTGAATATACCAGTAATATGTAACGTGTTCGCGTGTCAGTTCTAGCAGCAACCTTTACCTGCTAGCACCTAATTATAAAACTAAAAACATTATCTCAGATAAGTAATCTTTTTCAGTTTAATCCTGGCCTTTCCTATGTTTGTGGTATTGTCTTCTATTCGGCCACTTAATTACGAGTAGGTATTTTGTAAGTTCCAAAATTATGTAGGACAATAATAACGGATTGTCCTCGAGCAAAGCCAGGCGGGGCAGATAGTTTATAATAAATTAATTTTGGCGAAACTAAAATATCAGTAATAGTTTCTATTCGTAATAGCTCTTATTCGTAATTTTAACTGGAGTTTCGGGGCTAACTGTTTTTCAAGCTACAATGTAGCTACTATATAACTATTTCCAATGATAAAGTAGTAACTTAAACTTGACAAACTTTTTAAAAGATTGTATTTCAAATCATAGCACTTATGTCAGCGTCTATCCTTCTTCTTTCTACAGCTCTTACTCTTTCCTTAGATTGTGGCAACTCCTAGACATAGACCTATCTTAATCTTTTCCGTTTCTCTCTCTATCTTGGGCCAACTACCACCTTTTACCAATTATCCTCTTCATATCATCCAACCACTCCTTCCATGGCTTGTCAACGCTACGTTTAGTCTAACTATGTCTTCAGTATACTACCATGTATGTCCACTTACTAAGGTCTTACCAGTCTATACAGTACTTAGCTTGAGGTTAGTAATGCGCTGTATGAAATCGTAGACACGAGTGATATGTGGGTATCTGCGTTTATCATTCGGTTTTTCAAGCTTTGGGTAACTTTAAGCTTTTCAGCTATAGTTTTTGTTCAGAGTGGTAGTTTTAAGGCCATATATAGCAAGGGCAGAACGCATTCATAGTATACTTTTATTTTAAATCCAGTTTAGATGACAGATTCCCAAGACAGTCATTTAAATTTATCTTCCATAGCCAGATTAAATAGACCGGGAGCTCATGACAGTTTATAGTCTCCGATTTCATACAGCATGCCTTTTGGAGCAGACAATATTTACCCTGTGACAACAAAGAAAGAAATGTACTAAACCCCTGCACGCTTTCCGGTTATATGGAAAATTGCATTTCCACTTGTACAGAATTTTGTGTTTTTCTTTGATTTAATAATGCTTGCTCTTTTATCAAAAGAGAGTTAAAACAAATTTAAAGTCTTAAGAATTATAGGCATGCGATTCGCAGGGTCCCAAAAGAATCAAACGGTGATCTTGTAATTTTTAGAAATAATAATAACGGTAGAAGAAAAACAAATGACCTTAACATAAACTTATTATACTTAAATTTGCAAGGCTTGATAAATAGGATCGATTATGTAGAATCTTTACTTGTAGATAAAATGTTTAATTTTCTATGTTTTTCAGAACTTTGGCTGAAGGAGGATGAGAGTGCCGAGTCGATTATTGTAAACTTTACAAATGTCACTGATTTTTGCAGGAAGAAGTATAAAAATGACGAGGTGGTAATCTATATAAGTACACCCCTGTTACTAAACCTAGACTACAAAGTTCTAGATAAAATCAACAGTTTGTCTGTTGAAAAGGACTGCGAACTAGTAGGTATCATGATTCATTCAACAAAAACAGTAATTATTAACGTCTACCGGTCTCCATATGGAGATTTAAACAAATGCTTAGAAATTTTGGACATGGCCTTGCGCACTATAGATCCCTGTTATGATATTATCATAGGAGGTGATTTTAATGTGAAATTTAATAAGAATGAGTCAGATACTCTATTATTATGTGACACCTTACGTGTCTTTAACTTGGAGAAATTAGTGACATTTAGCACTAGGGGGAAAACTGTTTGGACAACATTTTCTGCAATACACAGTACGATGACGATACTGTTTTTAGAGTACAAAATTCTTTCTCTGATCACAGTGGTTGCGGGCTGTACAGGAGGGTTGACCAATCGGTTTGTAACCCATTGCAGGAGACTCGGAAATCTCATCGTCCTATCAATTACTGATAAAAGACTTTTCAATTTTTATCAGATTCTGTTATTGACAGAGTTGGATTTTGTAAGTGATGACAGAACGAACTACTTGTGATGGAGATTTCAACAACTTCATTCACCAATTTGTAAATATTTTTAACAACACTTTTCCGGAAAAGAAGGAAGTAATTAAAACTAAAGAGGGAAACAAGATTAAATGGTTCAATGATGATTTGAGGTTGATGAGAGATCTATCACAGTTAGCTCATGAACGTTATTTGCAGAGTCCCACTCCTCAAAATAAAGAACTAAAGAATAGATGTAGAAATTTCTACAGGAAACAAATATGTGCATGTAAAATAGAGACAAACTGTGAATTTATAAATAATTTACCACCCTGCAATATTGACCCTATTATTATTGCCAAATCAGTAACCAATGACCAGTGCACACCTGAGTTTTGTTTTAAAAAAATTACACATAATATGGTCAGGAATGCTATACAGGCATTAAAAAATAGTACAAGCCGAGATGTTTTTAACCTTAACGTATACTTGATAAAGAAAGTTAAAGACACAATCATTTCTCCACTTTGCAAATTATACAATGATTCATTAAACTCAAATATTTTCCCGTCATCTTTTAAAATTATCAAAAGTCGTACCTATTTATAAAGGGAAAGGGAAAAAAAAAAGACTTAAATAATTACAGGCCCATATCACTCACCCCAATTTTCTCCAAAATTTTTGAAAAAATACTGTTCGGGCAGTTTCTGGAGCATTTTGAGGCACATGGATTATTCAGCAAAGGTCAGTTTGTTTTTAGAAATGGAAAATCCACAACGAACGCCATATTGGATTTTATAGAATTCATTACAACTGGCTTCGAAAATGCTGATTATAGTATGGCCACATTTTTCGATCTAACAAAGGCCACATTGTGTGCCACATGATCTACTAATCAAAAAGTTATCTTGCTATAACATCAGCAAAGCCAGTAGTAAACTGATTGAATCTTTTCTGGTTGACCGAAAGCAATACGTTTGGGCAAACAACTCTCAGTCAAAAGAACAAACCACTCTTTTTGGAGTTCCACAAGGCTCGATTTTGGGTCCACTGTTGTTTTTGGTGTACATAAATGACTTACCAGCTTATATACAAAATGCAAAAACAATTCTATACGCAGATGATACCACACTATTAAATCAGTATCCATCGTTTCATGAAGTAACAATCAACAACACATTAGCAAGAAACGCTGCGAATGATTGGATTTTAGCGAATAGATTAAGCCTAAATGAGACGAAAACCAACCATTTATTATTTTCCCTACGGGATGTACCATATGATATTAGCCAAGACCCTGTAAAATTTTTGGGCGTTACAATTGGCGTTTATCTCAGCTGGGAAAGTCATATTGGACAGATCGCTCAGAAATTATGCAGATCGGTATACTGCATAAGAAACTTAAAATCCAACGTGTCTCGAAATGTTCTATTAACTGCTTACTACGCGCTGTTCGAATCCCATATCACGTATGCGTTGCTGGCTTGGGGACATTCTACCCATACGCAGCGAATTTTTCGCTTGCAGCGACGAGTTGTTAGAATTATTTGTGATCTAAAGTATAGATAGGACTGTCGAAAATATTTTAACATCTTAGGAGTAATGACTTTGCCGTGTCTGTACATTTTTCACTGCCTGATTTACATGCACATAAATAAACATAAATAAAAATAAATTCAACAGCCAACAAGAAATCCATAGATATGAGACATGGGGTAAACACTTAATACGGCCAACATACACCAGACTCAGTTGTACCAGATATTCGGTTAATTATTACTCAACCAAATTTTATAATATCTTGCCAGAAAATATTAAGTGCTTGCCTCTCAGCTCTTTCCGGAATACTTTAAAATCGTTTTTCAAGGAAAATCCATTGTATTCGTTTGAAGAATTCCTGGATAACGATTTTAATAACTTATGATATGTACACATATATTTTTATTTAAATTATAATAAAATATTTTTTCAATTGTACTGATGTTGACGTGTGTAAAAATGTAAAATTTCAAACACAAATAAATATTATTATTATCTTTGGGGTTTGTCAGGTCTTGACAAGCGTCCATTAATCTCAAACTTCAGCAACCTTTTGAGCCGCGTCATACTAGAGACCAGTGGAGCTAAATACACACGACTGCATCCCAAACCCTGGCGATATGCAGCCGCGGAAATTACGCTAGATCCAGTGCCCGCACAATGCGGAGGGACCCGAGCAGCACTGCTTTCTGCATCCTGCAGATCAGAGAGTTGGCAGAAGATCTGCAAACGGGAATGGACTCGATTTCCCTTCGATAACAGGCTTTCATACCACCCAAAACACCAACTATCAGGACTACAAGCTTAACTTTATACCCGGGATACAGCTTTCTAAGCTCGGACAAGAGGTCCATATACTTGGACCTCTTTTTCTCCTCCTTGAGAGAGATATTCTTCTCAGCTGGACTTGAGAATTCGATCACAAACATCTGTTTGGTCACGATATCCAGGAGGGTTATGTCGGGCTTAGTAGCTGTCAGTAACCTCGAGGTGGGCAATGAGTAATTCCAATAAATTCGGCACTTGGAATTTTCCACCACCGATTCTATGTCAGAAGGGACGTACGGTATAACCGGTATTTGGTCAATACCATAGGCATGTCTAAGATGATAGTAGAGCACGCGGAGAGCAGCATTATGTCGAGACACGTAGTTCGACGCTGCAAGAGATGGACAAGCAGACAGAATGTGCATAATTGTAGACCGGGAGCTCGTGACATTTTTGGTCTCCGATTTCATACAGCATGCCTTTTGGAGAAGAGAATATTTACCCTGTGACAACAAAAAAGGGATGGTACTGAACCCCTGCACGCTTTCCGGTCATAGGGAAAATTGCATTTCCACTTGCACAAAATTTTTGTGTTTTTCTCTGATTTAATATTGCTTGCCCTTTTGTCAAAAGAAAGTTATAACAAATTTAAAGTCTTTTAATTATAGGCATGCTGTATGAAAACGCGGAAAATCATATTTTTTTATTACAAGATCACATGACCGTTTGAGCCCTATGGGACCCTCCGAATCGCATGCATATATTTAAAAGACTTTAAATTTGTTATAACTTTCTTTTGACAAAAGGGCAAGCAATATTAAATCAGAGAAAAGCACAAAAATTTTGTGTTTAAGTGGAAATGCAATTTTCCCTATGACCGGAAAGCGTGCAGGGGTTTAGTACCATCCCTTTTTTGTTGTCACAGGGTAAATATTCTCTCCTCCAAAAGGCATGCTGTATGAAATCGGAGACCAAAAACTGTCATGAGCTTCCCGGTCTATTGTTTCAGGATGGTGGTGGCACAACCTACAGAGTGTGGACTCCGCTATTTGGAATATGCGGGCCCTGTACGCCAAAGTATTTATAACACCATCCTGGCACGCAAACACAAAACCTTCTGTTTCCGATCTCAAACCCGCAGACTTAAGAAACGAGAACGTGAGTTCGGTGGACAACTCTAGACTTTTAATATGTCTGAAGAACACAGAGTGCAAACTTTTACTCATGTGTTCTTCTGTCAACATGTCTATCTGCCCTCGTTTCACCGAACTGGTAACTCTGTTGTACTCCTCCCGTGAGAGTTGTACTCCAGCGTTTTCTCTGACGGGACTCAAGTCTGCCAGGTTAAATCTCGTTGCTGCTCTTCGCGCTGTCTGGTAAAGAAACGCCCCTTTGCCACTAAATTCGTGTTCACTAACGAACTTTAATAGTGGGTCCTGACTTCTGATGATACTGTTAGCTGTAACCAATTATTATTATTATTATTATTATTATTATCAATTTGGGGTTTGTCAGGTCTTGACAAGCGTCCACTAATCTCAAACTTCAGCAACCTTTTGAGCCACGTCATACTAGAGACTAGTGGAGCTAAATTCATTAATATTATTATTATTAGTTATGTTACACAGTATAACAATAATTATACTGGGAGAAAAAATGTCCTCTTCACGAATCGGGTCCTAACCAAGGACCTAAGAGTCGCAAAGGTATCTTCGCAAAATTCGTGCTGTTCCCAATTATTATTAATAATAAAAAAATATGATTTTCCGCGTTTTCATTATAGGCAAAAATGGTATGTGGCCCAAAGGTGGAAAATATCGGAAACATTTTGGGTGATTAAAATTAATACAAAACTTTTCCGAAATTTTCCACCCTTGGGCCAAACTTTAATTCTTTTCATCGGCATGCTGCATGAAAACGCGGAAAATCTTTTTTTTTTTTTACAAGATCACGTGACCGTTTGAGTCCTTTGGTACCCTGCGAATCGCATGCCTATAATTTTTAAGACTTTAAATTTGTTTTAACTTTCTTTTGATAAACGGACAAACATTATTAAATCAGAGGAAAAAAAAAAAAATTGTGCAAGTGGAAATGCAATTTTCCATATAGCCGGAAAGCGTGCAAGGGTTTAGTACACTACTTTCTCTGTTGTCACAGGGTAAATATTCTTCCCTCCAAAAGGCATGTTGTATGAAATCGGAGACCATGAACATGGTCTCCGATGTCATGAGCTCCCGGGAGTCATGAGCCCTGGTCTAAAAGAGTTGTGGTGATAATGCGCAATCTTGCCTCACACAGCTATGTATATGGACTCTTTACCAGCAGAAAATATATACAACTTAACCCATAAATAAACTTATCAAAAACACTTTAAGCTTTTATCTTAACTATTTTAGCATAAATGCAGCCATATGCAAAACATATGTATTTTATGTATTTTGCAGAAAATTGATTCTATATAACTATCAAATTCTGACATATCTACAATTAATTTAAAAAGTGAATAATGAATGAAAAGTAAAGTGTTTATATTTGACATTAATTAAAATAAACACGCTACTCGGTTTCAACATCAACAATATATCTAGCTACCTGTCGTTGGCGTCCGATAAAATAAACTGAACGAGCTACAGCCTCGACACCCACGCAAATACCAATTCCTCAATAACTACCTACAGCTCACTTAAAATTTCATCGAGTAATTATCTGAGCGTAACCCAATTCTAACATAATATTGTGAAATCATATAAATACAAACTTTCATTCATAAATTTTCTTATTAATGAAATGCTGAATAGATAAATAATTTAGATTCCTCCAATTCGAGGTGTGAATGACCAAATGCTACATTAATTTCAAGTATTAACAATTGTAATTTATAGTTATTAAGAGAATCTTGCACTGCTTAAAAAACTAACGCGTATAACTCTTCAATTGATGGAAATCAAACAATAGTATATGTAAAGGTCATAGATTATTCGTTGTTTAAATTTTATACAGTGCAAGCGAATTTCGGCCCAAGTGTACTTCGCGCGTAATCGACCATACTCGGTCGACTGAATCAAGTACGTAGAAGTAAACGTAGGTGGTTACAGTAGAAAGAAATAAATCGCACGAATAGCTGGTTTTCATATAAAATATGTCAACATTTCATGGAAATATATCAATAAGATGTTTTCTTCAAAATGTATTCAGTAAAATGATGATCTACGAATGTTCTATTAACCTAATACCCTTTTTTGCTCAAATATAAACGACTTCAGTAAATAGTTTTTTGTTCACGGTAGTTATAACCCCCACAGATCACAAAACTAACAATCTGAATTAAAATTATTATCAATCTATACTTCAAACTTTGCAGCGCATTTTTTATTTATCTAATAGGATATTATTAGTTGTATGAAAATTTGTTGTAAAAATATGTTCTGTCATTTTAGTAGAAATGTTCAAATAATATGTCACCATTTTTTTCGACATGACTTTGTATAGAACCTTCGTCGAAAAATACTATACCTGAAGATACTGATATTCCAGTCGGTACACTTCCCAACTAGCACGAAATGCTTTATAAAAATTGTATAAACATTTTTATAGCAATATTATACAACGGAGAACTTTATAATTCAGTAACAAGAATGTCTATCGAGCAACAAAAAATCACTTAAACTTCCGAAATAGGCGCAGGTTTAAAAAACCTTTGGCTATATTAATAGTCTTTACGCAACATTTTAAAAACCAAATGGTAGTCTTTGGGAAAGTTCTTAAAATAGTTACAAAATAAACAATAAAATATTTATAAAACTTTTTGATTTGTTGTATAGCAGCAACTGTTTACCTGATATATTTAAAAATTTGCTCTTTTGCAGCTGCATATTAAAACAATTTTGCAACTGCGATACATATAGATGAAAAATCTTATTGAAGTATAAAATCAATATGACAGTGAAACATATATGCATTTTTAGGATTTTGTAGGTATGACCAAAAAACCCTTATACCGTCATTTTGTCGTCTGTCTGTCTGTCTGTCTGTCTGTCTGTCTGTCTGTCTGTCTGTCTGTCTGTTTGTCTGTCTGTCTGTCTGTCTGTTCGGTAAAAATTGTAGCCGAACGGCTAAACCTAGAGAGTTGAAATTTGGCATGCTTATACAACTCGTTGACCCGCACATAGGAAAAATACCAAAACATCT
Organism: Liopterus haemorrhoidalis; assembly: GCA_963971575.1. Taxonomy (NCBI): domain Eukaryota; kingdom Metazoa; phylum Arthropoda; class Insecta; order Coleoptera; family Dytiscidae; genus Liopterus; species Liopterus haemorrhoidalis. The sequence goes on from OZ020611.1 coordinate 123,297,883, forward strand.
AAAAAACATATCCCCCTAAAAATATAAACAAATATGTGCTCATCGAAAAAAAAAAATATTTTTTTTTAATTCTGAGTAGGGTATCAAATGAAAGCCCTTGGTACGTGGATTAACGATCAAATTTTTATTTTTCCAAAATAAATTATTTTGAAGCGATTTTTGCCAATATTGTGCAAAAAAAATTTTGTCCCACACCCTGTAGCCCAGATGGTTTAAACTAAAAATCTGAAAAAATTCTAAGTAATGTACATTGGTGTGAACCGGAATAGTTCAACAGGAATTTTTGATCAGATTATGTTTTTGGAAAAAAAAGCATTTTTTGTGTTTTTTTGCTAATAATGTTGACAACTTATCCTATAATATAATACGCCTGTTTGTATGTTCGTATGTTCGGTATGTTCGACCGGTCGTTTCTTCATTCCCCGATAGAGGCGCGCATATGTTAATTATTTATGTCAAAATTGTTTAAAATATATTGTTGATGCAATAATAGTGAATTTTCTACGAACACTTTTTATAATTATTATAAGATGCAATAATAGTGAATATTCTACGAACACTTTTTATAATAATTGATAGAATTGTAAGAAATTATTGTTTATGTATTGGACAGTAGTGTGCTGTGAATTTTTGTTTTGAGTGTTGACATTAAATTAGTAAAAATGACAGTTGTGTTTTTCATTAAAAAATCACTTCACAATTATTAATTTAGTTGTGAAATACACGGATCGGTTTTTTTACGAAACAAAACACAGAAAAACGTTATCCTTCCGTGATATTCGACATTTTTGATTAAAATTATTATTAGCAGAAAAATAATTATTTTAAAAAATATTTGGTTTTGATGAAAGTAAGAAAAATGTGACTTTTTTTTCTTTATTATTATTTTTTCAATGCTTTATTATTTGAGACAAGACTTTTTATAAAGGACAAGATTTACAATATCCCACTGCAAACTCTATACAGATGGCAGCACATAACGACTACACTAAATAATTCAAGAATTATCAGTGGCTCTAAAACAATGGTTTCAGTTTATTTATCACATTAAAATATCATTTACCTTTTAGTTTAGGTTAGATTCACCTTAAAATAGGGTGACCAGATTTCAGTGAAGGGAAACCGGGACACAGGAAAAAAAAAGAAGGTCTTTGTTTCCTCCCAGACTCAAGTGAAGAGCAAAAAAAAAGGTCCTCACCTCCCAAATTCAAAGTGAAGAGCAAAAAAAAAGGTCCTCTCACCTCCACAAATTTAAAGTGAAGAGCAAAAAAAAAAAAAGGTCCTCACCTCTCAGATTCAAAGTGAAAAGCAAAGAGATTCAAAAACCGGGACAATCGGGCGTACCGAGAACAGTTTTCGGGACACCGGGACAATTGACCGAAAACCGGGACGGATGGTCACCCTACCTTAAAAGCACTATCTTAGGTTATGGTTGATAACTGTTTATTTTATTTTTTTTTTTATAAACCACCTAAAAATAAATTGTATTTTAACTGTTCTGTGCAGGGCTAGGTACAGTGATTCACCTTAAAAGCACTATCTTAGGTTATGGTTGATAACTGTTTTTTTTTTTTTTTTTATAAACCACCTAAAAATAAATTTTATTTTAACTGTTCTGTGCAGGGCTAGGGACAGTGATTCACCTTAAAAGCACTATCTTAGGTTATGGTTGATAACTGTTTATTTTTATTTTATAAACCACCTAAAAACAAATTGTATTTTAACTGTTCTGTGCAGGGCTAGGGACAGTGATTCACCTTAAAAGCACTATCTTAGGTTATGGTTGATAACTGTATATTTTTTTTTTATAAACCACCTAAAAATAAATTGTATTTTAACTGTTCTGTGCAGGGCTAGGGACAGTGATTCACCTTAAAAGCACTATCTTAGGTTACGGTTGATAACTGTTTATTTATTTTTTTATAAACCACCTAAAAATAAATTGTATTTTAACTGTTCTGTGCAGGGCCAGGGACAGTGATTCACCTTAAAAGCACTATCTTAGGTTATGGTTGATAACTGTTTATTTTTTTTTTTTTTTTTTATAAACCACCTAAAAATAAATTGTTTTAAAAGTTCTGCACAGTCCCACCTGTTTAGAATCTCTGTATATTGAACAAATGACGTGTGTGTGACGCATGCGCAGTGTTCAGTGGGATATTGTAAATCTACCCCCTGATTTGAGATATAGTGTAAGTACGCTTTTTTCCGTGTGCCCTTTTTGCCGTGTGTGTATTTTTTCATGTGTGCTTTTTTCCGTGTGCGTATTAATCCGTGTGCGTATTTTTATATTATATAAGAAAATGGAAAATTAATTTTAATAAATATATTTTAAATTTAACGTCCCAAATCATTTTTAGTTTTAACATTATAAATATAATGCACTGAGTGAAAATGAATCGTTTTCCCATCTTAAAAAGTTAATGAATTAATAATTCGGAATAATGCTCATTATTTGTCCAGTTTTTAATAATGGGCGAAGAGTTGATTCAATTTGAATTGGATGAAGTTAGGCGTATGGCTAGAGAAAGAAGTCTGAGGTGTCGAGCAAGTTCCACATTAAGGTAATGATTTGTTTGCCAACACAGTTGGCAACAGGTGCACTAGCAGTTATATAATACGCTAAACAGTAACGTGTTTCTTGGTGCTGTGGCTAAGATACTTGCGTTCTGTCCAAGAATTCGTAATCGGACTCATGTTCGAGTCCTACGTGAGGAGACAATATTATTTTTTATTTATTTTTTGCATTTTTATATTGTTTAAATTATTTTTTCAAAATTTTAATTATATTTTGGCAATTGTTGCATTTAATTTTTAATAGCGTAAATTTAATAACCAGTGGAAATTGTTGAAATTATAATTTAATTATATATTTGAATGTACACGAAATCAAAGGGGAGGAGCTATGACTAAAAACAACCAATGGAAGCCATAGGCGCAATTTTCAAAATCTTAATGAACCTTGATATATAAAAAAAAAAATACTGCACATCTTTAAAAACTTAAATAATGGTAATAGGCATTCGAATTAAAATTCATAAAAAAATATTTTGTCATAAAATTTGTTTTGGCACCCCAAATAATCATCATTCACTTACTAAATACCTGCAAAACCCTGAAATGTGTGAAAATTCACACTTCACATCAATTTTTATATTTATCCGATTGCTACTTCTGAACTAAAATTTTCTTGCGAAGGTCAGTTTACTGAGAAAATATAAGGTAAAACATTCAAAAATTACAACTCGCCAAAGAAATATTATTATTTTTTTTTTTTTTTGCTAATTAATTCAATTCAAAATGTTATAGAAATAGAGAAAAAAAAAACACTTTTTATAACAACTCTATTATTTCAATAAATGAAAAAAGTTTGTATTCGAAGGTAAAATATTAAAAAATAAATAAAATAAAAGAAAAATGCAAAAATATATAATTTTTAAAAGTAAAATTACATTCAGTCAAAATGGACGTCACTTTGTATTTACATTGTTCATAAATAATGGCCGTTTTGATTATGAAACCTTAAGAAACCTTATAAAGCTACTAAAAAAATATTTAGACATCAGAATGAACCAAATTATTATTTAAATGGTTTATATATTATATAATCTTTACTCTCTGATTTTATAATTATGCAATTTATTGCTTACAGTGTTATATGAATTTTAATAAAACTAGCTTCGCAGCTATAAGTTGATATAAAGTAGTTGATCGTAACATTTATAAAACATTTTTCATTTATTATTAGGTTAATTTGTTAAAAAGTCACATTTATTGCACAGATGCATTTGCTTGCCTTCTAAATACTTAAAGCATTTATTAAACCTTAACTTGTTTAATAAATGCTTTATTTGAGATTGATAAGTTGTTTTTTTGTAATCATGAAAAAGTGACAAATAAATTTGCTTGTTGATTTTGGTTTTTTCTGACCATTTCTTGAAATTTTACATTTACTTTTCTTTATACAGTATTCTAATAAATTGCAAGAACCACATAGTCTGAAAATTATTTTATAATTATTCTTTTTAAAGAAATATAAAATATTTACAGGACATTCTTATAACATCAAAATATCAGATAAAAGTTATAAACAAGCTTTATAATTGTTTTCAAATCGATTATATAATAACTATAAATTAAACTTAAGTTCTTATTTAGGTTTTATTACTAGTGTTATAAACCGTTTTTCATAGCAACGATAGACATTAATCAGGAAATATGTTTTATTTATTACGAATTTAGGTTTTTTTATATCTTATTTTTATTCTTAGGTAAAAAGGTTAAAAAAATGGTTAGTTGAAGATTTGCTTATATTAAACATCTACAGCCAAATACGTCAGCATTTCTTATTTATTTTTAGGTGCCAGCCTAGGAAATTATAATATGCTTGTATGCATAAAATAAAAATAAGCTATAAATTATATTAACAAAATATCTGCTCTCATGCTTTAATTAGGAATTTTCTTCATTTATATCATTAATTTGTAATAAAATATTAATCAAAAGGGCTCGTAACCCTAAAAAATAAATTGTTTATCATAATCTGAACTATTCGTTCATTTTAAGGTACAATCTAGTATATGCTGTATATATAATAATAATAATAATAATAATATATTTATTGTATTAAATGTTGTACATTTTTACAAAGGTCCATAATGTATTACACAAATTACAAATTGAATCATTACAATAATATAAAAATATAATTTTAAGAATTCTAATCAGAAAAATAAACAAAAGACACTTCAAATTGATAGAACATAATGTGAGGTTTGAACGAAAAGCAGGACAAGCCTGATCACAGAACCTCATTTAAGTCACCAAAATCATTTCGTAGGTATTCCTCAGTAGAGTAGAAAGCCTTGGCAATTAGATATTATTTAGTTTCTTTTTTTAATCTTACGAAATTAAGGCTCTTGGTGGCGGATGGTAGAACATTATAGAATTGCTTGATAATTTGCGCTATACCTGGATTTCCTGAGTCTGGTAAATTCAGGACGAATATCATTCTTGTTTCTAATAGGAGGGTGTACGTGGAGGGAACTTTGGACAGAGTACGTAGAGAGGTTATTATGTACATACAGGAGGCAATGATGGATGTATAGAGACGGCAAGGTTAAAATGCCCAATTCCACAAAATTTTCTTTGCAGCTGGATCGGTATTGTATATTGCTAATGATCCTTATGGCTCTGCGTTGCAAAACAAATAGCCTTTTTGTTTGGGTGGAATGACCCCAAATCAATAAGGCGTACGATAGATGTGACTGGATAGAGGCAAAGTAATATGTTTTTAGGACTGACTTAGACGCGCACCATTTTAAGTTGCTTAAGCAAAAAACAGATGTACAAAGTTTATTGGCTACTTTGTTTACATGTTGGTCCCATGATAAATTGCTGTCGATTTACAATCCTAAAAAGGTTACCGCAGCTGAATTATTGGCCTGCTGTAGGTTTCTTGTTGAGAATATCATATGCTGAGATTTACTGATATTCAATGTTAGCCCATTAGCCAAAAACCAGCTGTTTAAATAAGTCAAAGATAAATCTCTTTGGTCCAAAAGTGACAGTAGTGAACTATTGCCCAGGAGGGCCGTAGTATTGTCGGCAAAGAGGATGGTGTTTGATTTAATATTTACATGGGGCAAATCATTGATATAAATCAGAAATAAAATGCGATCCAGAACAGATCCTTGGGGAACTCCATGATTTATGTCAGATATTTTTGATCTCGCAATACCAACATTTACAAATTGCTGTCTGTTGGTAAGATATTACTTTATAAGATTTATGCATGTGGGATCAAATTTATATAAATGTAATTTTTTTATTAAAATATCATGGTTTACACAATCAAAGGCCTTACTAAGGTCTAGGAAGCTACCAGAGCAATAGAGTCCTTTCTCAAAGCAATTTGTGACATAGTCCATAAATTCCATGATTGCGTCAGAAGTAGATCAGTTCTAAATCCATAATGTTTATTAGAGAGTAAATTGTATTTTTCTAGATGAGAGATTAATTGATTTTGTAAAACTTTTTCAAAGATTTTAGAGATGCATGGAAGGTGGGAAATGGGACGAAAGTTATTAATGTCGCTTAGGCTACCTTTTTTGTGCACAGGTAATACCCGTGCTATTTTAAGTGTATCAGGAAATATACATGTCTGTATGGAAATATTAATTAGTTTAGTAAGTGGAGGTATTATAATATTTTTGACATATTTGATAATATCCACATTTAGACCATAGTGTATTGTTGTTTTTCAGATTATTTATTATGTCACGTACTGTAATTTCCGAGATTTCTTTGAAGAAGCTTGGCACGGCGGGATCTAAGTTACAATTTCTATACAATATATCAAATGGGCATACATTATTAGTGGGTAAACTATTTAATAGTTTGTTAGCGACATTGCAGAAGAAATCATTGATTTCATCCACTGATAGAGGACACTGGGAGAAATTTTTGGGCTTGCAATTATTATGTATTACTCTCCACGTAGCTAGAGAGATATTATTAGCGTTGCAGATAAATTTACTGTTGGCTTTTATTTTTGCCCGTTTAATCGCTTCTCTATACTCTGATCTGTACAAGTTCCTTACAGTTTTATTATTTTGTGAGGGCGTAATTAAGTAGAATGCATGTAATAAATCAAGCCTATCTCTCATGGTTTTCAGGTCTGAAGTGAACCAATGTATTGCGGGTTGATGGCGCATTATTTTCTTGTGGGATTTTAGGGCAAAGGAGGAGTTGAATTTATTGACTACAACCCCGAGAAACAAGTTGAACTTATCATTAACCTCTGTGGTATTGTCGGAGATGAAATTCCAGCTTAGAGCATTTAAGGAATCAAAAAACACCAACTTGCCTTCCTGAGTTAAGGGGCGAGTCATAGTGGTAACATGGGGATTAGTAGATTCATCAGATTTAAAACAAGTTAGTTTGATGTTGACAGGATCGTGGTCAGAGAAAGGGATTAAAATTTTGCTTGCGGTAATACTATTGTCGGTAAAATTAATAAAAACATTGTCTAAGGTATTGGCACCTCTGGTTGGAAAATTAACTAACCCGTGAAAGTTAAAAGAACTAAAAAAATCATTAAGGCAAATGGTATCATTACCGTTCGGAAGATTAAATTTAACGTTAAAATCGCCGCCAATAATAATACGATACTCATGGTGTATCGAAGATAAAACATGACACTCATGAATATCTTTAGGTCACTAGACGGAGTTCTGTAGATATTGATAATTAGTAACCCAGAACTTTTTAAAAGAAAAGCATTAGTTTCGCAATATTTTACAAATTGCTTATTAATGAAATCGAGGTTTTTCACTCCACTAAAATGATTATGGTGAATCAAAGACATAATACCTCCATGCTTATTTTTATCACGAGCAAAAAATAATATGATATTAAATCTTTTCAAGTGAAATTCTGTACATTCAAGCTTGTCCAGCCAGTGCTCCTGAATGCATATTATATTAAAGTTGCCATCAATAATTAGAGAGTCCAGGAAATTTATTTTGTTTCTAATGGATTGGATATTTAAGAATAAATTCTTAGATCAAGCTTTTGCCTAAAAAAACACTAGGATTACTAGTGGACTCTTTATCTATTAAGTTGGCTGCAGACTGTTAAGTACATGTACCATTGGTAGAATCAACACAAGATATGATTGAACAATTCGTGATAGAAGTAGTGCCATGATTATTTCTAGTATTTACATCTATATCACTAGAACCGCTACTTTGGCTAGAATTCATATTGTTATTGTTTTTGTAAGAAGCGGGACCATTGGAGTTATTATTATTATTGTTGGAAGAAATGGAGTTCTTGCTAGTTTCGTTACTAACTCCTTGCTTTACAATGATAGCTCCGGTATCGTTTGTTCCCATATTATTAGTTCTGGGAACATTATATCTAGATATTATTGCTGAAAGTTTAGAGGCTAAGAAATTTTTAGCTCTAGATGTCAGATGGACACCATCAGCCATATAACATTTTCTGTCAATATGAAAATTTGTCTATAAAAATGATTTTCATAGATATATTTATGCCACCAAATTTAAAAACAATGTTAAACACTTTTATATGAGAATTTAGCTTTATAACATAAGTGCTGGATGCACAAAATAATAATAATTACAAATATAGTGTATTATTACTTTATATTAAAGCTGATAGAACCTTTTAAAAACTATTTTTCGACACCAAATTGCTTATACAGCTATTTAGTATATTTGAAGGTTATATAAAACAATTAAGTTTTATTTATTGCCATAATAAATATGCTGTTTATCATTTAGGTTTTATGTTGCACCTTTTGTGTTAGTTGGGTTGTTCGTTAAGAAAATCAACTTTACCCGCAGCGTCTATATTGAGAACCGCGGCAGATTCACGATACAATTTTATAACATTTTTTTTTTACGATTAAAAATATGCTATTAGAAAGATTACAATTCGCTGCAAAATTTGATATACTTATAGATTGTTAATAATTTATTTCAGATTGTTAGTTTTATATAAGAAACTTGTGAGAACTATACTGTTGTGCAAACCTTCTACCACACACACTTCACTTAAAAAGAAAATTGCGCAAAATTTTCCAGAACTAGAATATGAGCGTATACACGTGATGTATAGTTCACGTGAAGCCGTTCGCTCTGTAAATGTAGCCTTACTCTTTTTAAATGATTTACAAATGTAATGATTCCCTTACGCAAGGTTCCTCTTTATTTTCGTACAACAAAATCAAATTTTATTTTACTAAATATATTATAAATAGTGTTTTTCTAGCTGTAAACACTGTTTATTACATACTTCGTTCTGGGGGCGGATCAGTACATGCTTCGGGATTTAAATGTAACACTCATACAATCAGATCAATTCTGTAAAAAATTACTGTGTAGTAACGTTACTACAAGATAAAATATTATAAAAAGTATAATGACTTTTGCAAAACCAAATATTACCTGCGTTGCGAAACCTGAATATTAATGTATGACAAGTATGGTTTCAACATGATGGCGCACAAGTCCATTATTCTAGAATAGTTAAAGAATATTTACATAGAACTTTCCCAAAAAGCTGGATTGGAAGAGGAGGGTCGGTGAATTGGCCAGCGAGATCTCCGGATTTGGCACCCAATGATTTTTTTTATTGGGGATATTTAAAGGCCAAAGTATATAATGGAGAACTTAGGGATGTTGGGATAACAATATACCTCAAGAGCAATTGCTGAATGTTTTGAATCATTTTTATGATCGCTTAACATTTTGTATGCTAGTAAACGGAGAAACTTTTGAACATTTATTATAAGTTTTTATTAGTTATTTATTTATTATTATTATTATTTTTTTAATTTTTGTTTTCAATAAAATATTTTGATTTTGCTAGTAAATATGGTTTTTTCTATGTTGCAAATGAAAATGAACACGATTTATATTGCTGTCAAAAACTGTATGATAGTAACTGACCTTGCTCATAGAGACAAATTTATCTGCTGATTATCTATCTTAATGGCGCGGAATCAAAATATGTAAGATGGTGATACATATTTTTTGAAAACATTTTTGAGTAAAATATCGTCAAAATGAGTTTTTTTAATTACTCTTCGTTCCTTTATATACCTTTAAAGAATTGTCATTTAGTACCCCACAAAAAATAATAATTTATTCAACGAAACAAAATTTTTATATCTGGAAAATCTTGAATACAGGGTCAAATATTCTGTCTCTAGGAAGGTAGTGAAGGATAGTGAGATGCAGTAACAGAAAATCTACAATACATGACCTAGTATTGAAATTAAAGATAACTGGTAATACCCGACACTTAACAGAGCATTATTGCTACTGGCGCGAACTATAATACCAATCATACAAGCGAGAGATTTTATACATTACTCTAAAACCGTGTAAAATAAATGCAAATTATCTTTGGAATATTCATCGTAGTAAAATGGAGCCAACTCTGCAAATGAAGAAATTACCTGCAATTTCGGAATCGACCAGTAGTTCGAATCCAAGAACAAGATGTTCGATTCCACAGTCAAGATGAAGAAATCAACGTTCAACTCCCAGAAGCTTCACCGGGGGCTTCTTTTTAAGGAAGAAGGAGTTATAAGACTAGTCCTATATAAAGCCCTTATGGGATTACACAATATTACACTATATTTCATAACAAGACTATATGAAACAAGAAACAAGAAACCCTAGGATACTCCTATATCCTTTGACCGATATGAACCGTATTATGTGGATTTCTTCTCTAAGTATCTATGAATATAATTACATACAGAAATGTCTAGGGTTTCGTAGGCATTAACAAGATACTCTAGACAATCCTATATCCTTTGACCGATATGAACAATATTTTGCAGATTTATTTTCTAAGAATCTACGAATATAATTACATACATAAATGTCTAGGGTTTCGTAAGGACAAACAAGAGACTCTAGATACTCCTATATCCTTTGACCGATATGAACAATATTTTGCTGATTTATTATCTAAGAAATTTCGGATAAAATTACATATAGAAATGTTTAGGGTTTCGCAGGCATAAACGAGAAACTCTAGACACGCCTATATCCTTTAACCGATATGAATAATATTTTGCAGATTTATTATCTATGATTTTTTTTTTTTATCATGTTTGGACTTAGCTACTATTACATGTACATTTTTTTGACAACAAAAAATATCCATGCCATAACCGGGATTCGAACCCGAGCCCCCCATGGCCCAGAAGTTAGTGCACTGCTACGCCAACAACTGCATCACGGTGACCGGCATCTAAGAAATTTCGGATAAAGTTACATATAGAAATGTTTAGGATTTCGTAGGCTTAAACGAGAAACTCTAGACAGGCCTATATCCTTAACTAAACCTAACCTAACCTAACCGATATGAACAATATTTTGCAGATTTATTCTCTAAGAATCTTTGATAATAATTTTATATAGAAATGTCTAGGGTTTCGTAGGCATAAAAAATAAACTTTAGACACTGTTATATCCTTTGACCGAAATGAACAATATTTTGCAGATTTATCCTCTAACAATATACGAATATAATAACATACATAAATGTCTAGGGTTTCGTAGGTATAAACAAGAGACTCCTATATCCTTTGACCGATATGAACAATATTTTGCAGATTTATTCTCTAAGAATCTACCAATATAATTACATACAGAAATGTCTAGGATTTCGTAGGCATAAATTAACGTCTCAAATTATTTTTAGTTTTAACAATATAAATGTAATAAACTAAGTAAAAAATAATCGTTCTCCCATCTTAAAAAGGTTATGAATAAATAATTGTACAATAATAATTAGCAAGTGTCTGTATGTAGTGTCGGTAACACTGTGACGTCAATTTTTCTTAAGGTTCTCGTGATTACCTAACTGGGGACACCCTGTCTCTTGATTGGCTGACAGGTGACACCATCTCCCGTGATTGGCTAACTGGTGTTATACTGTCCCGTGATTCGCCGACCGGCGAAGAAATTTAGATACGTTAAAAAATTTAATCAAATACACATACAAACGATTGAAATTTTTATTTTAAATGATTATAAATCCGTCATTGTTGACGGGTAATAACCTATCTGTGATATAAACGCCATATCTTATAGTGTAATTCATTCCTAATATTTTCACTTACGTACGATGTAACGGTCTCGTTTGAGAATAAACATTAAGAAAAAAACTTAAGTCAACATGCTTAACATATTTTACATTTATATTAAAATATTGGTTTAGAAGGAGTATAAAGCATGCCTCGAAGAGTAATCCAGTATTGGTGTATGTCAGATGTGAGATGTTTACGTTAGCTTGCAACTTGATGTGAATGTTGTGCTAGTCAACACGTGCACCAGCGCAGCGCGCACACCTATCTAATATCGTCATAGCGTGATTACACCCACGATTCCACTGCCAAACCTACGCATCACTTACTACATTGGTTCTCAAACCATCGTGCCATAGAACACTAATATACCACACTGGTTCAAATAATAACCTCAAGTTGCTATTCTTTAACAAAACTGATTAAAATAATAACCTATAATAACATTAGCTTCGTTAGTGGTAACAATTCTTGACAGGTTGTAGTATCACATATGTGCATAATTTACTTTAGCGTTCTCCACCGTACATTGCGTTTTTACGAAATAATTTTAGTTAATATAGTTGCTCAATATGAAGCATTCAATTATGTGGGAATCGTTTCTTGCTTCCATTACGAATATATTAGGTCAGGCATGTGCAACTTCCAAAAGACCGAGGGCCGGATAGCAATCTGAAATACATTCGCGGGCCAGAACTTTGTAAGGATCTTTTTTTTTAGAATTACTTCACTTAAATTGTCTTCATTATAAAAAAATAAAGCATTCTAAATTTTCTAAGCTGACGTTTATACAAAAAAAATATATAACTTTATAACATTCAGAAAAAAAGTCAAGAAAAAAATAAAAAATCTTTTATAATGCATAAATATTGTTAAATAAGAACAAAATGTTTATTTAATTTTAATGGGACGGTTGGGACTTTATATTGCTCACAAGTTTGTCAATATTCGGAGAAACAACTGATGTAGCAACACGCAACGTGTTTTCTAGATATGAATCCGTTATTCGTGTCCTTGTTTTTGATTTAACGAACTTCAACCGAGAAAATAACTGCTCACATTTATAAGTGCTTCAAAAGAACGTAATTCTCTTCTGAGCAAAAGCTGTGAGTTTCGGAAAATTGTCAACTAGGAAATATTCCTTGTAAAACTCAATTAGTGAAATATCCTTAATTTTTTACTTGTCGAGTCAAAAATCTGAGTTGTCTTGTAGTTCAAGTAATTCCATTTGCAGAAAAAGTGGCGCTTGTGCCACATCAACATCAACAGTTTAACCGCATTTGATCTCTGAAAACAAAGATATAATCTCGGGCTTGATGCAATGGGATTTTGGATAGTTATCGCGGGCCGGATAAAATGAAGCAACGGACCGGACCCGGCCCGCGGGCCGTAGGTTGCACATGCCTGTATTAGGTTGACCAAAAAAGTGTCGATTATTTAAATACAACTTTAAATGACTATAACTTTGTTTCTAATATACAAATATAATCGAAATAAGAGACCTGTTTCTATGTACTTCTGCCAATGAGTTACAGGTTTGTGTATCCCAGTTGCACAAAATTCTGTGGTTCTGGAGGTACTTAAGTTAGAAACGTCCACTTTTGCAGCACCCTGGCTAGCATATATTTAAATTTGATGAAAATGTCCAAATGTTTAAACCAGGGATAACCAGTTGGAGACAAGTCAGGTTAGTATGCTGGGTAAGGTAGAGTTTCATTGCCCAGCTGGTTTAACTTTTGTAGCATACAGTCAAAAAACAAATACAAATGTTTAATTTAGTTGGTTAACACGAAATAACTGAAGTAGTGAAACTGTGCTACAAGTTTGAGAATGTTGAGAAGCACTGGACTATAACATTCATTTCCGCCGCCACAACCGACGCCATACGAGTTTATATTGTCTTATAAGGCATTGGCACTGAGATGGCGTTTATGTTCTGCAAACAACTGTCACGTTCACGTGAACTGATCCAACAGAAACAGGATATTGCGGAGGATTGTTTGGCCCCGAGGCACGATTCAGGAATTAACACAATTAAACGATGACTTGCAGTGTTTTTTATTGCGACCACTCAAACAGATTATCTTCAAAATTAGGACTCTAATAATGGCTGCTAATATGTCCATCCAATCGTCCGGATTAGTTAACAAAATAAATCTTGAGGCAATTATGTATGGAATATTATGTTGGCCAAATCAAGCCACTCTTATCAGACCACTTCTAGCCACAAAACAATACCACGCTCTTTTTTTATTTATTTATTTTATTATTTTTTTTTTTTTCGACACGTGTATTCCTCTTTAGCTAATTAATTGTCTGTGATTTGTTGGTTCAAACAATAGGGGTCGGCAACCTTTTGTACGTTATTATTAACACGTCGCAGGGTGCATTCAGTAATAAATTTTTTTGGCGAGCCATGCTTTTTTTTTAATTTCTATTTTTTACAATCTTAAGTTCTTGTTTACACCTCGAGGTATATACGCTTCGCGTGTAGTGTAAGTAGCCTAAAGCAGCGTGGCAGTAATGTATTGGCTACGCTGGATAAGAAAGTAAACATTCAATTTTTTTTATTACTGGGTCGTATTAAATCGTTCGGCGGGCCGCCGGTTGCCGACTCCTAGTCTATACTATGGTTGGGCCATAGTCTAAACCGGGGGGGCATAGTCTATATATGAGGGGGGCATAGGTTACACTATGGGTACCCAACCAATCGTGGCGAGATTTTGAGTAGATCTTTACCACTGAACTTATAATTTTGTTTCTACTGAAATTCTACAGCCAACGAACAGTGAACGCACGTGAACAATGCGTGATACCTATCTCTCTATTCTAAATAAAGTATAGATAAATGTAAGCATTATAAGTTATACCCTTTTCACACTAGATCTTTAAGATCGGATGTTAAAGTGAATGTATCTTTAAACGCTAATGTGAAACCGTATGGCCTCGTTTAAATACAAGCGATGTTTAAGACAGAGATCTGCGTCTTAAACTTCGTCCGCATTGCCAACTTAATTTCTATTATAAAAAAATACTCCTTGAATTTGTGCTGTCAACATTTTATATTATCATAAACAAGGATACTGTATTATATCGACGTTATAAGAAGTTTATACTTATTGTTATAATAAAATTATTTATTTTAATAATGTGTTTAATAAAATACAGAGCTACAATAATTGAGATAAAATGTATCGACTTACATGTTAATACAGGTGTAATATATTCTTTATTGTAGTGCCTTTATTGTAGAATGAAATGAAATATCCTTATTTGTTTATAATAATTCAAAATGTAGGTCTGCGCAGACAGTTCAAAACTGGTAATTTCATGACGGTAACTTAAGGACAAAATTACTGTAGCTGATGACAGCACCAGAGATTTAAACATCAAGTGTGAAAGCATACCGATCTTAAACATCGGTGAACTTTAAGTTCACTCGTCTTAAAGATGTAGTGTGAAAAGGGTATTAGATCCTTAACTTTATCGTGTATTAAAAAAATATTTTTTTATTTTTCTATGTTAAATAGTACACACGTGTTTATCTAGTCTCTCCGTGCAGTGAAAAATTTGATAGTTCAGTTCCTGAGTTCTATTGTGAATTTGGTATCATTCGAACTGCTAAATTATTGTCTAAGGGACTATTAGAGTGTTGTAAACCAGGTCAGTTTTAAAATACATAATTTAATTAAATAACCGAAATTTGCCTACATCAAATATAAAATTAAAGTGTCATTCTTATCAGTGTACCTGTCAAAACACAGGTGATCGCAGTGACGTCACCTATAAAGTCACCTGTTTGTACATCTGAAATATCAGGTAATTGACATTCAGTCAATATCAGGTAATTGACATTCTAATCCGTCAGAATTTGACACACAATATTAAACATGGGAAAGGAAGAATGCATTTTTTGTAAAGCAGCCGTTGCCCGCACTAATGTGGGTTTTACGTGCAGTGGTCCCTGCAAACGTAAATTTCACCCACAATGTGGAGGAGTTCCCGAAGCGTTACTGGAGTTTAGAGAACATAATAATGTTTCCATTCTATGCTCCCGATGCCTGCGTCCTAAGACATCGCAACCTACTGCATCCGCTTCCGGAAACAACGATTTGCTGAACGATGTTCTGTTGAAATTAAGCATCATGCAGGCTGATATTTCATCAATAAAAAATCAGCAAGCTACTTTCACCAAATCCGTGTAGCATTTTCGTGATAAAATTGATGATTTTGGAGCAGAATGGCCACCTTTAAAACGTCCATAAAATGTGTGGATGCAATGAAAGAAGATCTTGCAATGCTAAAACGGGAAAACAACGCTTTGAGAGGCGAGATGGAGAAACTTCAACAGTACTCTCGTCGGGAAAATATTGAAATAACAGGGATAGATGAGTCACAGGATGAATGTATTCCCACCATCCTGGCAACTATTGGCTCGCACGTAGGATGCGCTGTTGGTCCCTCGGATTTAATCGCGTATCACCGTGTCGCCCACCATTCGTCAACCAACAAGTACCCGAGAGCAATTATTGCCAAATTTGCCCAAAGAACGAAGAAAGATGCATTTATTGGCGCATCCCGTCGTCGTAAAGGCTTCTCTGGTGCTGACTTGGATTTGAATGCTTCTGTTACCCCTATCTATGTCAACGATCACCTGACCTCTTACAACAAAGGACTTTTGAGAAATGTACGCGATGTGTGTAGGGAAAAAGGGTATAAATACGTTTGGGTCAGAGATTGTCGTATTCTGGTACGTAAATCTGACTCTTCGAATGTTCTACAGATTAATACCTACGATGATGTAAACAGAATAAATTAAGTAGCTGAATTAATTAATTGTCTTTACTACTCAATAATCGTTAAGATGGCTCTTTCAGTTTTTTACCAAAACGTTAATGGTCTGCGAACCAAAACTAATCAGTTTGATGCAGCTACTATAGGGATCCCGGCTGATATCATTTGTCTGACTGAAACATTTTTACAAGACAAAATTGCCGATAGTGAATTATTTGACAGTCACATTTACTCTGTTTATCGTCGTGATCGCGACACTGTCCTGTGCAAAAGTGATAGTGGAGGTGTGCTTATAGCTGTATCTAGTGCGATCTTATTTACGCCCCTGGCGGTGTGACGGAATCTGCGAGGACCCTTGGGTAACTGTCGAATACAGGGACAATATTTTTCATATTTGTTGTGTGTACATACCTCCATATGCTACTATTAATAATCGACTTGCGTATTTCAACAAATTGTCTTCCGTTATCCAAGCTCATTCTCGTGATACTTTTTTGATTGTAGGAGATTTTAACCTCCCTAATATCGTCTGGAACCTCATACCTTTCGCGCCATACCTTATTAATACAGGTTTTGTCGATAACCTGAGTTATCAGAAAATTCAGCAAATTGTCTGCTGAATTTTCTGCTTTGCTCGAGTTGTACCAATTCAATCACATTATTAATAGTAGTAACAAGGTTCTAGATCTAGTATTATGCAATAACGACTCTGTAATTATTGTTAAAAAGTGTTGTACCCCTTTAGTATCAGAGGATAGGCATCACCCTGCCATTGATATTTCTTTAATCGTAAAAGAAGCAGTGCCTATCTCTATAACTCCTTATAATAAAAAAATGTATCACGCTGCCGATTACGATCCGGTTAACAGTCTAATCGATGAAATTGATTGGAAACAAGAGCTGTGTTTTGACGTTAATACCAATGTGAACATTTTTTATAAAAAGTTAGCTAAAATCATAGATATAAATGTTCCAACACGAGTTATAAAGAAGGGTAAGCTTCCTGTGTGGATCTCCTCTGTTTCTAGAAGGGTACTGACAGAAAAAGAAAAATATCATAGAAAATGGAAAAAATATAAACTAGATCATGATTATATATCCTTTTCTATTTTACGAAAGCGCACCAAAGCCCTTTTAAAATCCGAGTACAAGAACTATATAAAGCGTACTGAAGATTCACTTAACACTGATATTAAGCCCTTTTGGAACTTCGTTAATAGTAAGAAAAAAACGTGCAGAATACCAGCAATCATGAAACTAAATAACAACGAGGTTTCAGATACTCAGTCGGTATGTAATATTTTTTCCGAATATTTTACTTCGGCGTTTGAACCAATCACACCTGTTATTAACACAAATACTAACATTTTTTGCAATAATAGTGCCTTTTTAGTAGATCATATATCTGAACAAGATATAACTAATCAAATCACTAAATTGGACGTTAAAAAGAGTGCTGGTCCAGATGGAATACCTTCATTATTTATTAAAATTTGTATTAGTACCATTGTTGACCCTTTAATTATTATATTTAATACGTCCCTAAAAAAAGGTATTTTTCCGAACGTATGGAAAGTTGCTCAGATAACTCCCGTATTTAAAAATGGTTCCAAATCCAACGTTGAAAACTACAGACCTATTTCATTATTGTCAATATTCGCAAAAATCTGTGAAGCCTGTGAAGTTGAAAAATTATTTTTTATGATTCAACAATCTATTCCCTGTGAACAGCACGGATTTTTCAAGGGTAGATCGGTCTTGACTAATATGGTGCCTTTTGTTCAATATTTAAGTGAGTCTGTTGATCTTCGGCAACAGGTCACTACAGTATACACTGTTTCTCTAAAGCATTTGACAAAGTTCATCATCCAACATTACTACTCAAACTAGAGAAGTTTGGAATAAGTGGTGATCTGTTGCGGTGGATTGAGTCATATATTTTCAATCGCACTCAATTTGTGGTTGCAAATAATTTTAAGTCTCCCACAGTTCATGTCACATCAGGTGTGTATGTTTTAAATATTCGAAATATTTATTATTTGCTGACGACTTTAAATGTATTGTATTGTAAATGTATTGTATTATACTGTAAAGTTATTTAAATGTATTACCAAGATTGATCACTGTTTAGAACTCCAAGATGACTTGAACAGGCTTTTTGACTACTGTACTATAAACAAACTAACATTGAATCCAACAAAGTGCAAGGTAATGACTATCACAAGAATCATGAATCCCCTTAAACACAATTTCACTTTAAATGGTTTGCCTCTGCAACAGGTATCAGAAGTCAAGAACCTTGGAATCATCTTGGATACATCATCCAAGTTTTCTGCCCACCTTTTAAGTGATTTTTAGAAAAGGTTGCTCCCCGCCCCTATTAATATTATGATTTTTAACCCCTCCCCCCCCGTCCTCAAGTGATTTTTAAAATTTTTGCATAAGCACCATCCGGGGCTAATAAACCGGACGGTTTAGTTTCTAATTTTTAAATTTTAGCTCCCCCGTTCCCAAGTAATTTTTAGAATTTTTGCTCAACGTGATTTTATTCGTCAATAAAATAATTTTTCTATAAGGATTTTTATTGCTTACTATTTTTTTTTTATGTAATCTGTAGTAGAACATGCAGTCAGATGCGTTGATAAAGATTGATGTAATTTTAATTATATTATAACTTCGATTCTATAATTTTAGAGGTTAGAATATGTTAATGTTAGCACAGGCTACCTCAAAACGCTGCGATTCATCTGGCGTCAAGTCGCTCCAACTTTCAGCGTTAACGTGCACGGAAACTTTCGTTCAGAATCGCAATTCGACAAAAACCGCCGTGACCTAACGTTAACCCTTGTAGTGACTAAACGCAAACTTTCAGAATCTCACTGAATATGAAGCCTAGGTCGTATCCCTTCGGACCTTTGTTAAAAATTAGTTACACTATGCATTATCAATAATCACCATTTTAAATTGGTTACATTTTTCCATTCTGTAGTATACAGCATACATTTCCAAATATGTTCAATTATAGAAAGACACACTAGTCACATCTAATGTTTTAAACACTATTTACACATTTCATATATGTACCTAGTATCATTCAAACTAATTAAAATTCAAACATTTTGTTCAAAAAAGGATTCCCTTTTAAGTATTTTAATATATTTATGTGTTAATTAACCAAAGTTAGTTGTTGGTGAGATTTGTAAAGAAAGAAGCAAAGCAAGGCGAGTGAATGGGATGTAAAGAGTACATTGTGGATCAAGTTATAGAGGTTGTCAAGATAAAATATGCATATGTTCGGTCAAGAATCCAAGCATGCGGCATCGGAATCACAATCAAAGAAACCTGTCGGAGTTTTAGACGCGACACGTGTCGGCGCCAGAGTACACCATCCATAGAGATACAAATCTCTCGAACTCTAATGTAATTAAATGGGAACGGGTCTACTTCAACGAATGCTATGTTAACGATTTAGTGTTTGAATATTTTGCAAAAAAAATATTGTAACTTTACAATTACATATTAATAATTCTATAGAAAATGACATTAAGGACGATGTATTAGGTGTGTGCAAAACCAATAATATTTTTTGGCAAGTTTTTGCTTTATTTTCATAATATAAAATATAAATCAAAATATTTTCATTCATTTTTTATGCCCTTCTGTCATGTCAGGTAAGTTTCGAATCTCTATGCAGAAATAAGATATTAGTTTGGAGTTTTGGAGGACATCTATGATTGCCACCTAGGGCTACACTATAACCCAGAGACAAAAATAGTATCCCAATTCCACTGGAGGACTAACATTATTGTTTGTTGAAAAAAAAACAGAAATTGGTTTACTTGCGAAAATATAGATTAAATAAATAAAATAACCACCCTGTGGGTGATTGCCCACGGACGGAAGGGCGTTCTGTGTGTGCTTGCGCTATTCTTCCCTGATAGAGAAAAGAATTTTTCGATCGGGGAAATGTGTTTTTCGGGATGTAAAAAGATAAAATCTGCTTTGGGGTAAATTTTAAATAGCCTGAAACACGATTTTATGACAATTTGCGTACTAGATTGTTAAAAAATTTTAAGAAATATCTAAGATCTAGTATAAAAAACTGGAACGTAAAGCCATATGTGGACGATACTCAGAATTAATTAAAATTTGAGCAGGGGGCTTTCAAAAACGAGCATTCGCGCTCCTTTCATGGTAAAACAGCTATATGCTATGATAATATATACCCACTCTAGCTCGGCATCCGATTTATTAGTAAGATGAATCCAAATTACTTGTACAAAACGATAAAACTTTGAAACAAAATAAAATTAAGAACAAAGTAATTGTTTTAATAGATCAAAAATGAGAAAAACATACAAATTTAAAACCTAACGACGTTCTATAATTTTTTTGCAGGCATCCTAAATTCTACCCGCGAACCCCCGGTTAAGAACCACTGCTATGTGCCCAGTTCGCCAACACTTGTCGAGGCTAAAACTGCGTACCAACAGACACTAGTTGCACAGGCTTTTTAATTTTTGCGCACGAACAGGCTTGCTGTCCCCTATCAGCAATAACGATTTTTGGCAAGTTTTACTGTAGCAAAAGAATTAAAGGATACCTTTGCTCAGTGCCATAACTAGTCAGGGGCAACAGAGGCACAGGTACGGGGCCCAGACCGAAGGTGAAACCCAGAAAGGTCGGTCAAACTGGGAATATTTTCAAAAAAAAAAAGTAATCGTCTTAACTTTAGCATAACTTTATTTTCGGGCCCGGCTGCAGATTTTCGGCTCCCTACTAGGTTCGTCAACTTTATTTATAGACAAATATTCAGATGTTTAATGGTCCCCTAAATGACGTGCCCTCCCCCGTGGTTTCAGGTGTAGAGGACCCCCAGTGTTTGTAGTGATATAAAACATTTTCATTCAATGTACCTAATCAAAACAGATTACAAAATAATATCTTTCCAAAATAGTAATGTAATAAAAAATATATATTTAACACCCTGCAATATTTAAAAGATTGAATTTAACAAAATTCAGATAAGGGAATATACAATTACATACATAAAGGAATTACATTTAAATATACAATTAAATAAAACAAATAAAATGTTTTGTGTGACTGTTTTATTAAGACTCGGTTAAATCATTAGGAAGCAGGAGTTCAAAACTATTAAAACTATAATTTAGGGAAATTATATTATAAAAGTGAGACAGACAACTTGATTTTGATTTTGGATGTCTTAGGTTGTCCCCGTAACTTTAAATAAGACATGCAAATCCCATTCCATTTGGACGACAGGAAAAAGGAATTATCAGCACCCTACATTAGGTGTGTCAAACTGGCGGCCCGTGATATGCATATGCATGGCATGCGGCCCAATTTTAGCATTTTTACGGCCCGCATACTATGACATCTTATACTATTATAAATTTTTATACTTTATGTCTTATATAGCATAAAAATTGATATGAACGAAAATACCTCGTGACAGAATCTGCGGCGGGGCGTCAAGACTTTGGCAAAGGGCGGAAAACCAATACTCAGGCAGTACCTGTTGCAGTTAGCCAAGGCCGTGCGATAGTCGGTAGATCTGTGATTCCCCGTGATTCCAAATAATATACTCGTAAGCAGAGCTTCCAAATATCACTTTTCTATAGATGTAACTACTGTGTGAGTATACAGGTACGCTGATTTCGACACGTTTTTCATAGAAATATTCAGAAAAATTGTTGAAAATGACGAATCGTGCGGCCCGCTTGAATTTTACTTCGTTAAGTATCCGTTGGTTAACGGGTAATGGGAAGATAACGAGCAGCGGGTATTCAAAATCGGAACCGAATACAACCTTAACGGGTCGGGTAGCGGGTACCCGTCGTCATTCCTGAAAAATTGACAAAAATCATATAAAATGGACAAAAAATCATAAAAAAATCAACAAAAAATCTCAAAAATAAATATTTACAAGCATTTCGCGGATCACAAAATTTTTGCTAAGAACCACCAGTAGTCCGCGGACCACCGGTTGCGAAACACTGCTTTAAATTAATATCACCAATTTTTATATGCTAATTGCTAATTTTTCTATACATTGATGAACTACCGAAAACCATAATTTATAAATAGTTTTTCCTATACTGTGTACTGAATTTCCAAAAAATAGGCTCAAGACTTTACAATACATTTCTTAGGAATGTAAAAGCAATTTTGTAACGCCTTTTTAATGTAACGTAAGGTAACCGACTTTTGCTAATGCATAGACGTATTATTTACACCTAAAATATAAACAGAAATATTTACTTAAGATAATGTTTGAGATATTATTGTTATAGTATAGGGAATACCTACTTACTATTTGTTATGTAATTTGGAATATCTAATGAAAAACTATATACCTATCTATTCAAATTATTTGACAGCTATAATCTTAATTCAGTTGTAAAAATGGTAAGCATCTTATTTCGTAGGTAAATTAAGATGGATTAGAATCGCTCCATTATGCAGTGCTTTTGGTGCCTTATATGCAAAACTAGGTATTCAATTCCTACACTTTATTACATAAAGCAAATGATTAGGGTAGGCTATGGTCAATGAAAAATATACTACAGCAGCGGTTTTGAACTGTTTCCAATCTCTGTAACTCCAAGGATCCGTAAGAATCATGCAGGGGTTTTGTAGGAATAAAGCGAATTCAATTTTATAAATAAATAGGCTTTGTTATGTCAATTAAATTAAAAAGTGTAATTTTTGAATTAGGATTGCGGCGCCTACCGCTTTTACCTTTAATTTCTTTTTTGGATTGTTGAACATAAAGGAGTGACCTCGGAGAAAGCAGTTAATTCCAGGTATTTAGAATGTTTTGCATGAAAGTCTAGTAGATCCTTCAAAAGAATAATTACCCCACTTGACATTTAACTTGGCTTTTTGAAGTAATTTGTAAAGCTCTGAAAAAAGAAGGGTAATGTTTAAGGTATTTTTGTGAAAAATTTCCAGCTCTTTGTGAAGCAAAACTTATATAAGAAACTTTTAAGAAGGAGGGTGCACCAATAAGGTTCGTCTCTCCCAACCCCCCTCCCTCCATTTTCCGGCTCGGGTGAAAACATATGATCAAGATTTTAATATCATTTGCAAGTCACAAAAACTATGCGACGATTTTCGCTTTTTGTAGAGCGTCGGAAAGCAAACCCGCTACCTAAGATCAGCCTTATTGTACATATTTTTGAAAATAGTTTTGAGATTTTAGGATAAAACATTAATTTGAACGACCGTGATATTTCAAATTCAATATTTTTGTTAAAAATGATTTTTTTACGACCCTTTATCTATTAATCTTAACTTTAGACGATTTAAAATGTTTTTGAAATTGGATATTGCAACATTAGTTGACATTTATTTATGTAAAATGATATTCTTAGTATTTAGTAATTTCTCAAAATTTTATCATCCTGTTTGAATGTTTTTTCAGTGTTATTAATTTAGTGTCAAGCGCGAATGTGGCTCCAGGTGTTAAAGTCAAAAGTCAAAATTCTGTGAACTTCTGTGAACTTTACGTATACATTCATGTTCATTAATCAACCTCTAACGAGTATCTTCAACATTTATTAACTCTTTAAGTAATTTTTATGTTATATACTGACATTTAAAATTATTTTTAAAGTCAAAGGGGAGAATTATCATAGCAAATACATATTTTGTTCCATTTTCAGATTAGTTTACATGATGTTTAATTTGTGCATTAACATGTTGTATTCGGGAAGCGAAACTTACAGTTTTCAGTAAGGCGAACATTGAATACTGGAAAAACATATTATTTTCCATAGGACCATTTTTTTAGTCTCTACTGCAACTAAAATATTATAAGAATATATAAATATTACCGCATTAGCCCGAATATAAGGCGATATTTTTTGACCAATTATTTTCTGTGAAAAAATTGACTCGTGCTAAATTCGAGGTCTAGGTAATGAAATGTAATATAAACAACCCTTCTTATTAGTATGCCTATGCCTCCACACCACCATATGCAAGGTGAAAAAACGGTCTTTGAAAGTTATTGAAGTCAACTTGTTACGATAAGTCCAGAATTACTGTTATGCTTGCCGTTACTGCTGATGAACAGAAGCTTCAACCTTACGATATATTGAAACGTAAAACAAAGCCCAAAGAAAAGCTGCATCCAGGAATAATTTTTCGGGCCCAAAAAAAGGTTGGATGACAGAGGAATTGGTATTAAACTGGTTAAATGTGATATGCGGAAAACGGACAGGTTCTCTGAGAAAACCTCGCTCCTTGATGTATTTCGAAGCCACCTTACGTCAGGTATTAAGGAAAAAATTCAGGTATTTAATTTCGATAATACCAGGTGTTATGACACCTCAGTTGCAAGTCTTGGATTTGGTGGTCAATAAACCATTTAAAGATAACTTAAGAAAAGTATACAACAATTGGGTATTAGCGGGAAATCACCCATTGACACCTTCAGGAAAAACAAAGAAATCCTCAGTCTCACTTTTAGAATGGATTGCGACCACCTGGCACAAGATCGAACCTGAATCGAGAGCAGTGGCGGACTAAGGAAAATCAAGGCCCTAGGCAAGGTTCTCATTGCGGGCCCTACTAGTCCAAAAAATCAAAAAAGAATGGAAAAAAATCCATAATAAAACCGTCTTACGGGCCTAAAAAATAAGGGCCCTAGACAGTTGCCTAGTCTGCCTAGGCCAAAGTCCGTCCCTGATCGATAGTGATAGTTTTAAGAAATGCTGTATTTGAAATAATATAAATGGGTCTGAAGTATGAAGATTACATTTTGTGGCAGACTGAAAGCGAGCATACTAACGATACCGATGCGATTATCGGATAACTTTTTTTTTTTTTCAAAATATCTTCATGAAAAATGTTGGTGTCGCGTTAAATTTGGGGTCACGTTATATTCGGGCTAATACGGTATTTAAAAATACAAAACTGTCAAACCATTCCGGTCAGCCTCTACATTCACATACAAAATCGGGGATTTTGTTTGATTATTTAACGCAAACTTGTTATTTTAAAAAGCTATTTAAAAGAAAAACAGAAAAAATAGTATAAAAAACTCGTTACATACGACTTTTTGTCGCATTTGTCGATTAGAACTTCTAACTTTGACAAGGATGAAAGCCTAAACTGCATTTAGTAGAATAAAATATTGTGTGAAACAGAACGAAATGTTTCTTACCTAGAAAGCTAACAAAACCATGAAAATTCTAGTGAATACCTGCAACAAAAAATATTTATTAATATATTAATTTAAAAAAACATATAACACTAACACCTAGTCTTGCCATAAATATTGTTAAAAAGTTTTCAGTGAAATTCCACAAGATGCTTAAAGATATTTTAATTTCCTTTTAATACAAAATACATAAATGCATCTTTAACAAAAAACACCAATCAGTTTTCAAAATGACCACTTCTGGCCGTTACACAGCGCACAGCGCTTAAATCTCTACAGCCAAACGTCTATAAAGTTACAAAAGGTTAAAAATTAGACCTGTCAATGATCATAGAAATTTATGTACCAAACCAAATGTCAACTGTGGTCTAAAATAGTAATAAAAAGAATAATATGACGCTGTAGTTAGTTACTTGATACCGTGTTGATATTTTGAAAATCTGTCACGATTGCATGTTATGAGTTATGAAGCCATACGGAAATAGAAGGACTGAAATAGAAACGAAGATTACAAAGGCACAAATTTTCTACAAACTGTTTCACCGCTACGCTAGCTCACGCAGATAACTGGAATCAGAAGCGTTTCCTGATTCACTTTCACACAAAATTGGCAAATAATACATTGGCTTTTGCGATTCTGTTGTTACGTTTGTGCTTTATATATCTGTTTATGTATGTTTAAGAGGAGAGTTTGAGTAAGGAATCACGGTATTTGTATGTCCCAGTTAAATCTAAATTAATTAAAAGATCAAATTTACTATATATACGACTAATATTTTTGCGGACAGCAAATAATCGAAACTACTATATTTACGCGTGTTACATAACCTTACAAATTATAACATAATAATCAAACGTACTACTTTTTAAAATATAATCATGCTTTCTTTTTCAGAACACCTTTCTCATTTGCAGCATTTTTGAAAAAATTAGGTCCATTTACACATCCTAACTAAATTCCACACCACACTGTCACCCTGCGAGGGTGTAATAATCCAATGCCCCAATAGCGACTATTTGGTTTGTTAACTGCTGAAGTCGATATGAGCTTCGTCGCTCTTTTCTGCACACCACCATAATTGAAGACAGATTTTTCGTAGTAAGATTTAATAATAATAAAGCGATGTTGATTCATAAAACGTGCCATAACAAATTTTCTACGTCTGCACTGCTCAACTACCAAATATGAACTGTTAAAATTGAAACAAACGAAAACGGCGACCAATATAAGTAATAAAAGTATTTTTTGGCCAATCAGTTGTTAATATGCATGCATATTTCTGGAAGAAATTAACAGCATAATAGAATAATTAGCGGTTTTTTATTATCATTTATTAAAAACTATTTGTCCTTTAATATTTTTCTGTTCAAAAATCTCTGCACCTCTCTTAGAGGGGTTCTTGGAAGGTCTGAAAAATGTCTCTTAGCAAGCTTATATAGTATACAGCAACAAAAGTAGCTACAATTTAAGAATTACATAATTTTTGTATAGGGCTCGAATCAGTGCAGTTCCGTCACTGGAAACGTCACATGTTTTTGTGACCGCATGTTTAGTACGTGTACAAAGCATCAATTTAACGAATGTAATATTCGTACGCAGTCACTTGTATCGTAATGAAATGAAAATATAAGAATAAGAACAGAACAGAAACAAATAAACTATTATAATAGACTAAGTAGTCCTAAAAAGGGTTGATGTGATCCAAAAATCTGATCAAAGAAAAGAAAATAGAAGTACGTTGAATTTAACCTAAAAACCTATGCACTACACACAATATCAAATGGAAATAAATAAGATATCTATAAGAAAATATATAACAAAAAACAAAGCTGTTAAATAAACAACAAACTAAATAAATAAAAATGTTTAGAAATTACTATAAGTTAGGTATGTGAACACAAGTATCAAAACACATCAGAGCGTATTATAAAATGTCAAATGTAAACATTTTATTTAGCGATAAAAATACAAATGTCCCTATATTAAATAAACACTTTTAAAATTTGTAAATCTTCAAAATGACTATCGAGCACAAACTAAATATAACTTCAAAAGGTATGTTTTAGTAAAATAAAAGAGTGAATAGCAATATTAGTCTATAATTCACATGCAAAAAAAATCGATTTAGTTATTTTATCGCCACTAAGTTTGTCATTGAAATTATGACGCAAAATGACCAACTGCGTTGACTGAACGACTGACCTATTTTATAGATCTCTAAGACAATTATTGTTTCTAATTTTGAGTATGTTATTAGTTATTTTTATTTTGAGTTACCAATTTAGCACCGGATATACATATTTTTTGAACATTTAAAAGTCGTCAAACAATACATATCTGTAACAAAAAATATATTTTTAGAACGGAAGAGATACAACTGCTAACGATATAACATGAGTAATTTAAAAATTTCTGGGACTCGGCCATATTTAGTTATTCTCAATTTCTTTTCTCAATGAATTAGTTCTAAGAATTAATACATTTAAAATCATTCTGGAATACACGAGAGTAATTACAGGGTGGGCAAAGGATGAACGATGTGTTTCGGCTACCATTTTGGAATGGCGTACAGCAAAATCTCGCGTATAATACGCACCAGTGTATAGTACGCAACCCATTTTTAAGAGTACAATTTCCGGAAAAATTGTTATATTTTACAAAAATTTACTCGTATATAATACGCACCTACGATATTTTACGGTATTTGTCATTTCTAGCATTTTAGAACCGAGTAGAGCGCAAGTTACAAATTTATAATGGGGCGCTACACAGTACAACCATTCGTTATTGTGAATTATTTATTCAAAACCTGTTTTTGGTTATGGTGGTCTTAAGAAAATTTCGATATATTTTAGTTCGCAAAATCTAGCTTCAAGACACACTATTACGGTTTGTGAAACAACTATAACATGATATGACTAATGAGACAGTATAATATAGAAACTGAACGAGGGCGATGTGTTGTGAAGCCAACACCCTCTTAGGCGGAACGCGGGAAGGTGCCCCGAGGAGTTGTGCGTGTTGCTAACATCCAACGTCATATAAACCATACGCTATAAAACCTCATTGCTAACATCAATGTTTTGCCGATAAGAATTGCAAGTAAAAATATGTTTTTTAAAACAGTAAACTGCAAACTTTAATAAAATAATTTTCATAAATAATATTAAATTAATCTTAATTTATTAGTATATTTTTAAGATAATTAGTAGTTTTTTTTTTTTTTTTATTATTTAACTTTTATGGTCTTTGACACTTAGGCAATTACCCAAATATACAGGTTTTTAAATTACATATATTTAAAATACAATATGATCGAAAAAAAAATGTCTTGAATTTAAAATGTACAGTGGACAATTTTGTTAATATAAAAATAAATTAATTCCTTGTCTCTTTAGACACCTTTTTTCTCGATCATATTGTATAGCAATGCTTCAGACACTTTCTAAATTTAAAACGGGCAGATATTATATCATTTATTCCAAGATAAATTAAAATTTATCTGACAAATTATAAAGATGTATATCTATAATCAGTGCTGGGTAAAATACTTTTCTGATGTATTCGAAGTACTGAATCTATGTACTTTAATCTAGAATACTTTAGTCTATGTACTGAATACAAATATTTTTTTTAAAGGAAAAACTATATGTAATATTTTAATTAAACATTACTTTTTGGTATTTAAAATACTAAATAGTTGAAATATTCTTCACAACTCTTTAAATGCAATTTATGGCAATATTATTAAAACTTGGAAGATGATGGAAAGGTAAATTAGTAAAATAACACAACAAAACAATCACAAACACTATATGACGCTGGCGTTTTTCCTATTGATAGCTGAACAAAATAATTGTAAATTAGGCAACTTGTTATACTCCTCGGGGTCAATCCCCCTTTTGTCTCCACAGGGTCTTGGTTTCATAACAAAAAATGCTAAGGCATAGAGCGTGCTGAGTCTATTTATATGACGTCAATGGATATGACTATACCACGTCTGCACTGTACCGTACCGCACATTCAATGAAAAATGAAGAATTCGTACGTGAGAGTGTATCAGAATACCTGAACACTTCAAGCACACGCCGTGCGCACGGATTCAGATTTTGTCGATATGTCGATATTGTCGATATACCGAATCATAATGAAGAAATTCCCGAATAAAATTCAATTGGCGCAGATACTGTTGAAACACATTTTGACCTTAATGAGAAGGGACCTTAATGACTATGCGAACAAACAGAATAGACTCTTCTGGAGTACTGAGAACCCAAAATTGATACACCAACATTTCTATCCACCGAGAGTGCCTGTTCAGCACGGTATGTGGTCTGAAGGTGTTATCGAGATCATTTTTACCGACCGCCAACATATATAAGGGAGGTATTGTGATCATACCGATTTTGACATTTCGAGATTTCGATGGATCTCCACGAATTGCGGTCCCTACATAACGTTTTGACTATTTTTAGCATGATGTCTGTCGGTCTGTCTGTCCGTCCGTCCATCCATCCGTCTGTCTGTCTGTGTACACGTGCAGAGCAAATTCGGCTAAAAGGATTTTTATAAAGCTGCATATTTAAGCTTTTGACATCAATGGCACGAGATGATTAACTTTTGGTAAGAATCGGTTGACTAATAATGGGAGTTTACTCGTGCCGATTTTAAGATTTTTGCTAATATTTAGCAACAGAAAAATATTTCGAAAAAAATTATTTAACAAAAGTTGCTATAAATGCAATAACTAATAACTTTTATTTGAGACGTTTTTTGATAAAACGAAAATTTTTACTTACATGTAACGTTTCTATGGTCATGATAAATAATAACTCTATTAGGCCATTGAATATTAGGCCAAGTTATTTCTACTCTGCTGCTAGAATGTATTTTATACAAAAACTTTATAATGGCGGTCGGTCCTATAGTGGCCACAGCTGATTTTTAGAATACGCCACGGTAAATGCTGATAATTGTTGCTAGCGAGCGCTACATGATTCGTCGCTTTAAACCTCCACAAATTAAAACCAGCCCTACATGCTATACAATGTAAATAGAGCGCATAACAAAAGATCTTCCGCGAAAAAAATTTTCTTGACAAATAATATCAAAATTTGATATTTGTAATTGGTCACCAAGACCAGTGTATTTAACATCGCCAGATATCTTTTTATGGTTCTACGTAAAAAGAATGTTCTATGCCAGCGATTGGGAACGTACGACGATTTCAAGCGATCCACAAAAAAGAAAACCATTGTGATTTCAAAGACTCAAAAAGATTAAATATAAAAAAATGCATTATCAAGTCAACCAATGCAATCATAGATAGAATATCATTTTACGACATTTTTTTTTCTTTTCAAGAAATTATTAAACGCAATTTTAGCAATATTTGTTTCAATTGTGAGCTGTTATTTTCTTCAATAAATTTTATAAAATCTACAAAAAAAAAAAAAGAAATACAACATAGGAAATAAAATTTCTAGGTACAAATTATCTATGTACACTGCTTAACTAAGTCAAAGCAACAAGCTTTGTTTTGCATGCAACTTCAACTGCAGTAAATTTTTAATTCAACTTGCATTTAAGTCTTTAGACATCACAGAATCGCATAGAAAAGTTACAGCCAGCTTTTCCTGATTTTACTGGCACTAACGTGAAAGAAGTCTGACTTTTAGTCATGTTTCCTATATCTGTCAGTCTTATTTTGTATATCTAATGTCACGTATGTTCACTAACGCATTCGATAATTGTTAAAATTTTGTAATTTTGACTAATTTTGTTATGGAGCGTCAGCATTTATCTAATAACGAAAAGTTACGGGCTATGTATTTGTCAGTTATGGTGACGGGATCAGGATACAGAGGATGTGACCGAAAGGTATCAACGACGTGGAAATATAACTACTGCTATTCAAGACTGATTTATAGTGTTACAAGCTAGACGGCGGAAGACAGCAACTTGTATTGCGGCGCGTATGTTACTTGAAACACTACAGAACGCCCATGGAGTGTTGGTTTCTCACCAAACTATACGAATACGACTACATGAAGCTGGACTACATGCTAGACGTCCAAAAAAAGTAACTACTACATTGGACTGAACAAGAATGGGGTTCAATCTTAATTACAGACGAGTCCCGGATCGCCCAGATACACGAAGAATGAAAGTATGGCGAACAACTGGTGCATTAGAACGGGCAAAACATGTTCAGGAAGTACATTTTCTTAGAGCTGGCACATTGATGGTTTGGGCTGGAATCATATTGCACCATAGAACCGACCTCGTTTTTTTGGACGGCTATATGGACCAACATAAGTATATAAATCAAGTACTCGCACCTGTTGTACGTCCTTTTTCATGTGCTGCCAGTCCAAAATTTCACTTCATGCAAGATAATACTCGTCCTCATACAGCGCGGACAGTGCGAGATTTATGGATTTATGAGGAGAATAATGCCGTTTTGCCTTGGCCAGCCCAGTCTGCGCATCTAAACCCCATCGAACATGCATGGGATATGCTTCAAAGAAGGATTGCACCACTAATGGATGAAATTCATACCCGTGCAGCATTCAAAAATGCTTTAGAAGAACAATGGGCACAGATCCCTCAAAGGTTATTAGACAATTTAATTGTGAGCTGTAGTTACAACCAGAGTGACCAGGTCTCAGGGTTTCACCCGTAGTCTCAGGGTTTCACCTAGAGTCGCAGGGTTTCAACATCGTTTCTTCGGGCTCCGGGTTTTGTTATAAAATCTCCGGGTTACGCTAATTGTATCTAAAATTAATGTAAATGGTTTAGTGCAATGATAATAACATAGTTACGTTTATATTATTATTATTATTATTATTATTATATAATCATAGCAAATCTCGCGCACAGTGCCTGCGTATATCTAACTCTTTCTATTTCCGATCACGCCAACGGTTAAAGCCGATTAGCCGGCTATGTAGAGCCTACAGCAGTCGCCGACTATTTGTCTGTACTGTGCCACCAACTGCTGCACTCGGACTATCAACTGTCAGCCGGTGTACGAATCTGACAGCAGCGACTGATGGTTGATGGTCGATGGCCGTTGTTAATGTTTTAGGAAATAAAAACAAAATTGAATCAAATATTGTACTCCCGATTTTTTTTTTTTTTTCAGGTTTTACCTAAACTGAAATCTGGTCACCCTGGTTACAACCCGTGGGACTAATACAACATATTAAATTGTATACATTAAAAAAATAATAATTTACAATAAAAAAGTGTTCTTAAATAATCATTGTTGTGTTCCATTTCTAATCAAGGTATTGTTTATTAGTGCTTTAATAACAAATAGTTTTAGTACAAAAAATTAGGCACAAATTTGATATTTTTTTTCTTGGTGTGCGATGAAAAAGGGCTTACAGAGCAGTACATTGCCATTTTGTACGACAACTTTTACGAGGGTTACCTTTTATGTTTTTACAAACGACCACTAGATGGCAATATTCAATTGTGTCATTACTCTATTCGTAAAATTTTACATTTGTTATTGTGATATCAGTGGCAGATTATAAATTGACCGAGTAGTTTGTTGACAGTGAGCATTTAAAAAAACAAGTTTGTTTAAAAATGGATATTACTCGTGAAAGTTTTCGTTGGATGATTTTAGTACAGGCCTAACTCAACAACAATGCATAGATCCGCTTCGTTCAACTTTTGGTAATGAAGCACCATCAGAAAAAACTGTTTACAATTGGTTTGCAGAATTTCGTAGTGGTCGTGCGTCCGTCAGTGATGAATCTCGTGAAGAAAAACATCGATGCTGTGCGCAAATGATTGAAGAAGATTGGCATGTGACTTACCGTGAGATAGAGGCATTCTTTGGCATATCGCAGACTGCAGTATATTCGATTTTGCATGAACATTTAGCTGTGAAAAAAATGTGTTCCCGATAGATTCCGCATAATTTGACCAAAGCATAAAAAAGGCTCGTATTGATTGATGTAAGTGTTTCCCAAAGTTGCGACATCTATGTAACCCTTCTAATATTTTTGAAAAACTGAAGTACCCCCCCCCCCACACACATTCGGAAAAATCGCATATACTTTATTAACAACCAAAAGAATATTTATTATTTAAAATTTTTGTACATGCATTTTTATGTTGCCAGAACGCTTGTAATTAAATAATTATAATGGTAATAATAATAAATGATAAGTTTTGTTATAAAATCTCCGGGTTACGCTAATTGTATCTAAAATTAATGTAAATGGTTTAGTGCAATGATAATAACATAGTTACGTTTATATTATTATTATTATTATTATTATTATATAATCATAGCAAATCTCGCGCACAGTGCCTGCGTATATCTAACTCTTTCTATTTCCGATCACGCCAACGGTTAAAGCCGATTAGCCGGCTATGTAGAGCCTACAGCAGTCGCCGACTATTTGTCTGTACTGTGCCACCAACTGCTGCACTCGGACTATCAACTGTCAGCCGGTGTACGAATCTGACAGCAGCGACTGATGGTTGATGGTCGATGGCCGTTGTTAATGTTTTAGGAAATAAAAACAAAATTGAATCAAATATTGTACTCCCGATTTTTTTTTTTTTTCAGGTTTTACCTAAACTGAAATCTGGTCACCCTGGTTACAACCCGTGGGACTAATACAACATATTAAATTGTATACATTAAAAAAATAATAATTTACAATAAAAAAGTGTTCTTAAATAATCATTGTTGTGTTCCATTTCTAATCAAGGTATTGTTTATTAGTGCTTTAATAACAAATAGTTTTAGTACAAAAAATTAGGCACAAATTTGATATTTTTTTTCTTGGTGTGCGATGAAAAAGGGCTTACAGAGCAGTACATTGCCATTTTGTACGACAACTTTTACGAGGGTTACCTTTTATGTTTTTACAAACGACCACTAGATGGCAATATTCAATTGTGTCATTACTCTATTCGTAAAATTTTACATTTGTTATTGTGATATCAGTGGCAGATTATAAATTGACCGAGTAGTTTGTTGACAGTGAGCATTTAAAAAAACAAGTTTGTTTAAAAATGGATATTACTCGTGAAAGTTTTCGTTGGATGATTTTAGTACAGGCCTAACTCAACAACAATGCATAGATCCGCTTCGTTCAACTTTTGGTAATGAAGCACCATCAGAAAAAACTGTTTACAATTGGTTTGCAGAATTTCGTAGTGGTCGTGCGTCCGTCAGTGATGAATCTCGTGAAGAAAAACATCGATGCTGTGCGCAAATGATTGAAGAAGATTGGCATGTGACTTACCGTGAGATAGAGGCATTCTTTGGCATATCGCAGACTGCAGTATATTCGATTTTGCATGAACATTTAGCTGTGAAAAAAATGTGTTCCCGATAGATTCCGCATAATTTGACCAAAGCATAAAAAAGGCTCGTATTGATTGATGTAAGTGTTTCCCAAAGTTGCGACATCTATGTAACCCTTCTAATATTTTTGAAAAACTGAAGTACCCCCCCCCCCCACACACATTCGGAAAAATCGCATATACTTTATTAACAACCAAAAGAATATTTATTATTTAAAATTTTTGTACATGCATTTTTATGTTGCCAGAACGCTTGTAATTAAATAATTATAATGGTAATAATAATAAATGATAAATAACAAATTATACTCATAGTATAAATAACATTTATTATTTTATATTAGTCAATGAGAAGGCTGACATTGTATATGTTGAGACAACAGTACGATGCGCCGGCTCTCACTGTAAGGTGTAAATTAATACTTACTCGTCACACATTTGCAGCGTACCCCCTACAAACCCTTCCCGTACCCCCAGGGGTACGCGTACCACACTTTGGGAATCACTGATGTAAGGGAATGCTAAACAAATTCAACCTAGGCACTGCAAAATCCGTATACAACATCGTTACATGTGACGAAACTTTGATTTATTCATATGAACCGGAAACTAAGCCAAAATCCACTGTTTGGGTCTTCCAATATGAACCGAAACCTACAAAAGTTGTTCGTTCACGAAGCACTTTTGTAGCGCAAGCACATTTTCAAGAAAATGATCGCTTGTTTCTTCGGTTATACTGGACATATCGCAACCATTCTTTTAGAGCAGGGGCCGGAAACATTTTGGAATAGAAGAGCCATTTTAGCTAAAATCGTACAAAAAATAAAATTTATGGAGCCGCCGTTTTTATTCGATTTATTTATTCATTATTTCAGTATTTACAACTGATACACATATACAAATGTAACTTTTAAAAAAAAGTTAGTTTTCTCTAAATACAATAAATTAAAGGGTGTTAAGTTCAGCTCCTTTAACAAAGTTCTCGTAACGAAAAAAGTGTTCCTATTAACGGAACAAAATGAAAAGCCCATTACAAAAATGCGCCATATTTCGCCGTGCGTAAAAAATTTGCGCCATTTTTCGCCGTGCGTAACTTATTATTCGAAAGATCTTTTTAACCGTGAAAGAGCATTTTTACCGTGCTTATCTTGCAGTTTGATAGATCTTTTCAACCGTACATAGCTTACTGTTCGGAAGACCCAATTTTACTGTGCATAAACCTTTTTTCATCTTGAGTAACTTACCGTTCATAGACCAATTTTATCGTGCAAAAACCTTTTTTCACTGTGATTAACTTACCGTTCGAAAGACCTATTTTACCGTGCGGAGGATCTTAATTAGAGATGGGTCAGTACACTGACCGAAGTGACACGGTTCACCAAATTGAAATGAGCCGGCTCACGGCTCACTGTATAGTTTCAAGTTTCAAGGATACGATTGGTCGAGCGATTGTGAGCAGTGACCGGAGTGATCCGGATCTGGATCGATGTCATGTTGAACTTCGCGAGAACTCGGCTTGTACTGTATTATCATAAAGTGTATTATTTATTGTCATCAATTTGTAGGGCAGTTTATTTGAAACTAATAGGCTTAGTCTGTGTTTTCTTACAACCATACTATATAAAAATATTAAAAATATTGCCCAAATCCCAGATGTCCGATTTATAAGGGCAATAAACATCGCCATAAACTTAACACATCTGGTTTAAAATACAGTAGCTACATAAAGTGAATTGTTTGTTTCAAAAATGTTAGATAAGAACCGGGGCTAAGCGACGTTCTACATACGAGCGAACGACCGACAACTGACCGGGTCTAAGCGACGTTCTACCTACGAGCGAACGACCGACAACTGACCGGGTCTAAGGAAGAGCCGGCTCTAAGCGACGTCTACCTACGAGCGAACGACTGACCGACCTGTGTCTCGGGATCATGTTTACAGTTCATATATTGCAAGAGCCGGCTCTAAGCGACGTTCTACCTACGAACGAACGACTGACCGACCTGTGTCTCGGGATCATGTTTACAGTTCATATATTGCAAGAACCGGCTCTAAGCGACGTTCTACCTACGAACTAACGACCGACCTCTGTCTCGAAAACATGTTTACTTAACCGGATCACTGAGCCGGATCAATGAACCGGCTCAACAAACTGAACGACCTCCACTGATCCGGTTCCGCAAACTGAGCCGAAATTCCCATCTCTAATCTTCATGTGCCTTTAATATTTCCCCTAAATAAAATGATATTTTTTATAACCATTTATTTCATTTATGTAAACGTAAATACAACAAAGTATTACAAAAATAATATAACCATTATTAATTTTAATGTTTAATGCAATTTTGGACTTGGCATTTTTCTGCCAATTTTGTCAAATTTGGAGTGTATTTCGTGCATTCCAGAAACAGTTCCGCTTTTAGACTTGCATCCGTTCTATGTTGCAGTCTGTTCTATGTTTGTTTTTCATGTAGTTCATCGAGAAAAATTATTCGCAAATGTATGTGGACCCAACTAAGGCTAAATCCCAAAAACTATTCTTCTGGCATTAGAATAGTTAGCTGGAAAGGAGTTTAACCAGCATTTAAATATAATGTCCTGTGGTATTTCCTGCATAGTTGTCTCATTTTTTTCTAGTGCTAGTGTAGCGAACATTACACTGTAGCGGCGTTTTCTATACACATCTACATTTTTTTAAATTTACTTAACACACGAGATTTTTTTTTGTAACTGTAGGTTCTGTGTCGGTCAGATTTTTATTGAAAATTTAAGAGCCGCACTTTCTTCAGTAAAGAGCCGCATGCGGCTTCGGAGCCGCGGGTTCCCGACCCCTGCTTTAGAAGATCGGAGAACAGTTAATGCTGAATGGTATACAATAATTTGTTTGTCAGAAGTCATCGACAAAATCAGGAAAAACAACCAAAAACGTCGCATCTTTCTTCATCATGACAATGCAAGCTCCCACACAGCACGTCAAACAATTGAATATATGAAAGATAAAAACATCGAATTAATCTCTCATTGCCCGTATTCACCTGATTTATCCCCTAACAATTTTTTTTTGTTCCCCAATGTCATACAAAAAATGCGAGGAAAAAATGCGAGGAAAAATGCTGCGATTTTCATGCCTCAAGAAGCTGTTGAAGCCTTCGAAAACCATGTTTTTGAGATACCTACTTCAGAGTGTTTAGCTGGCTAATATGGTTGTATAAACTAATGGCCAATAACACAATATAAATAAAAATAAAAAAAACTTCAGAGTGGAAATTTTTTTCGAGAATTGGTTTGAACGCATGCAAAAGTGTATAAATCTTAAAGACGAATATTCTGAAGAGCAATAAAACAGTTTAAAATATATCAACAGTGCTATAGCAAGGATCTCTTTAAAATCAGTTACTTGATTTTGTGTTGTGATACCCCCTTGTACATCGGAAAAGAATTTACAAATACAGAACCCAATATCTATTCCAAAGCTTGCTTTCGGTACCATCTTGTTCCCCGTCATGAGTAATGAGACTACTCGTTTATTTGATCTGAAAGATCAACTTATATTGAGCCTATATGAAGTTATATAGATGAACTTGGTGTCTCAAACGAAGTTGTCAAAAAGAACTGGGAGGAAGGTTATTTTCAAAATATTTCATCACTAGAAACCATATTTATATAGTACCTGGCAATTAAACTGAAACAAAATTCTCTAGCAAACTCAAAATTTTGCATATACATCCGAGCTCAACGTATTAATTGAGCAGCGCAAGGAAATATTTTCGTAATGTAGCCCCTTGCTCTTAGATTCATAGAAGAAAATTGATTTAAAAACGTTATTGTGAAATGCATAATTTTCACTTCACAACAATTTTTAAACTAACTTTTACCATGTATTATTTTCACGTGCAAAAATATAAGAGGAAAACAAAAATAAAAACTAACTAATCTTCTAAAGTGGGTTTTACACGATTCAATTTATTGATCAATTAATTGAAAAAGTTGACATTCAATTAATTGATGTGTGTAAAGTGTAAAAATTTCGTCAATTAATTGACAAAAAAATTGATCAATTTATTTTGAAAATAGAACAAGTTCTATTGCTCATCAATTTTTCAGGGAATTATAGGTATATTTTTATCTGCTAAGATAGTGCCAACTGTTTAGTTGTAGCATAACCTCGAAATATATAGTTTGTGTTTCGTTTTCAAATGTGACAGAACCTCGAACGTTCTAATTTACCATCATCTAGGTTATTTCTTTTGTTTTTGTTCACAGCTCGTAACTTTGTGAAGATCTTTTCAATATTTTCATTCTGATAAATATGTCAACATGTTTTACAGTTGGACATGTAAGAGTTTTCAAAAAAATTGATAAATAAATTGATGTGTGTAAAGTGATGCTTTTGTTTCCAAGATTACCAATAAATTTTTCAATTAATTGACAAAAAACTTGATCAATTTATTAATTGAACTGTGAAAAACCAACTTAATAATTTGAAGGAAGACGAGCTATTACAATCTATAGCAATATTTTGAAGAAAATACTGGTAAACAAAATTCATTGCTCTTAACTACAAACTTTAACATTTTTTTATAAAACACATTATAAAATATCTCCAAGTATTTTCTGCACTTTACATGCCAATAATTTTTTATAATTGTGTCGCTTAATGTGTGATGTCGCCAATATAAGAAATAAAGAATATGCGAGAAATGTGGAATTCTTAAAGGTATTTATTAAGTTAAATGGGGGTCGATGAACCAGAGACTATCTCACATTTATTTATATATTAATGATTTCGTTTTAATTTATGATTATTTCTCCACATGGTCACTATCCGAGGTGTCATCATTTGAAATATATGGTATGTTAGATATTTAAGATCTTGATGACTAGGATGGAGGTCAATATCGAACAAATATTACTTAGACGAGATTGGTAGGTCTCTAATGTCACAACAGACAGTGTTTCGAGTTACCGTTTAAATTTATATTTATGATTTTACAATTTAAGAACTGATTTCATAGTTACCAATGGCGAAGTTTTCAGGCATGCTAAATTTATAATATGAGGGCCATTTGAAAAGTTCACTACCTTATGTATAGATGTTGGTATAACTACAAATTTTGCTGGATTGTATTTCATACTTGTTTTATAAACAGATGCGGTTATCACCTCTTCGGGTTGACCCGGACCCTCCGGTTTTGAAGGATATGCCTGGGTTCCGGGTTTAATCATTATTTCTCAGTACCGCAAAACAAAAAATATATAATTTATTTTTATATAATACCTACTCATTATCTTATACGCATCCAAATGACTTTCTGTCTCCCGCTTATCAAATGATTTTCTGAATTTCTGCGCTCCGATCTTCTAGTGATTTTATAAATTTCTCCTCATCCGCTTCTCAAATGATTTTCCGAATTTCTGCCACCCATTCGTTAAGTGGGTAACACTCAATTTTTTATTTTGTCTCTGAGTCAGACTGAGGCGCTATATGGCTACCCT
Organism: Liopterus haemorrhoidalis; assembly: GCA_963971575.1. Lineage (NCBI taxonomy): Eukaryota > Metazoa > Arthropoda > Insecta > Coleoptera > Dytiscidae > Liopterus > Liopterus haemorrhoidalis. The sequence goes on from OZ020611.1 coordinate 123,338,342, forward strand.
ACATAGACTGTTGTAAATAATTATATAAAGTCATCTTAGTGTATTTTATAAATGGATAAAATTGAACATAGTTAAAAAAGATCTAACGCCAAAAGAAATTTTTAACGAGATGAAGAACCTGGGTCCACTACTTCAGACCAGATAAATGGCGAGTGTGTATAAAAGAAAAAAAAAAAAAAAAAAAACATTGTTTCATCCACCGAAATGAAGATTTTGCTACGCCATCCGCTTTATTAACCTGATTCTCCGTTTGACTTCCATTCATTTCGAAACTTGAAAAAATTCTTTTGCTATTTTGAGTTGCTTAAGGAATCGCACTACCCGGATAGAATAATGGCACTAAACATGATTGGACATTAAGTTTGTTAATGTTCAGGGAGATATTGAAGAATAAATGTAATTTTAAAAATAAAAATACATTTTTTCATTAGTCATGAACTTTTCAAATGACTATCGTTTTAATAAACAACGATGTTTAAAATATATCTAAAGGCCCATTTTTAGTTTAAGCCATCTGGGCTACAGGGTGTGGGACATTTTTTTTTGTGCACAATTTTGGCAAAAATCTCGTCAAAATAATTTATTTTGCAAAAATAAAATTTTGATTGTTAATCCACGTACTAAGGGCTTTCATTTGATACCCTACACAGAATTTAAAAAAAAAAAAAAATTCCGATGAGCACATATTTGTTTATATTTTTAGGGGGATATGTTTTTTAGATGTTTTAGTATTTTTCCTATGTGCGGGTCAAAGAGTTGTATAAGCATGCCAAATTTCAACTCTTTAGGTTTAGCCGTTTGGCTACAATTCTTACCGAACAGACAGACAGACAGACAGACAGACAGACAACAAAATGACGGTATAAGGGTTTTTTTTTGTCATACCTACAAAACGCTAGAAACACAGAATAGCGTTCAGACATACAACTCGGCGATGGTGAGAAATTTCACTGCAAGTTATGAAATTGTATATTTTTTATTTTAAAATTAACGCTTTTAAAGTTGCATTACCTGTAAAGAGTAATTTTCAAAAACTTCTGAATTTAATTTAGTAGGTAATATTAAGTTCTTAAATAAATATGTGGAGTTCTCCTTAAATCAAATAAAAATGATTGAGTGTACATCAAAATTGTGGTGTCTGTAATTTGTGGGGAGCCTCCTGGTATATAAATGAAATATCATGGTTGGCTGATTAATTTTGAATATACATTTATATAGTTCATTCGTACTTAATCTGTTTTTCTGCAACAGATTAAGTACGAATGAATTAAGTACGAATGAACTATATATATATCGATGCAGAAATAAATAATCGACTATCAGCTGCTGCTAAGTCATTTGGAAGTCTTAGAAAAAGAGTATGGCTAAACCACGACCTCAGACTCGATACGAAACTTGCTATCTATAAAGCTGTAGTGCTACCAACCCTATTGTACGCGTCAGAAACATGGACCCCGTACCACCGACACTATCGCACTTTGGATAGATTTCACCAACGATGCCTAAGAACAATATTGAAAATAAAATGGCAGGATCACGTCGACAATATATCTGTTCTCAATAGGGCCAACTCCACCAGTATAGAGTGTTTGCTCATGAAAAACCAACTTAGGTGGGTCGGACACGTAATACGTATGCCAGGAGAACGCCTACCGAAGCAGATACTTTACTCTGAACTGCAAACTGGCGTTCGTAATGTAGGAGCCCCGAGGAAAAGATACAAAGACGTGATACTACAGACACTTAAAAATACAAACTTAAGCTGCCATAAATGGGAAGAGTTGGCAAAAAACCGGAATATATGGAGAAGAACTACACGGGAGGCATTATCCATGTATGAAATCCAAAGACAGCAAGCCGTACGAGCCAAAGCAATAGCGAGGAAACAGAAAACATCCGACAACAACAGCACGGCCGTGCTAACATGCCCTATCTGTGACAGACGTTTTACGGCCAAAATAGGTCTCTTTAGTCACCTTAGAGCACATGAAAGACGTAACACTCTATAAAATAAAGAGAAGAATAAAAATGTATATATGTATATATATATATATATATATATATATATATATATATATATATATATATATATATATATATATATATATATATATGTATATATATATATATTTATTGTGACTCCTATAGTCGAAATCGACGAAGGATTATTATTACTTAATCTGTACATCCGTCAAACTGAAAACACTCTAGATTCGCCAGCAATTTGTTATGATCCTTATGGGTCTTACAATTAAAATCAACATTTTAACTAACCTACTTTAATTACGATACGGGTTTAATATTTACATTATTTATACACTAAACTTACAATTATGATGATAACAGCTAAACCAAAAGATACACACATTCACCAACACTTAAATTCATGAGACGTATTTTACACACGTTCACTATATGTCCACTGGACACCAAAATCCTCTAACAACTCCGAAAACCATTTGTTTCTCACAAGTCTCTATGAATATGTTCTTTATCTCTTTAGCTGGACACTATTCTAACGTAAATACGGAATTACTGGTTACTTTTTTACTATACTCGTCCGATTACTCTAAATATCTCTAACCCATGAAGAACAGAATCTCACTGCCCTTATACTTGTCTTAACCTTATGACTGTCTAAAACTGAACCGACTGTAAATATCATCTCACATTCTTTTGAACTGTCCGTCTCGTGTTATCTTAAAACTTATATGACAATTTATTGGTAATATTTTAGATAGTATCTCACTAGAAATATAACCAAAACTAATATTTACTTTAAAGAGAAAGATCAATAGTTTTCCACATATCGTCCGAATACTTTTAATCTATTAATTTGACATATTAAGATAAATAGATTTTACGAATCCCTGTTCATGTTAAGTTTACATAGGTCTCAAATTCAATAATAAACAAGTCTGCACTTAATTGTTCCTTTCTAAGAAACAGATTATTTTTTATCATTTAATATTTTTTAATATTTCACCGTAATTGAATTCTGAAACAACACGAAAATTCCCCCCCTTACAAAAAGCGATTAAAAAAATCTAAAATAATAATGAGAAACAAATGCGAAATAAATAAGTAAATGAATCCTTATTTTTATTTCCATCTAGCACAAGATGTTCGGGATCTGGAAATTCCTAAGTAGGTAAATTAAACCGTGTTTTAAAATCATACTATTAGTCACATTTGTGAATAAAATGAATATCAATCACCTTGACCAATAGGCGGTACTACGAATGTTTTTAAGCAAGTTCTAAAATTCTGGAAAAAATAAATTTAGAAATATAAGAATACTATTGGTGTAGAATATGATATTCAGTTTATATTTTGCTAACGCTAAAATACTTCTTGCACATTACAGTGACATGACCAGTAAAATAATTTAATAATACCAAAAATAGTGGCTACAAGTCAACATTGAAAAATCGATGCGAATTGTGAATTTGCACATATTTCGCAATTAACGGCCACAGTAAGGAGATTACTACTACTATAAATACATAGTTATTCAGGATTTCTTAAACGGAAAGCGATGATACATATATAATGTAGAAATTAAATATAAAAATACTGCCTCACCGGGAATCGAACCCGTCAACCTAAAAATTTCTCATTCTCGTTCTAGACTACGAATATGATACGAAGGCTTGTGATTGAGTGTATGATATTAGTGCTGCCTTGTTGTGACGTTGTGACTACCATATCACGAACATTTTATTTCTGAAACAATACGAAAATTACCTCCCTTACAAAATTTATTTTGGTTTTCTGGAGCAAATAATAACAATTATATAATTAAAATTTTATTTTATTTTTTACATTTTATAAATTGTGATTACACAACAAGTCAACACTAATATAATATACTCAATCATATGCCTTCGTAGTCTAGTGGTCTAAAAAGATAAGTCTAGATTCCCGATGAAGCAGTATTTTGATATTTAATTTCTACATTATTACTAATATGATTGACTTTACGACCAAGGAAGCTACAGCAGGACACGCCATTATATCTTCGAAATATATTTTAGAACGTGTTTCAGCGTGTACAGGTGTCTCAGCAAGGAGTTTAAATATAATTAAGAACAAAAAGAATAAAATGTCTGAAGGTTAGTTATTTACGTATTTTATTATATATGATTATGGGTGCCATGAAAATCTGCGTAGAAACACATTGGATACCGATGAAAAAAAAAAATCAAAACTAGCAGAAAATTGTTGATGAAACGTATTGATATCAAAAAATTGCGAGCAAATTATTTATGTTCCGTAAAATCTTACCAGGAAGAAGATCGGCTAATAGTGTATGTAGATGAAACATATTCATGCAACACATACAAAAGAATACGGATGGAGTGTTAACTTAAACGAAGGTTTTATGAAACCTGTTACAAAAGGTCAACGCTCAATTATTGTACATTCAGATAGCGAGCAAGAATTTGGCCTAATTTCTGCTTAATATTCAAATCCAATTTAAAAACTGGGGATTATCACATGAGATGAATTTTCAGAAACTTCAAAATTGTTTACAAAACTCGCTCCAAACCTACCTGCAAGAAGCACAGTGGTATTTGATAATGCTCTATAGTACAATGTACAAAAGGATAAGACGCCTACATCACATTCAAATATGTGAAATGACATAATGGTTGAGGGAACGAAATATATCAAACAACAATAGTATGTTGAACTCAGATTTATATGAATTGATACTCCTTAATAAATTACGGTTTAGAAAACTTATAATAGACGATATTGTTTTAAAGCATAACCGCAATTTCTTAAGATTACCTCCCTACCACCCCAATCTCAACCCTATTGAGTTAGTAGGGGCAACACTCAAACAATATTTTGCACAGAAATAAATAATTTAAACCGAAGACATTAAAGAACATTGTATTACCTTTTTTAACATTTTTTCTGTTATAGAAATGCAATCACGCTGTAAGCGTGCTAAAAATTCATTGAGAATGTTACCCCCACGTTTTGTATAAATCTAAATGATAGTTAAACTGAGGGCAGTGATGAATCCGAAACCGACGATTTATGTGCAATAGACTTACAAAAATTAATATTACCTAATATCTTATACCCAAGAGAGTTAATACTCTTATTTCGGCACCTCGTCCCAACCATAAAGTAATGGTAGGCCATAGAAGAGGCGATACATTGTCGCTTCATGAAGTTATTTTACGGGTGCATGAACGTTTCGAGGAATGCTTACATTTCATATTTATGACTTCGACTTGTTTTACATATCACTTTCAGAATCAATATTAAGGGAAACGAAATTAAAATCATCTTAAATCACTATTGCATAGTTCCGTGAAAAATATTCAGTTGAAAGTTCCCTCCTAAATTTCTTTTGATTTATAACAAATAGACAAATAAATATGTTCATTGATTTATGCGATGTCAGCCATTAATAATTATTAAGTAATTTATTTAATTGTGTAAACCGTTTGCTGCATCCGTCCTACATGTTATGTTATCAAGAGATACACTGATAAATATCATTTTTATTGCCGATATGTCACATTAAACTGAGAGATGGTGGTATAGTACGCGGGTCAAAAATAACTGATAACGTTTACAATTCCACTGAAACTCATATCTGTTTATTTACATTTTATTTCCAGCAATATTTTCTACAACAAATGTGGAGAAAATAAGATACTGTTATGCTGATACAGTGGCGTAACTATAGGCTCGCTACGCCCACACCCGCGAGGGGGTCGTCACACCATTTAGAGGCCCATCGGACTTTTAAATGAGTTTTGGCGCAAAACAACAATGTGTTAAACAATATATTAAAAAGAATAAATAAAACACAAGATAAATAAATACAATTCTATACACATACTCATTAAAAGATATTTTGCACGGACGATAAAATTAGAATAAAATTATGTTCGAAAAAAGGAGCGGCCGATGGTAAGAGATATCACAGACCAAGATAAATAACCCATTAAATGCATATGTATTTTTGAGGTCGACATTTTGTCAGTAAAATAATATAATATGACTGAAAGAGAATTTGGAACTCACCCTTATATTATATGTATATATTAAAAAAGTAAAAATTAAAAAATAATTTTTCAACCAAACAAAAAATTCGATATTTATCGAAAATCTAATCTGATCAAAAAATTCTACTGAATTATTCCAGTTCCCATCAATGTACATTATTGAGAATTTTTTCAGATTTTTCAAAAGTATTCGACACAAAAGTGCTGCCATTAAAAAAAATACTCAAGGAAAGCATGTTAAATATATAGTTAATATATTTTTAATTCAAATTTCCCACAATACTGTATTTGCAGTATGTAAATCTTTCTCAGTTCGTAGAGCCACTTTTTGTATTTTTATTTTAAATGAAGTTCAAATAAAAATATCAAATAAAAATGTATAATATTCTAAAGGCTAAAAAAAAAGGGAAACAAACTTCGACTTTCGCGATCACTCGTATTATTTAACCGAACCCTCAAAGGGAACCCATTATTTGCACACCATTGCTGTAGACCGCTAATTTCATTAAAATATTGTAAATACTTAATTTCGTAGGTATACTAACCAAGAAACCCCAATATCCAGGGTCTAACTCATGCATAAGCAAACAAGGCATTTACTTAAGGTCCGTAAATTTTAGAGCCCGTGATATAAATATACTATATTGGCGGTCCTTTTTTGTCGTTTGGTCCAATTTCAATATTAAAAACATTTAAGTTAAGCTCTTAAACCTAGAGATTTAAAATTTGACATTGCCCATTAATTAATCTTGCATCCACGCTACGTCAATCGGATTTTATAATTGAAGTTTACTTACGATTTTGAAAATAAAAAAACATGCTTTTATGATGCCGAACAAAATTTGTATATCCATAAATTCGGATCAAACTTTAATCTTCCACCATATGAAATGTGATTTGGAATGTAATCCTACAAAAAATACACAGTTTATGACAATTATAAAGTATATATTTATTTTGATCTCGACATATAGTTTTTTGTCGCCTGTCGTTCTATAATTACACATTGTTTATGAAAAGTTCCCAGTATTACCATTTGACATTAGTGTTTGTGTAAACGAGTGGTTGCGATTAAAATGATTTACGATGTCTGACCGAAGAGTAGCCTTATAATTTGCCCGTAAGTGTTAAAGTAATTTTATCTAAATCATTAAATAATGACACTTCTATTGTTGTTAATAAGAGATAATTAAATATTGAGGCAAATTCTATGTTAACCGTGGTATATAACTGTTTATATACTGCACAACATGACTAAATTTTCTGGATTTCATGGATATAAAGCAGAAACCCTTATACCGTCATTTATGTGTCTATCGCACGGGTTGGCAAATGACCCCAAATGGGACGAAAATAAAAATTTCTGCACTAATGCAGGCTCAAAAACATATAAATACTTATGTTCCTTAATTTCCGTTTTAAGAGCTTTCTTTTGACACCACAATATTTCTGTTGTGAAATATTCGCAAAAATCTTAAAACTGACACGAGTAAACTCTTATTTCTAGATGACCGATTTTTACCAAAAAATGATCAACTCATACTATTGATGTCAAAAGCTTAAATATGAAGTTTCATAAAAATCATTTTAGGCGAATTTGCTCTGCACGTGTACACGGACCGACAGACAGACCGACATACAGACAGACAGACATTTTAAAAATAGTCAAACGTTATGTAGGGACCTCAATTCGTGGAGATCCATCGAAATCTCGAAATGTCAAAATCGGAATGATCACAATACCTCCCTTATTAAAAAAGTAAAAATTAAAAAATAATTTTTCAACCAAACAAAAAATTCGATATTTATTGAAAATCTAATCTGATCAAAAAATTCTACTGAATTATTCCAGTTCCCATCAATGTACATTATTGAGATTTTTTTCAGATTTTCAGATTAACCTATCTAGGAAATAGGGTCGGGGACAAAAGTATTCGACACATTTTGGCGAAAATTTGATTTTTCCAAAATATAAACTTATTGGTTTATCCACGCATTTGGAAGTTCATGTGTAGATATATATTATTTTCCATTGAATACATATTTGTTTATGTTTTTCCTGCGACGTGTTTTTTTTTTTAACTCTCAATAATTTTCCTTTATGTAGGTCAACTTTCTAGGTCCAAACCTTGAATGTAGGCACCGCTAGTAAAGTTGACATATTTGGTACAGAATACGGGAAAAAAGTATAGTTTCAGTTCCGTATTATGTAACAAGTTACGGGCCCAGGCGTCCTGTTAAAATAGAGTAATTTTAATTAAGTGAAAATAAAACTTCCTGCCACAAAATTCTGCGTTTTGAGTGAAAACCCGAACATGTTGCAATATATAGAAAGTATCAATTTGTATTTACCTCTTTTGAGTAGCCTAGCGCCCAACGCCCCTTACCTTCTAGCGCCCTTCTAGGGCCCCCCACTTTTGGCATCATTGTCCTAAATATTCATCACGCTCTGTTGACCTCAATCACTTGCCTAGCCCGGAAATTTGTGAAAATTTGCACTTTATATTTAGTTTTTAAACTTTATAATGGACTGTAAGTTTAACATGAAAGTTTGGGAAACACTAGCATGTAGTTTAGTTAAGTACAATTTTTTTACTGCCAAGACATATCCGGAAGAATGTTACACTCAAAAATGTATGTTAAAATTGCTTAAGCAATATTTATTTGTTGAGTTATTTAAACCAAATTGTTTCCAAAATATATATCCACCAGATTCAAGCTGCTTTAAAAAAATATATATACTTATGAATAATTTAGAATATAACGTAAAAATGTTTTGAAAAGTACCCGATCATAACCTAAGAGCAAAAATTCTAAAGATTTTTATTACATCGTAAATTCACAAAATACATGTGAACATCTTCAGCTCATTTGATTACAGTATTTATGACTCCCTCATTAAAAAGCCATAAAACAACAATTTAACATATCCAGCTCTGGGTAAAAACGCAAAATTCCGTTTGTAAATAGTATGATTATCGCCCAATTATGCGTGGAACGACTGTAGTGAAGTCGAGTGATGAACAGGTTGGGAGATATATCTCTGCTCTGATTTATTCCGTCTTATTTGCATAAGCCTAAGTGCGGTCGGCGACACACTCGACAACAAGCCGCGAAGTAGAGAACCTATAGCAAAACGCGGCCCAATTGACGGTAACATCAGCATCAACGCATTACTTCTACTGATCGTAGAAATCTCGTGTCGTTCAAACCAGTAGTGGAGAGTTAGATATGAAGCATCCACCTTTTTCTATACAGAAAACAATACAATTAGACCCCGAATAACACTCAGGATTGAGTACTAGAATTTAGAAAATTAAACGGTGTTTTTTTCAAGAAACGCTTCTAACAAGTACGAAATTCAGTACAAATGCTTTTATTTTAATGACAACATTTCTCTCATAAATAATTAACATCTTTAGATGGAATATCAATGGCATAAATGTTCGCTCACATTAAATGTACCTACATGTTTAAATTTGCTTACATAAACAACAGCAAACGACACATACAACAAATATTTAGTTTTATAAAAAATTGAAGATTTGTCAGACGCTTGTTTTGACATAATAATTAATTTATTTCTGAAATTATGAATTCAAAAAAATTAGAGATGTTATGTTTTACGAGAACACGTGTGGACTTGCGGCTAAAATGACAAAATACGAATGAATGAGAAGTTAAAGGAGGGAACTATTTCAAAAGAAAAGTTCGAAATTGGATTCATAGATTTCAATTAGGGGTACCGGATTTTGAAAATGAAAATTTAATATTTATCGAAGAAAAAATAAAAATTTTAGGGTTCCGTAAGTGTGACCACTAACACTTCACTCATGTGTCTGTCTATCTGCTGCATGTAGCAGATATTGCTGCCAAGCGGCTGAAAATAGAAATTTAACCCACATATACGAGGGTTGCCTCTTATATTTCGGGGTTGCGTTAAACTAGTGCTAGTGCATCTGGCAACTGACGCTTCTATCGTAAAGTTTGGCATTTTTGACGGTACACGTACTCAGAACGTTTTGACGTACGAGCTCTATTTGTGTTGTTTACACTAACTTGAAAAAATTCATCTCGGCTAAAAATGGAATTAAATCATGAACATTTTCGAGCGATTATTTTTTACAACTTTCGACGTGGATTAACCCAACAACAGTGCATCGATGAACTTAATTCGACTTTTGGCGATGAAGCACCATCAAGGACTACTGTTAATCGATGGTTTGCCGACTTACGTAGAATGTGCAAAATATCATTTTTGCAAAAAGAAATATTTTAAGGTTTCCCAAAAATGTTCCAAACATTTTTCTGTCCCACATTCTATAACACTTAAAATCTGAAAAATCACAGTAATACACATTGATGTGAACCAAAATAGTACAATCAAATTTTTTAATCAGTTTAGTTTTTCGAAACATTTTCGTTGTAGGATCGTTAAAAAAATGTTATTTTATCAATACTAATATCATTATTTTAATATTTATTAGGAGGTATCAAAAATTCTTGAAAATTATATTAAGCAACGATTTTTTTTTTTACATAACACGATTTTATTTCTACAAAAGTGTTTCCAAAATGTTTGTACAACCTGCCAGATCAAGATTCTGAAAAAAAATTAGTGCAATGCACATTGATGTGACCCGAAATAATATAAAGGGATTTTTTTATTAGATTATTTTTTCGTTATACAAGATATCGAATTGGATGAATTTTTGAACAAATATTTTGTATAAGGAATTAAATTAAACCAATTAATGCTGAATTTAAAGAAGTACGTACATTGATTAAGAAAAAAATATTTTGACACAATTACAGTAAAAATGTGCTAAAAATGTGATCACTCACAAAATGCTTACGGAACTCTGGTTTTTATTTGCATTAGCCGAAGCTAATAGCTTTCAGAGACATACTAAACAATAAACAACGAACAATATGGCACAGTCAAAGCCTAATGACCAAGTGAGGAACACCACATCTTCGTCACTTCGGTATAGTACTAAAATGCTTCCGATATTGCACAGATTTCAAATAATACTAGTAGTATCCGCCACTGTATTGCAAAGCAAGTTCGCATCTCTCATAATTAGGCATATTTATTCGGATTAAAAGGAAGGTCCGTGTCACTAATGCGAGTCTGCACTAACGCATATTAAATAGCTTCCAGGAATGTACGAGCAACGATCACTGGCTGAGTGCTTTCAGTGCCCCGCTTGTACACAGTGCTCGCGCTGCTTTTATTGCATTACCTTATTTAAAACACGCGGGCTGGAATGCGCGGTCACATTTTTATATCTTACTTCGCTCGCTTTCGTTTCAGCGGGCAACGGCAATCGTTACAGAGACCACTCTCATTTAGTTACTTTAAATATTTACAGTAGAAAAACATCAGATTAAATTGATGGCGGAGACTTCAGGAATGCATATGGTTGCTATGTTACTTTTTCATTCCTGGAAGAGAAACTTGAGAAGCCTAAAATGGCACACACTTGTTGTTACGCATTAATCATTTTAAACTGAATTTCAGTTTTAACAAGTTTCAACCAGTAAATGTATTACCATATTTTTACGTTAATGCATTATTTTACTCTTACTAATTAAACGGAAACTACTGCATAAATTAGTAGTGCCTTACATCTCACTAAATACCATATCAAAAAATAAAAAAATAAATAATAACTAAGCAAAATATAATGTATGCAATAGTTATTTCGTATAAAGGACCGAAAGAGAAAGTTTACATACAAAGTTTGAGACCCGAGACGTAACAATGGGCCTTCATCCGTCCAAAGATGAAATTTTTCTTTCGTTCATAGGTACGTACAACGTTCTACGCACTACTAGTAATTAATTATGTATTTATTTTTAATATTTTATAAGTTAGTTGTTAGTTTCTATGGACTGTTATGTGCTCGTTTGTTAGGTATACATTAAATTTGACAAGTGACCTATTAAACTTGTCAATTGCTCTAATTAATTTTGTAATGGACAGTGACGAATAAAATCTTATTCTATTTTATGGTTTCCAATTGTATTTTTAATTTTAACAAATAAATGGATTTTAACTTACAATAAAGGTTGCGAATAGTATATTTCAACATTACTTCCTTCATTGATTTTCTCTTTTTTACAACCCGCGTTTTCTCTTTTTTACAGCAGTTGTATTTTCGGTCATTATAAATAATATCAGGGCAAACAGTTTTGGTCTAGTCGAGTATTAGTATGCTGCGTTAATAATTATAAACAAAAACTTAATTATAAACTCACTAAAAACACGTGTTTTTATTGTTTTTAACGAACATATTTGAGTTTTAGAGCTCGTGAGCTTGAGCTTTTTTTGTCATCACTTGAATTTTGAATGTCAAGTCCTTTTTGGTTTTTGGTCAGCACTTGTTGTGTTTAGAAGGTAGGTCCCGGGTCCATCCCTGGCCCTGTGAAACAATTTGACCTTCTAAGCATTTTAATAAGCTTCTAAACATTTTAATAAACTAATAACTAACTTACTAAATAAAAACTTGCAGTAAAAAAAAAAAACGTTCATTATCCACGGATGAGCACGCCACATTTTACACTACGTGCAATATGAGCAGCTTTATGTATGTACAGTACATACGGACATATAATGCATTTATTATTATTTATTATTTGATAACAAAAAATAAATTTGTTTTTCAAATATATTCTTTCAAATAGTTTTCATGCGGTGGATAGGTTTCGCAGGAATCAATATAAAAAAAATTTATGTGAAGTGTGAATCTTCACACATTTCTGGGTTTTGCAGGTATTTAGTAACTGAATGATGATTATTTGGGATGCCAAAACAAATTTTATGTCAAAATATTTTTTTATGAATTTTAATTCGAATGCCTAATACCATTATTTAAGTTTCTAAATATGTACAGTATTTTATTTATACAGCAAGGTTCAGTAAGATTTTTAAAATTGCGCCTATGGCTTCCATTGGTTGCTTATATCATAAGTCACGCCCTCTGATTTCGTCAAACAGAATTATATTATAATTTCAACACTTCCCACTGGTTATTAAATTTACGCTTTTAAAAAATAAATGCAACATTTACCAAAATATTACTAGAATTTTGACAAAATAATTTAAACAAAATAGAAATACAAAAAAAAAAACAGAAAAAAATTAAATTAACAGGATTCGAACTCTGCAACGTTCGCACTGCAATTTACAAAGTGCGATACGAAACCATCTGAGCTACCAGAGTTTCTTATCTGAAGTGTTACATAGCGAATTAAATATTTAACATATTTTAGTTAAAAACACAAAAAATGCGTTATTTTCCGAAAACATAATCTGATCAAAAATTCCTGTTGTACTATTCCGGTTCACACCAATGTACATTACTTAGAATTTTTTCAGATTTTTAGTTTAAACCATCTGGGATACAGGGTGTGGGACAAAAATTTTTTTGCACAATTTTGGCAAAAATCGCATCAAAATAATTTATTTTGCAAAAATAAAATTTTGATCGTTAATCCACGTACTAAGGGCTTTCATTTGATACCCTACTCAGAATTTAAAAAAAATATATTTTTTTTTGATGAGCACCTTTTTGTTTATATTGTTAGGGGGATATGTTTTTTAGATGTTTTAGTATTTTTCCTATGTGTGGGTCAAAGAGTTGTATAAGCATGCCAAATTTCAACTCTCTAGGTTTAGCCGTTTGGCTACAATTTTTACCGAACAGACAGACAGACAGACAGACAGACAGACAGACAGACAGACAGACGACAAAATGACGGTATAAGGGTTTTTTGGTCATACCTACAAAACCCTAAAAAAAACACACGATTCTATGAAAAATTAGGGTCACGTTCCACAAGTTTAAAAACCTCCCAATATTAAAGCGAAATCTACAAAAATTCTAGACTTCATCTAACTTAAACTATTTAAACTATCTTATATTTCGTTTTTAAACGTGATTTAATTAATATGTATGATTTTTTTACATTTATTACCGTCATTTGTCACTGTCTGGCAATATCGTGATTCGTTTGCGTTTGTGGGCTGATTCAGTAGCCCTTTATACATTTATTAAATTGGTGGTAGTCGACATGCAAAACATAATTTGTACAGCTTTAACGCTGCGTATAAAAAATAAATAAATAAATAAAAAAAACGCATAAAAAAGAATTGAAAAACAAACGAGAAACTAAATTTGATTTGATATAATAATACACGCAAAAATTTCGTTTGTACTTTTATTTAGCACATTTGTGGCATAAATCGCATTAAAATAAAGAACTTTTTAAAGATTACTTTTTGCCCCTTAATCTAAGCTTTCTTCTTCTTCTACTTCTTCTTTGGGCACTATCAGTCAGGTTGACTTTTGGCCTCACTCACTTAAGCCCCCCCATCTCGATCTATTCATTGTCAAGTCTTGCCAAGTACCCTGTATACCAATACTTGTCAGACCTTCGGTTAGCTGATCTCTTTATCTCTTACGACGGGTATTCAATATTCCTTCCCATATCTTCCTAACCATTCTGTCCTCCATCATCCTCATAACGTGTCCTATCTACTGTAATCGTCTGCCTCTGAGTTCTTGGGTGATACTTGGCCTCGAGTACAGTTCTCGGATATCTTTGTTCTTACGGATTCTCCATTCACCATTAATTTGAATGGGACCAAAGATTCTACGTAATATTTTATTTTCAAAAAATATGAGGTGTTGTCGATCTCGCTTTGTCAAGGTCCATGTTTCGGAGCCATGCATAAGTACGGGACGTACTATAACTTGGTATAACTTGATCTTGGTGCTCCTCGACAAGAGTTTCGTTTTGAAGAGGGGACCAAGTGCAAAATACGATGCATTAGCAGCTTTAATCTACGCTTTAAGAACTTTTATTTGATACCCCATGAGTGACCCGTTTTCTAGAAGTCTAAGTATTTTCCTTGTATGTGGGTCAAGGAGATATACATGCAAGCCAAATTGCATCCCTCTAGAACAGACAAACGACCGACACAAAGACAGACAAACACTTGAGTGACAGTATAAAGGTTTCTTTAAGTAGCTGTACATTATCAAACACCTAATTTCACAATTTTCACAATAATTGCGTATAATTGATGAAATATTTATTATTCCTGGAGAGCAATAACAAGTTTCTTCCCGTAATCAGTAATCTGTAATCTCAAATGGTAGAAATGTGCGGTTGTATTGGAAAGGCTGTGGCCCTATATCGTGTAGTAAATGTGTTCTCATTTTTAATCGTGGCCATAAATGTAATGTTGAAAGTATTTACAATGTTAGCTTGTTACAGTTTTTATGGTGTACGCGAAGGAGTTGTTAGATTGATTTGTAGCCGGCAAATAAGGAGATGAAAATTTGACCGCCCTGTATTTATTGCGGAACAATAAATGATAACATGCAGATGTATAATTTCAAGTCGTTCACACCTCTCAAATACAACACTTCAGCCATATACTATAGGTAATTTGTAATTTTACGTAAAGGAATTCGAGATACGGCGTGTGATTTCTCCCCGGGTATTGCTTATTTCTTAAAGCGGAAAGGTATTTTTATTAGATATCGAAAAAATTTATGTGAATATTTATTTTCACAAACTTGTTTTTTTTAACTCTCACTGTCAACAAACTACTCGGTCAATTTACAAGCTGCCACTGATTTCACAATAACAAATGTTAAATTTTACGAATACAGTAATGATACATTTGAATATTGCCATTTAGTGGTCGTTTGTAAAAACATAAAAGGTAACCCTCGTATGTAGTAATGCAACCCGCAGATCGCCTGAAATGTGCTGGTATGGACACTTTGCAATTTATATTTTAAATATGTAAATATTATATGTTTAAATATATTTTAATTTGTTAAAAAATCGTATCCACGCTAGGCAAAAAACTTTAAAAATCCATAAGATTACTAGCCATGATTTAACCACAACTTAAAATATTAAACAATTTTCCCAAAAATAAAAATACGATATTTACTTTAAATCCATTTAGTTTTCAATAAATTTTATTTTGATCACAATGAACTACTTAAATTTAGCACAAGTTCCCCATGTCTGACAACACCCTGTAATTATTAAAAGACATGGTTACATCGAACACTGCATTCATGTTCATGTTGAAATTCCTTTTAATTTGATACACGCTAGTGACATAGTGATATATAACCTTGTAATATTAATTTACAAGGCCTACAAAAAACAAATCTCATTTGTTGTGTGCATTTTTTCACTTTAATGCAAATTTGGGGAGTTATAGGGCGACATTCTAAAACTAAACTTTTGAAATGCCTCCCTTATTATAGACTTAACAGAAAAAGGCATATACCTATAAAAATTGTTTATAATTTAATATGTAGATATAAAATAAAATTAAAATAAGAAAAATATTTTTTATTCAGTTTTATTTGTTCTACATTTAATCACCATGAGTATCGCAATTTATTGTTAAACATGTACACTTTTTCTTGGACATAAATTGTTTTGATCTATTTAGCAAAATTTTATGATAAACAAGAAATGTGTACATGTTGAACAAATGTAAAATTAATACTAAAAATAAAAGGACATGCTGATGCATTCAAATTTCGCGGTTACACAATTTTAGTTCTCGATGTGTTGGTAGAATGCAGGACATACGGTCAAAATTTTTAACATGCGTTTATCGGTTCTTGATGGTTCACATGATGCTTAATATACACATTTTTTATTTTATAAAATGTTATATTCGCTTTAGTAGGAATTGGTTTTGTGATATAATAGCCTGTGTTTCGTAAAGTTATTTGCAAAACTACATGAACAAGTAAATACAGAAAAGATAAACAGAAAGAAAAAGTAAAAACGATGAAGTGAAATTTGAAATATATATTTGATGAAGGGCTTACTATGGTGGTTCTTCCCTCAGGTACTAGGATCACTAGGATACTGGGTAAGATCAGTCTGCAGCAGATCACGTAGAACTGCCCATGTGAGAAGCAGTCCACCCTCAAATCAGTCCCAATCCCAATCACCTTGAGGCTTATTGATGGTTACAGTAAAGCAGACCTTGAGGAGGAACTGCAACCTATTGAACTCGAAGGGGTACTCTGATGGTATGAGTAGTATGGCTGGTATCAACATAGACTCCCCCAAGCAAAGCCGGGGAACACTGTGTTTATTTATTTTTATTATTTTTATTTATTCAGAAAAGCGGGAAATTCTAAATTTGGTACCTTGGTTCATATAAAGATAATGAGCTCCTTGTTGAAAAAATATAACTTAATCAAAAAGGAAAATGTGGTGGTTGGTTCCTTGTTACCTATCTCTATATATGCAATTAATTATTTTGATACTTACGTATTTAGGATAGGTGAATATTTGTCCGGCATATGCTGAGAAAGTGCCAGGAAACTCCAGAATTATAACAATAACTATAAACTATCAAACATATTAATAAGAGAATAGTTGTTCCCAGAACATTTGTCGCTGAATTATGCAAACCCGATGTAATAGCGGAGCCGGCTTACTATAAGACAAGACGAAGTAGATACTGAAAACACCTGGTACGTCAGGGGGGAGTGTACAGAGCGTTCCTTAATGATTGATAAGCGTCTGAATTTCCCACTCATTAAATGCAAATTAATGAGAAATAATTCTGAATAATTTGTTCATTGCGTATGTCCGATCGAAAATATGAATCAATAATATTTGTATGTCTAGATCTGTCAAAGCCACCACGAATGGAAAATTACATTGCATTCATTTGCTATTGTTTATGTTACTTTTTTGCCTACCGATGAAATACAAGCAAAACTGGTAATAAAAAAAGTCTTTTCTGAAAACAAATAACTGGAAACTGATAAAAACGCAAAACTAAATATTCAAATATCAAAAATATCCGATGCATGTTTCCAACACGAATCTAACATTGTGAGACGAAAATTACTAACACAACGCGCTAGATTCAAGATGTACAAAGTTTTTGACATATAAAGTGTCACTTTATTCCCTAGGAAAATTGTTTGTACTTTACTCCCTCAATAAAGTGACAGAGGTAAAAAAGACAAATATTATTAGAATTTAAAACATTAATATAGTGACCTTCACATTCCAAATTATTTATTTTAACTAATAACAATATTAATTGACTCAAAATTTATGCTTGTTGAAGTTGAAGGTTCATTTTCAAGTAAAATAGTAAAATACTACTACTGTTCTGTGTAATTGCCTATACTCTTCTTATCTCCCTATTATCTGAAATTTGTACATTGCTTTTCAAACAATCTCTTTGATTTTGCAGGCAATAATTCGGCAGTTGCCTCCATTGCAACTGACGCAATATCTGGTGGTGTCCCGATAAAGTTCTCGTCGCTATCATCACTGGTTATTTCCATTTTTCAATTATTAACAGTGTTATAAAATACATTTTAACAAATTTTCACAATATACTATAGTAAATTTATAACACTTATTCAGTATTGGCACATGCAACGTGACATAAATAAATTCTATTTTTCAAAATATAAACAAACTGTCTCCGTAGCAACATAAAAATAACCTAGGTCTATAGATTTGTTTGAAAATTATATGAAATCAAATTTCAAATTGATCGGTCTTTCCACCTTCAGGTAAACCTCTAGGTAACTATTTGACAGATAAGGTTATATGGAACTTCATCTGCTGAATAAATGTTAATACCAAGAAGGTAGAAAGACTGGGCCTAAATAAATTGTAACTGATCGTCGTGAGAAAAGTTTTGTATTCATCACGGGAATAAAGTGCTTTAATCCCTCAAATGAAAATTACGTACGTTCTTGGAATTAAACCATCACATTACATAAATAAATTACGAATAAAGTTTTTAGGAACAATTCTTTTACGAAACATGATATGTGTCGTATCGTAGTGACACACACGTGTCCTATGTTGCTAAGGTCTCGGGTTCGAATCCTGTTCAGGCATGTAATTTTTAACTCGAAAATATATAATTATCCTGGCTAACTGACTTAATAGCAAAGGCCATAAACATGAAATAAAAAAAAAACTAGCATACAGACAGACAGATATTTCTTGATTATACCTATGAAACAGCAAAATTCTTCCCATAACACTGCTACATTTTTTTACTACACCAACGCATTAGAAAAAAAAAAAAAAACAGTTCAATAACTTAAAATGCAACCAATTAACACATAATCGTAGTGTTAATAAACTAACAACTTATTTATAAATGACAGGAAAAGGAAGTAAATGTAAGTGCAACGCGTACGTTTGGACGATACATAGTTGGCAAGTTGCCCCGTCAATTATCAATTATTGTTCAGTATATTTACACTGGACGTCAAAAAACAAACATGCGTCTTTTTCAAAACGCCGCCAGAGAAATATTTTGGCACAAAATTTAGCAACATGAATAAGTGTAATTTAAAAATTCAGGGTAGATTTAAATTGTAAGTTTTGAAGTTTTTAGTAAAACATCAAAATTGAGGCGTTGTTTACTTTTGTTTTTAATTTTATTTTTGTCATGTTATTTTTTACGACCTACTTCTATTATTGTAATTACTATTACTTCTAATATATTGATTCTAGTAACTAATTGCTGTGTCTCGACGGCATAAAATGAGCACTAGAAAATTGAATCCAAATAAAAAATTCTGAACTACGTCTATACCATAATTCCAATTTAAATAACTATGCTTTTTCCTCTTCATGGTACTACAATCCGTCGTAGTTCTTGGCCTCCTATATTAGTTTCTTCCATAGCATTCTGTTTATTGCAACTTGTCGTCAATTTTATATATATATATATATATGCAGTACCTAGCGGAGGATGGTTTAAGACCTAAACCAATACCACCTATATATATATATATATATATATATATATATATATATATATATATATATATATATATATATATATATATATATAATAATAATAATAATAGTGTTTCTTTTTTAATCGTCGTGTAGGTGAAATAAATAATTAAGTCATGGAACGTTTCGCATTTATTTCAGTAAATGCATCTTCAGCCTGTAATTACATGGTATTTTAGAGATCGGTATAATACATATATAATATAATAATTTAGTATGAGAATAGGAGACAATACAATAGACAAGTTGAAACGAGCTTCATGATTATTTCATGTTTCATGTTGGCAGCCAAAATCTAAATGTCAAAAGGAAAAAGTGACTTATGAAAAATAAAGTATATAGAATACAATAAAAATTTATGAAAACTAATATATTCGAAAATTTGTATTAAAAATGACAAAAAGTCAAGATGAAATGAAAACGAGTTATTTATAAAAACAGCTCACCCCAACCCAAGATATTTAAGTTAAGTATAGTCTGTTTCTTTAGTTTCAGCGGAACTAGATAATAAAATTTACTAATTTTTAACAATTGAATGAGGCTTTTTATTTTATTTAATTATTTTGTTTAACAAAAGCCCGCTTCGATCGTTAAAAAGTGAGCTTAAGTGATAACTTAAGTAAATAATAAAACATTTAGTCCCGTTTAAACATTTGGAATAGACTTTACGATTTACGAGTGAAAAGAGTCGAGTGTCGGAGTCGAAGTAAGAGTTGGGAGTCGTAGTCGGTATTTTTCTGCCGCCTCCTTTAAATCTTTGGTTTAAATCATGACATTAATTTAGGTTAATTATGAAGTTTAGGTTAATTGTTTATTGCAGATTAAAATTTAAAACATTCCTTACTATCTATTTTTATGCGTATGTTGTTATACAGTTTAGTTGGTTATTGGCGGGCCATATGAAAATATTTCAAGGACCGCAGGCCATGCATTGTCTACCCCTTAGCTAGATCAATAGGCGACTGGGCCATCACTTGTATGAACTTCTACAATTCGAACAAAAATATTTATTGCCGGTCAAGGTCAGGTATAAATCAACTAGATAATAGTATAATAATATATGTATAACTTTATTCATAAGCAATTCGCATAAGGATTATTCATAATAACTTTACTCTAATTCAGGGGTCGGGGAATCGGAGTAAAATATCCCAAATGGGTAAAAATGAAAATCTCAAGGGAAATAAAGGCTAAATAAAATTGCATAAAAATTTATTATTTAACTAGGAGAAAAGCCCGTCATTTGACGGGGTAAAAGCAATCACCAAATTAAAATGAAAGTCTCGGTACAATATTAGAACAGTGGTGGCGTTTATTGATAAGTCATATACAGCTTTCTCTCTAAATATAATGAATTGTTAAGTAAATGCCCAGTTAGGCAAAGGAAATAAACTGATTTAAAAAAGAAACTATAAACATCTGTAAAACAATTATAAAGGGTAGCGAATATTTAAGACATCTTCGTTTTTTTTTTTTTTTTTTCCAAACGTGCATTATTTTTATAAAATTATATCACATACTTTATATTATGATATATATTTATTCTTTTCAAAAGAAATTTATATGTAACTTTAATCACAATAAGAACCAAAAATTATTTCAACAGAAAATATAATTTAAAAAAAAACATTACCTAACAGAACACAGTAATTTAATTATTATCAGAATATATAATCAATAAATAATCCTAACAATGATCGTCGAGGTGTTTTCTTCATTTCATCTATTACTTCATCTTCTTCTACATGTATTTCCCAATGAACAATGATTTAACAAATTTATAGTAATAAATATGATGAGTAGGTATGCTTCATTTCTTGTAATTTTGAAATCTAGTGACTATTAAAGATGGATTGGGATTTTTGACCAGTTCTTTTTTACATTGTAAATCAGGATTTTATAAAATTTGTAGGTTAAGATAATTTATCAGTTTAAAATGTCAGTTTCATTAGAACTTGACCCTGAATTTGTCAATTCATAATCAAATTTGACATTTGCTGTTGTATTTTGCGTAGATTAGCCAACATCAAGCCGTGCCAAAGTACTAGGGCGCCGAGGTGCCAGACAAAAATTGCCGCCTCTAAAAAGCCAAATTTAGCAAATAATAAAATAATTTTATTTAATATGCCGTTCCCCAGGGCCTGCCGCTGGGGTGCTTGGCCCCCTAAGACCCCCGCTTGGCGTGGCCCTGGCCAATACTAAAAAATCCCTTCATATTTAAGATGCAGTCAGGTAATATTAAAAAAAGAAATTACTATCTACTTCCACATTGCGTTGGGATATGGACTTTTTTCCTTTCACGTGACACAAATTCAATTAATTAAAATACTATTGGCAAACGTAAATAGAGTTATTTTAATTCATGAATGAATTTTCGTGTACATAATATATCACACTGAACGTCAACTTCTTTTATTTTACACCATAGAAAATACAAATCTACAAACATCAAACATGCGAGAACTGAGGTTTCCTGGGTTTCTCGTGAAACACACTACGGTTTTTACTCTTGAATTTTCGTTGTGGAACTAAAATTTTCGCGCAAAATTTAAATTTTAAGTTGATATACTATTCTATAATAATTCGGTCTGTTGCTATTTTTCTTGATTTGAAGTTTACTGTTATAATGACGAAAATTATGCCCTCATACGTTAAAGTGTGTATTTGCTATCCAAGGGGGGGGGCTACAGCCCCTTACTCCCCCCGTGGCTACGCCACTGCGTGGCAGTTATTAGTTTTTTAAACAATTCTGTTACCACCTAGCGTGTGCCATTACATAGGCCCTTTTTTACTTGCCCGACCTTAATATATAAGGGGCAAGTATTGTAATCGCGAAAATTTTCGATGTCGAGATTTTGACTGATGACCACGTTTCATGGTCCAGGGAATCCAAAAAACCTATTTTCGAAGTGCCGTCCGTATGTGTGTGTGTGTCTGTGTGTGTGTGTCTGTGTGTGTGTGTCTGTGTGTGTGTATACACGATAACTCAAGAACGGTTCAACTTAGAGAATTCGTTCTGGTACTAAAAAATTCTCCTATTAAATGGGAAGAACCCTGTTGTTTTTTATGAAGATCGGTTGACTAGAAATGGGAGTTTACTCGTGTCGATTTTAAGATTTTTACGAATATTTAGCAACAGAAAAATATTTCGAAAAAATTTATTAAACAAAAGTTACTATAAATGCAATAACTAATAACTTTTATTTGAGACGTTTTTTGATAAAACGAAAAATTTCGAAAATTTTTTGTAAAATTATTTAAAATTTTTAAGTCTCAATTTTTTCATACTTATATGTAACGTTTCCATGGTCATGATAATTAATTCGTAACTAGTAAACCAAGCCTTGCACAAAAATTTGTATAGAACATAATTTGATGTATTTTTGAAGATTTATCTAAATATTTAAAAAAAACATTTTTTTTATTTAATTTTTTTTTTTTTTATGGGAGGGCAAGTCTAGCGGAGGTTTCCTTTCGCCACTGCTTATGTTAAAGTTTCGTATACTAGCGTCGGCGAATCAACGAACTTACGTCGTGTGAGGTAAGTGCGTTGATTCGCCGACGCTAGTATAACAACATAATTATTGCCCCTACTTTTAAGTTTAATATGTGAGTTGACACCCCTGAGCGGATAAGTCTATTCAAAAATTCTATTGGACAGTTTTCTGTTCTTGTGGCGTCCTCCCAGTCGATTGAACCGATGCTAAGATATGTTGCAGACTCGCCGTTCAAAGGTTCAGAAACTCTTCGTTGATGCTTGTAGCATATTCATTTCGGGAGCAAAGGATGGCTGTATTGGAATAGTTAAGGACATCGCTGGCAGTCAAACTGCTTCCAAATGTAGCCGTGATTAATTGATGATGAGCTTATCTGGAATTTCAATGATATCCTATCCTAGACACGTGGGGCTCATAGGCGGCTGCCTACTCTGCCTGTTAGGTAATCCGGCACTAGTGAAAAACCACTGGTACTGGAAGACATGCATGCGAAACCCTAAAACTCGAATTGTGTTCAGCAGTAATAAAAGGGTAGACAAAATTTCGGAATACTGATAACAAAGTCGTGTTTAGAACACGCCCATATATTGAAATTGAACGTAATCAAACAAACTTTATTTTCTTGTCCCATTTTCCGACCCTTCTGGGAAATAAAGTGCGGGACAAAAGTTTTTAGACACATTTTGGACAAAAATCACGTAAAAATATTTTGTTTTTGCAAAAACAAAATTTTGTTTGTTAATCTACGTGTCAATAGCTTTCATTTGATACACCACTCATATTTTTAAATAATATACCAGTGGTTTTTAACCTTATTTAGATGACAGCACTCTAATGTAAAATATGAAAATGCAAAGCGCCCTACTCTCATTTCTCGGTATGACAGCCGTATTAATTCTACTGAGTTCGCCTTTCATATACCTATGGCAGGGTGCGGCGACACCCTGGTTGAAAACCACTGGTGTAGGCAGATAGTCATACGAAACTCTAAAAACCGAATTGTGTTCGTCAGTAAAAAACATCCCCAACAAAAGTAAAAAACAATTTTGAAATTTTAAGCTATCATTCGGATACCGATTTCGCAGTAGATAATCAAAATTTCAGAAAACTAATAAGAGGGTCGTTATTAGGTGTCTCGAACACCCCCAGATATTGAATTTTTAATTTTTTGTCCCATTAAGTTAACATGGGAATTTTTTTGGGTCGCAGGCTCGCCCTCTTTTTGAATTTTCTAGGTTTAGGATTTTTCTCATCTTAAGAATGTTTTCCCAGGAAACCCAATGCCAAATTTCAACTTCCTAGGTCACTTTAAGGGTCCCCAACCCTATGCCCGCGGGCACCATCGCCCGCCAACCATTGCACGTGTGCCCGCCGCTGTGCCACCACGATAAAAAAAATGATTTAAGTTTTCAGTAAAACGATTTTTTTAAATATTTAGTAATTAATTAGAGAAATATAAGCCTATTATTTTGAAAATAATTATTTGTTTATAAATATATCATTTTAACAATATTTCTTCTATCTAAAAAAATCTATCTAGGTAAAAATTGATTAACTAGAAATGGGAGTTTACTCGTGTCAGTTTTAAGATTTTTGCGAATATTTTACAACAGAGAAATATTTCGAAAAATTTATGCTAAATTTACAAAAGTTGCTATAAGAGCAATAACTAACAACTTTTATTTGAGACATTTTTTGATAAAGCAGCATAAATTAAACAAGTACTTTGTGATGGCGGTCAGTCCTGTGTTTTTTGTGTGGTGTCAAAAGATAGCTCTTAAAACGGAGATTAAGGAACATAAGTTTTTGAGCCTGCATTACCGCAGAAATTTTTATTTTCGTCCCATTTGAGGCCATTTGCCAACCCGTGCGATAGACACATAAATGACGGTATAAGGTTTCTTCTTTATATCCATGAAATCCAGAAAATTTAGTTATGTTGTGCAGTATATAAACAGTTATATACCACGGTTAACATAGAATTTGCCTCAATATTTAGTTATCTATTATTAACAACAATATGTTATCTCTTATTAACAGCTATATGATTTAGATAAAATTACATTAACACTTACGGGCAATTTATAAGCCTATTGTTCGGTCAGACTCGTAAATCTTGCTGCGAGTATTTTACAACAGAGAAATATTTCGAAAAAATTTATGTAACAAAACTTGCTATAAAAGCAATAACTAACAACTTTTATTTGAGACATTTTTTGATAAAGCAGCATAAATTAAACGAGTACTTTGTGATGGCGGTCGGTCCTGTGGTGACCACAATTGTTTTTTTTTTTTTTACAAATAATTTTTGTTCTTCTTGAACGTTTTTTTTTTGGATGTCAAGTACTGCAAAAGCTTTCAAAAGGCACATGAGGACCTATCTTTGGAAACAAGGGTTTTGGACTCTTTTGAACTTAAAAACAAAGTACAGAAATCGGTTGATCCCCGACGACAGTATATAAAATGATCTGACATCAAAAAGTCATAATTTTAATGTACCAAAAAAAGATACATCATGTCGTCAAACCTGAAATGAAAATATTTTCAATGCAATTCTTTAATCCCCTAATTTTTATAAATTTTGCCTGTTACTATTTATTTAAATTTCATACAGTTTATTTTAATTTATATTTTTTCATTTATACTTGTTTTATTAATTTGTTAATTTTTTGTTTTATTTTTAAGTTAATATTAAGTTAAGTACTTAGTTCAGGGTAATATCGTTGTAAATACGATACAAATATATTTATATTTTGGGGTAATACCGGGGGCTGAATCGACGGCACACGGTGTATACTTCCTGCTATATTTCGAATGAATAGCGTATACCCTATGCTTATATGAGACTGTCTCCCTCACAAATTAGTTGTGTAGATTGCGTATCCGCTGATGAATAAAAAATAAAATACATCTACAGCACTTATAATACCCAAAAAACTTTGCTAACTGCCCTAATTTCCGTCCAGATAGTGTATATTGATTTCTATTCCTTCGTATCCAGTATGTTCAGATATTTCATTTATTGACACTAGAGATAATTAGTAAGTAATAAATATGTGCAAGTATCAAGTTGTTCAGTCGAATGTGTGTGTAAATATCATTTCGAAGAACTGTTTTGAGTAATGCACCAAATAAACATTACAGTGAAAATAAATACTCTCAATTACTTTAGCAACAGAAACAGTAACATTAACTGCAGCAACCAATATGCAAGCCAGCTATGAATATTTGATAAGCAAAGGGAGGTTTTCTGTTCTTCGAGCCATTAGAGTGAGCCAATGAAAAATTACTGACCTTCATTAAGATCTATTGAAGTTTTTAGACAAATAAGTTTACAGTAATAATACAGATCTAAATTTACCATATAATTCAATTTTATTGTAAACTAGGTTTCGTTTACTTTGTGTTCCTCATGAAGAAGATTATAGGATCGGTAATTTTCTCTGAAGAAAAGAATATTGCCAAAATGTTACTTAACCCCTTACTGCATACTGCGACATATATAGCACGTGCAAAAAATATATGAATATCTTGTTTAAAATTGTGATTAGGACCTTCAGTTAAAGTGTTACTTATGTATATAGTATATACCTGGTTTAAGACTTAAACCTCTACCACCTATCATACAAGGTGTCTCAAAAGAAATTTTATATTTAGTGGACCGATTAAAAAAAAAGTAAGCCGTATATAGAAAAAATGTTTATTAATTATTAAAATACACTTTTTGGGGATTTATTTCTTAAAAATAATATCGTCTAACTGTAGACCCTCGCGTTCTCGGCACTCATTTAATCGAACAGTAAAATTACTTATGACGTCTCGGCAGGTGGACTCAGGGATGGCTGCCATTTCGTGACGGATATTTTCTTTCAAATGCGCCAGTGAAGTCGGTTTATTGGCGTAAACTTTAGAATTAAGATAACCCCATTGGAAAAAGTCCATAGGGGTTAAATCTGGACTGCGTGGAGGTCAATTTATGTCACCTCTCCGGGAGACCAATTTGCTTGAGAAAATTTCACGAACACGTGGCAGAGACATATTGGACGTGTGTGAAGTTGCTCCGTCCTGTTGGAATCATGTTCTTTGGTTATAGCCAGGAAAGTTTTGCAGTTCAGGTACCAAGAAGTTGTCTAACATCTCCACATAACGCTCTGAATTCACTGTAACTGCACGCCCCCTTTCGTCTTCAAAAAAGTAAGGGCCGATAATTCCTCGCGCCGACATCGCAGCCCATACGGTCACTTTAGGCGAATGTAGGGGTTTCTGATGTTTGCGTTTCGGATTCGTTGCACTCCAGTAGCGGCAGTTCTGCTTATTTACGTGGCCATTAAGATGAAAATGAGCTTCATCCGAAAACAAAATGTTGGTAAACGTTGAAAATCACTCAATCACCTGATTTACGAAATTAAGCTTCTGACTGGCATCTTGGGGCTTTAATTCTTGCACCAATTGAATTTTGTAGGGGTGCAGCTTTAGGTCTTTGTGCATAATGCGATGTAATGATGATCTATGCACATTTAAAGCACTTGCGCGCTTCCGAATTGAAAGGTTCGGGTCGTCACGAACAGACTGATTAACATTCACTATGTTTTCTACCGTTCTTGATGACCTAGGTTGCCCGGATTTTGATTTATCCAGCGTTGTACCAGTCTCTTCAAACTTTTTAACCCAATGTCGAATGAGAGGAATGCTTGGCGCATCATTTAAGTGGCAAAAACCTCGAATACTGCAGAATTTTCTACGCGCTATAGTCGCCGAATCGCCGTTTTTGTAAAACTCGCACGCATAACGCGCGGTCTGCTCCCGAGAAACGCTCCATAGCGACTGAATTCCCAAGAGCCAGGCTACCGATTGACATAACCCCCGCGCCCCTCGGATACGTTGCGTTCACGCAGTAAGCTAAATAAATATAAAATTTCTTTTGAGACACCTTGTATAATATATTGTACAAGTGTTGGTATGTACAGCCTTGGACAAATGTATGGAGCACCCTACGTTTTATTTAATTTTAGGATTATTACAGGAAAAATGGTAAATAAAATAATACATACAGCTTTTAATGACAACATTAATCAAAATTATTCATATTTTGTGGTACCTCCTCGTGATTAAATTACCACACGTACCCTTTAGGGCATACTGTCCACAAGTTTTTTACGTACATCGATTTGTACATTGAACAATAATTTTCGTCCACAATAATTTTCTTCAATTCTTCTTTTGATTTGCATTTGTAAAGAGACACCTTGTTTATCAGAATCGACAATAAATTTTAAATTTGCGATAAATCTGGTGACTGGGGTGCCATGCAAACAGTGACACATTGTTTTCCGAAAACCATTCATTTGTTGCTTTGGCTTTGTGACAGAGGGCATTATTTTGTTGAAACATATTCTGGATTGTCTTCATCAAATAATTTTAATATTGATGGCTCCAAAACTTCATTAAGCATGGTAATATAACGAGCAAAATGCTTAATGCGTCCCTAAGATTTCGCCTAAGCCACTGGCGGACATGCACACCCAGATCATGATGCTACCACCACCAAATTTGACCGTAGGGATGATACTGTCAGGATAAAAAGCTTCACCCGGCCTACGTCTTACAAAGATGGCTCTAGATTGCCCAAAAAGCTGATCCACAAAAGAAAAAACAAACCTTAATTTCGTAAATTTACAGTAAATTAAATTTTATGTTGTTAGTGCAATAATTGCTTAGAAATTTATTTTTTTGTTAAATTCGTAAATACATTAAACCATTACAATACTTACTTCTATATTGGACTCATCAGATCAAATAATTTTCGCTCATTCATCAGGTGTCCAATTTAAATGTCTTTTGGCCCACTCAAGTCGAAGTTTTTTGTGTCGCTCGGTCAGCAGTTGTTTTCGGCGAGCTCTTCTTCCATGCAAATTAGATTCCACTAGAAGTCTTTCTTTATTCTAGAAAAAACTTTAACTTCTCTATGCTCCTACAGGTCACCAGCCAGCTCTTTTCACGATATTGAGCGTTTACGAAGAACACTTCTCTTTATAAAACGATCATCTCTGGAAGTTGTTGCACGTTTTCTTCCGGTGTTTGGTCTGTTTTGATAAGTATCAGTCTCTTGGAACCTTTTGATGGTAATTTGCACGGCTTTTCTTCAATACTCCATTTTTTTTTTTAATTTTCACCTGCGACTGTCTTTGTGAATGGAGCAATACAATTTTACTTCTTTCTGCCACAGTGAGTTCACGTTTTTTAGTCATAATATATTTAAAAATATTCACTTGAACTCAATAAAACATGAAAAAGACAGTGTTCACTTCAATCGCATGTGTAATAATGATCCAAGCCCTCGTTGTTTATTTTTATGTAAACAAAACGTAACAGATCTGAGCCTATTTATTTGTATTTCAAGATATATCATAACTCTGTTTACATTTCTAGTTATCTAATTAAACGTACGTCTTTTAGAATGTGTCAATGATATTTTAAAAACAGTTTGTCAAATATATACAAGTTACAATGTACATAAATTTAGATGTTATATTATAACTGCATGGGTGCTCCATACATTTGTCCAAAGCTGCATGTTCTATTCGTCTTCTGGTGTATCTTAATTTTTTCGGTAACGCGAAAAGAGGAAAATTAACCACCGTCTTATCCGGGTGATTTTTTTTTAGTGCTTTAAGCTTAATTTTATTTCGAGAGGGGGTATTAACTAATTTTTATTCTTAAAAATCATAAATTCCGTGGCGTTGAATCGTGAACATTGAACAGCACGGACTGGTTTCACCTGACGATAAAAGATGTGTATTAATATTTCTATTCAGGAGATGATTTCAGACCAAAACTGAATTGAAATATCTACAGTTGAAGGTATTTTGTTAATAAAATTGCTGACATGTGTAAAAAAACATAAACGTTGGTGAAGATAACGCGTTATTTTAAGGTTTTAACACATTTTCATAAATTTAAAAAAAAATGCCTTGTAGTTAAAAATGCTACTAAACTGAAAAGAAAGTAAGTAAGTAGGTAATCAGTTTGGAGTTATCAAAATATATTTTAAGGGTCGTTCGAGCGTTTTAAATGTTAAAACTATCTGCAGATACGTTGAAATACGTTATCAGGGTAAAGATAAATCTGTTAACACATCGATGTTTTAATTCCGGAAAGTATATGTAATTAACTATATTAACGAAAGTATAAAGTACAATATATTAGAAGGATAGAGAAGATAGAAGAATACTGGATATTTAGTAATCGCGTAATTTTAATTGTTTTTTACAACTTTTACAGTAAGTGTTGAAGTAAAGTTTAACAGTTCCGATGTTTTTGGCAGTAAAAATGTTAATTTTAGAACGTATTTCAAAAAAAACTTAAAAATTATCATTAAAGCATTCATCAGAGCCTCTCTCGAACAACGAAACAACTACCGACAGTTTCAAATTTAGGAGGTAATTGCTTCGTATTACTGAATTATAAGAAGTATAGGTGAAATTTTAGTGAGTAAATAAATTAAAAAACGACTATAATATATTTACGTGTAAACGAAATTATTTACAAAAAAAAAAAAAAAAAATGTAAATATTAGACAACTAGAAAAAAAAAAAAAAATTGTAAATATTTTTTTTAAATACTTAAACAAAATACTAAATTTAATAACGTAAAATATTCCAATACACATAAAACGAAAATCTGCAAGTTTCACATCTATAAGTGCTACTGAAAAGTTTTTCTAAATTTCCAAGTGACATAATTAATAGAAAATCCTATACAATAATATTTAACCGTTTTATTAATTTTTCTCTAATTTATTCAGAATCCATGTATTCTTTATGGTGAAATAAAATATTATTATTACGTTTAAATGACGAATGACGTCAAAACAAAGAAGAGAAACAGGATGGGCGACGAAGTTCGCAATGCAGTTTTAGTTTTTAGGTCGAGTTTCCAGGCTAAAGATATTAACTGCACAAAATTTCGTGACACACCGACACCTAGACCTTCACAAGGCACACACTTTATACCGGTAAAGAATGTTTTAAACTCATTTTTTTCGTTACCGTAATTTTTTTTTTTTCCTCTTCAAAATAGTTGTGACAACTTTTATTTGCTATTCACTTTGTTCCGCTATACTTAAAATTGCATAAATTTACATTGTGGGAATTTTTGTCCGTTTGTAGGAAATTTTGTACCTTGCTGTGGGAATTTTCTTCACAAAGTGTTGGCAACACTGATAGGTAATTATTTTTGGAAAAACAAGTCCTAAATTCCTAAATTTCCTAAAAACAAAATGTCTCAATAAATTCTCAAGTGATGATCTTTTTTTAGGTTATAAGGTTTAGCGATTTATTGTATAAAAAACACATTATTTTACGCAAAATATTGTTTTAATTATTATTTCATTCACATATCGCGTACCGGAAGCCAGAAATTCGCGTACCGGTACGCGTATTACAGATTGGGAATGTCTGTTCTAAAGAATACAATGCAATGTTTGTAGGGTTTCGATGGTATAACCAAGACATAGATACTCATTTTATTTGTCTGACTGTAGGGTAAATATTGTGGTATATATATAATTTGTATTATCCAAATATGCCTCATGACCAATTGTGTCCTACCCTTACCTAAGTCAAATTGAAAAAAAATGACCAGTAAAACTTTCAAATCACCAATAGTCTAACTCGACAGTCCCAGT
Organism: Liopterus haemorrhoidalis; assembly: GCA_963971575.1. Taxonomy (NCBI): domain Eukaryota; kingdom Metazoa; phylum Arthropoda; class Insecta; order Coleoptera; family Dytiscidae; genus Liopterus; species Liopterus haemorrhoidalis. The sequence continues at coordinate 123,370,414 of OZ020611.1, forward strand.
CTGTCCCTGAGTTTGGCGACTTAATTATTGATTAGCATCAGTTTAAAAACACAATACAAAATATAGGGGTTAGCCAAAATATTTCCTTTATAAAAGGGTCATTCAGTTTGCAAATAATAAGAATCACTACCTTATTCAATTTTCTGAGTTTAGGTAAAATGTACGGTAATACGAAGTCGTAAATAATCCAGGATTTGCCAACAAACACATAATACACAGTCTCACTAGTGAATAGGAGAAATTTTAACAATCCACCTTCCTTTTGCATTCCATTGTGTTTGGAAATGTTGGTGCTAAGCCAACATTAATAAGAGTGTAGTGTGCCTCTGTCGGCACAAATATTCAGGTATGTTGTCAACAATAGATCAAATTCCACATAGGTGTATGGACGCATTTAACTGGTGAACATTTTTAAAAATAACTACCGGAAAATTTGCTTTTTGTCGCGATTTTTATGTGGTAAAAAAATGACACATTGCCATTGGATATGCCGAGCATTCATTTTACACGTACTCACGTTTAACCCTTTCAATACCAATTTGTTGTTTTAACATTATAGTTGTGTTCATTTAATGTTTGCAATATACATTAAACAGTTTGCAAAACAAGTCAATTAATCTAATTTTAGAATTTTCCTAATCAAGGGCACAGTCTGGACAAGTGGGAGATATATGTCCCATTGATATAATACAGAGGTGGCCAAATGTTATAGGCACCCCTTAAAGATAACGGTATGAGTTAAAATCGTAATAAAGTGGTTATATTAAGGAAGGCATTGTCCTTTTGGAAATGTTATTCTTGCACCTCAGGGTCGAAAAATGTAATAAATTGATGGTTTCCGGGTCTCCCAGCAATTTAACATATTTAATGCAGTCAGAAATCGTCCATGCCGGAACCGGTTCCCAAAAAAGAACCGATTCCGGGTTTACTCGGTTCCGAATAACTGGCCGTAGAATCGTAACAGTGAAGTGGCAATACAGGACAGAATATAAGATCACCTGGTCAGATAAAGGTATTTGAGACTATGAAGAATAAATAAATAAATTTTTATACAGCGAGGTGGATGGCGCATCCACCTTGATCGTTTGTTGGCACAGATCATAAAGAATAAATAAATTAGTAAGTCTTTATTGGTTGGGCAAATAATTCAACGTGTCTCTTCTAGTCTTCTGTTAAAAGTTTTGGCGCGATCGCTTCATATTAATGTAGATCACTATCAATACCGTAGATCGTATTGATATTGTAGTCGGTAATGTAGGTCCTTACTTTTTGTCGGTGTCCTTGGTTTATTTATAAACAAATATTGCTACTACATGTTTTCTAGAGATATGCAATAAATGTTCGTACATATTACCTTTATATATAAAAATAAAATTCTATTTGTTGGTTTGTCCTATATACAAAGCCAAACGGATGGACGAACACTGTCTGTTCGCAAATAAATTATTATACGTCACTCACTTCGGTTAATGTTCCCTATAAGTCCACCACAAACAACTCGTCAGAGAAAACGCGTATGCTAGTTAGAATGAGATTTGACCCCGGCGAAGCGTCGCCCCTTTCTTTCAAAACATAACATTTACGATTCACTTCATCGTTTGCAATATTTTTATTCAAAACTGAAATCGTAATAAGTACCTGAAAGTTATCCGTTCTGAAATCCAAGCAACTATTTAATAAATGTTTGTTAACATTTTGCTCGTATTAACATTTTTAAAGAAAAACTTGAATAATGAAATTTCAGTATTTATACCATGAAAGTCACATTTAAATAGTTTAAATAAGTTTTATAGGAGGTATAAATATTTTGAAAAACATTAACTTTATTAAAAGAGAGAATCCTCAAAAATAACAGTATATTCGGACCTACCAATTTTATGTCTGAAATAGAACATTTCGTTTTTCGTCGCATTCATGGATGCTAAATTATGTAAATGCATTAAAACTGTTTGAAGCATTTATATATCTTCATTATATGATAACAATCATCAGAGCCGCAGTAAGTGGGGGGGCGGAGGGGGCAACGGCCCCTAGCGCACTAAGGAAAAGGGCGCTGACGGGCTTGCTAAGGGGCGCCATTGTGAAGATGAGGACCTTTTTTTTGCTCATCACTTGAATTTTGGGAGTTGAGGACCTTTTTTTTGCTCATCACTTAAATTTTGAGAGGTAAGAACCTTGTTTTTATTTACCAAGGGCGTCAGAACACGGCTCTGCCCCTAGCGCAAGTTTTCCTTACTGCGGCTCTGACAATCATTGATAAAACTAATTAGATTAGGTTTACTTACTAAAAACTTAAAACTTAACCCACTCTTCAAACATAAAGTTAACCAACAAGCAGCCCGGGAGGGGTGTTGATATGAATAAGATTAAGATGCACTAGTCTAACTAACATAAGGAGTACCTTATTACAAATATTATCTGATATCGTCACAGACGAAAGAACCTCTAAGAAAACACGCTTCATATTTTGCAATAATAATGTTCTCATTTTTTCTGTTTAACTGAATTTACTTCGTTACAACGCCCAACATGCCCCCTTTTATTAAAACAGTAAACCAATAGTTCCCCTGAAACAATACAAACCATCCATTCGATAATATAAATCAAGCAGGTAGGAAAAATACATGAAGCTACGTTCTGTTAGATACTGCGTCACAACCAGAAGTGACCATATTAGGAAAGCCAGACAACATAGCGTCAATTTCAATAGCGGTAAATCATGGATATTAGCTACTTGATTTATAGGATTTTACTTAATTCGATCAACGAACAAGCATTATCTAACTAATCTCCACTTTAATATAAACCGACAGTTATTTTAATGATGTTGTTATGCTACATCCATGGTTACGGTCAACAAAGAAATATTCTTGATTGTTTAAAATATTTGTTTTATATCATTTTTGTTAGCACACATTTAAATTTGTGGATGATGTTTGTTAAATATTTGAAATATTTCATGTGGGAAGTACACATTCCAAATTAACATTTACCAAAAAGAATGACCACTTATAACTAAATAATGAATCGTTAAAATATGAAATAAATAGAATAGTCTAAAATATTAATATTGGTTTGGTACATATGAAATTATGTATTATGAGTAGGAATGTTGAAATGAAAAAATAAAAAATAAAGTGAAAAGTGAATTTTATACATTTCAGGATTTTGTAGGTATCTGTGGAAAAACAAATTGGGGACACATATTTAAAATCGGAAAGTATGATAATGCTTCTATCTATCAACTTACAAATTTACTTAATTACGAGCTAGCTAAATATTGTAAGCACAGTATTGCAAAAAAAAAAAACGATAACTTTCAAAAACATAATCAGGTTCACATCAATGCGCATTACTAAGAATTTTTTCAGAATTTTCGATTAACCCCTCTGAGTTACAGAGTGCGACAAAAGTTTTTTTTTTTAACGACAAAAAATAAATCATTTTCGAAAACCTAATCTGATCAAAAATTCCTGTTGAACTGTTTCGGTGTACATCAGGGTACATTGTTGAATTTTATTTTCAGATTTTTAGAACCCTTCTGGGAAATACAGAAGAGCAAAAGGTTTTAGACACATTTTTTTGCGAAAATCGTGTTTTTCTTTTATGTTGGATGCATTTTTTCAATTGGATGTCTATTTGGGAGGATATATAGGTATATATTCCTATTCCTATTACCCATCCTGCAGGGAATATACTCAAAAATTCATATTTGTAGGTCGAATGGTTGGGGCTGGACGTTGACTATATCTAAATGAGCCAGTTACGATTTTATATATAGATACGTCATAGCCATAGCATAAAAAAAAAACAGTAATCTCTTTATTCTGTTTATTACAAACATATGTTCAGTATAGTAAAACACTTTGTGAAATCTTTATGAATATGCTATGCACTAAGGTATGGAACTATTATAAATGAGGCTTAATTCTACGCCAGGTCGTCCTCCACTTCCTTAGGAAAGAGTAACGTTCCCAGTTGGTCGATCTTCCTAATTTATAATAATAACAAAGTCGTTTAAATTCCTACGCAATGTTTCAACAATTTTAGTTACGATAGATGTAGTTTTCATTTTAAGCTTTTAAGTTATCATCTGTTTATACATATTTAATATGCACTGCTTTTCAGCTACCGATTCGTAGCCCAAATCCAAACGAGAACGTTTCTTTATGTGCTAAACATTGAACATTTTACTTGAGCTTGGTATTCTCTTATAAGAAGTTTTATCTTGTTACTTTCTTTTCAAATATAATAGACAGTGTTTAAACTTATATGTATATATATTCTTTATTCCCTAGGCCTTGCGGCGTTCAGGGTATTAATCATTACAAAAATAGAAAAATCAATCCAACAATTAATCACGTACAATACATTACAATTTAAAATATTTTTTCTCATTTCTTTCTTCTTGCTCCAATGTCCCTCTCCTTCTTCCTGTTCTCATTCTGGTTTTCCTCTCCGATCTCCTTCCTTCTTGCTTCCAGTTCTCTCGCCCATCTTTAATTTATTTTATTTTATTCCATTCTCTTCCCTTCCAACCATTTCTTCCCCCCCTCCTCCTATCTCCCTTCCTTGCTCCCCATTTCCCGGTAACCTCATCCCCCTTCCTTTCTTCCATTTCTCCCGTTCTGCTTCCCGCCGGGCCTCTTCCTTCCTTCCTTTACCCTTTCCTGTTACCCTTCCCCAATCTCAATCCTTCTTGCCTCTAATTCCCTCGCCCACCTCTCCCCCCTTCCATCTTCGTGAAACAGGTCTAATGTGCTCCCCGGCCATACTGTCATCTCTCTACACCTCTACGCGAGGTGCTCTATATCTTCTTCCTCCTCCCCGCACATCCTGCACATCTTACCCTCCTGTTTCGTCCAATATCTATTTCCTCTCTCTTCATTCCCGCACCTTAGCCTCGCAATCCTCCTAATTCTCCCTCCTGACGTTCCTCTTTCTCCCTTCAAGTAGCTTGGTACCCCTATAGTTCTGACCTCCTTATATCTCCCTGCGCTCTTTGGTTTGTCTATTCTGACTGTCCTTTCTTGCTCCCCCACTTCCTTATCCCTCCTCCACAACTCCTCAATCACGCTTATCACGTCTTTTCTTCTCCTTTCCACCTCTGTCGCATCCACTCCGCATCTCCAGTAATACTCCTTTCTCATCTCCCCCCCATGCGTACCATCTTCCTTTCTGTTCCTCTTTGGCTCTTTCCTCCCAGCATACCCTCATTATTCTTTTGTCTGTTTCTATTCTAACTTTCTCCTCGTACTTAACTGCCCTCCTTCCTGTACCCACTTTCATCTTATCCCTTTTCAGCTCCTCTCTTACAATATACCCTGGTGTTGTTCTATATACCCCTAAGATCCATCTCAAATACCTCTCCTGTACTCGTTCTACATTCTCCCATTCCTTCCATCCCCAAATTTCCACCCCATATAGCAGGATGTTCTTCACCACGGTGTCAAACAACCTCAATCTCCATCTAATATCGTCATTAAACTTCCTCTCTCCTATACTCCACAGCTTACCCATGACTATTCTTGCCTTATTTACTCTTTCTCTTATGTGTAGTTCAGCCCCATAGATCCTCGCTAGTACACAACCTAGGTATTTTAAACTCTTCACCTCTTCTATTTCTCTGCCACCCCATTCCCATTTTATCTTCTTTCTTCTTCCTCCTCCTTTACCGAATACAATTACCTTCGTCTTATCCCTGTTTACTTCTCTTCGTTTTTTCCTTTTGAAATATTTATCAGCCCTTTCAATCATTCTCTTAAGCTCCTGTTCCCCCTCTTCCATCAATACAATATCGTCCGCGTACCCCAATATCCACAACTTCATCTTCCCTACTACCCCCCCCCCCATCTTGTCCCTTCCTCATATTCCCTTCTAGATCCGCTACATACAAGTTGAACAAGGTCGGGCTCAGCGGACATCCCTGCCTCACCCCCTTATTCACCCAAAAATTTTCAGACTCTTCCTCGCCTACCCTCACCTTGCACCTTGTCCCCTAGTATATTTCTTTTATCCTCATTATCAACTTCTTTCCTATCCCCTTCCTTTCCATTACCTTCCATAGCTCCTCCCTATCCAGCCTGTCAAACGCAGCTTTCAAATCCACGAACGCCATATACGCTTTCCCTTTTTTCTCTTTATCCTCTCCTCTACTATGTGATTCACTGCGAATATTCCGTCAATCGCCCCTCTTCCCTTCCTGAATCCAAACTGCGTTTCCTCCAATAAATCTTTCTCCTCTATCTCATCCACTAATCTTTCGTTCAGCACTTTCGCGTATACCTTGTACGCTGAACTCATCAAGGTCACACCCCTATAATTACATCCTAACTCCTTGTTTCCTCTCTTGTATATCGGTACAATCACCCCTTCCCTCCAGTCCTCCGGGTATCCCTCTCCTTTCCATATCCCTCTTATTATTTCTACTAGTTTATTCTTCGCTTTCTCTCCTCCATTTATCCACGCCTCATTCCTTATCTTATCTGTCCCTGCTGCTTTCCCTTCCTTCATGTTTATTATGCTCTCTATTTCTTCCCCTGAATATCCCTCCCCCTCTTCTTCCCCTTCTCTCTCTTCCACCCCTTCTGATTCGTCCTGTCCCTCCTTCACCCCTTCTATCCCCCCCGTCTTCCTTCCTCCTTTTTTCGATTCCCTCTAAGAGCTCCATGAAGTGTATCCTCCAGTTCTCCATGGAAATCCTGTTACTCCTGTCTCCTTGTTTCCTTTTCATCCTGTTTATATATTCCCAGGCTTGTTTTTCGTTCCTTATCTTTCCCACTTCTTCCTGCTCCTTTACCATATATCTTATCTTTTCCTCCTTACATGTTTTTTTATACTGCCCCAATTTTTCTCTGTACCCTTCCTCCATCTTCTCCCCCTTAGTCTTTTTGGCCCAGGCCTTCTGCGCCTCTTTTTTCTTTTTCCTGCATCTCTCCCCACACCATGGTTTTTTTCCCATCCTTGTACTAAGCCCTCTCCTTTTTTTCACCACCGCTTTCTCTATCCCTTCTCTCAATTCCCTCCACCCTCACCCTACACCTGGTTCTGTCCATTCCATTTTCTACCAGTTTAAACTTTTAGTTTTTTACTATAATAACTATGTGGATATAAAAACTTTAAAACTTTTATTCAAGAATAACGTCAAAATCAGCTACTGCGTCAGATAATAGCAGAATTATATTGATATTTTTGGGCTGTGTAAATCAGGCTAATTAACAGCCTCACAGGTACAGATTTTTGAGCGAAAATTTAAAAGCGCTCATTCTAGTTTAAAAATAGACTGTTAAGTGCGTATACCACGCACGGTGGTGTTCCCGGATGGGGACACTGACCAGAATCCTACTCAGAGGAGCCCTAAAATAAGCGGGTGGCCTGACTTGTCGACACTAACAAGACACTATAACGAGCTGCTATCAGAGCGAGCTTGTTCGATACTATATAAAAAAATATAATCTAGCTAAAAAAAAACACTATAGAAAAAGGGTTCGCACCGGTGAGGCGGCGCGAACATAGACTATGGTACTGGAATATTATGGAACCGAAAATCATAGTAAAATCAATATTTTAGCTTCTAAATATAATAGTTATCCTGTAAGAGATCAAAAATCCAATATTTTTAGTTTTTCTTCTTTTTACAGCAATAGTGACATTTTTCACTTATACTTGATATTGAATTAGTTTGCAGTTTTTGAATTTCGTAAGTATGGCCAAGAAATCTTTGAACCGCCACTCACCGTGTATGTCTGTCGATAAAAATTGTGGGCAAACGGCTGGCAGTAGAAGTTGAAATTTGGCATGCGTATGCAACTCTGGACAAAATATAGAAAATATTCTGAGACTACAAAACACATCACCCGAAAAATAACAATAAATACATACAGGGTGTTTGTTTGAAACGCCGCACCTCGAATAACTCCTTTATTTTAATATATACAAAAAAATCTTAAGAAGAAAAGTTAAACTAGGCAAAAGGGTCCACTTACGGACTAATGAGAATTCTGCATCACCTCCGGTTTCAACTAAAATTGTTTTTCAACTTTTTATCTAGCATAGAGAATCGGTACCTTCATTTTTTTTTTTTTTTTTCTTGAAATTACATTAAATCAGCTTTTCACAGATATCAAAATATAATACTTTAATTTTAACCATTTCAAAATGGCGACCATTTACTTACAAAATAGTCATTTAGATGGACTGCGTTAGGCGCAAATAGCTTTTGTTGCGGTGCGCCAAAAATTTTAACTAACTAACTAACTTACTTACAAAATTATAAATAACATAAATCGTACAAAGTTAAACATAGCAAGCTTTGAAAATGATTTTGTTACATAAAAAAAAAAACAAATAAAACTTGCAAATTTTCTTGCCCGTTAGTACGAGTTTGATATTAAAGGTGATAACATCGTTTGTAAATTATGGCTTACGTGGATACGTTATTCAAATGAAGAAATGACAGATATGGTTCTGATATTCGGGGAATATTAAATAAATTCTGTTAAGGCCCAGCAACTCTACCAAGATAGGTATCCTTAAGGTAAAGGTTAGAAGACTTAGAACATAGGGTAAGAACAGCCATCAGGGAAATTCAAGAGTATATAGTTCTAAATGTAATGGAAGAGTTTTTATTACGAATGAGAAAATGTGTGGAAAACAACGGCGGTCATATTGAACATTTGTAAATTTTCTTTAGTTCATTACTAACTTTAGTCATATTTTGTTTTATTGCTTTTCCTAGTTACATAATGTTATATCTTTGTATAATTTAGTTTCTACGATTTTTATTTTATTTATTATTTTGTAAAAAATGGTCGCTATTTTGAAATGGTTAAAATTAAAGTATGTTATTTTGATATCCTTGTAAAGCTGATTTAATGTACTTTCAAGAAAAAAAAGTACCGATTCCCTATGCTAGATAAAAAGTTCCTTCAATTTCTGCTGAAACCGGAAGTAATGCAGAATTCTTATTATAGTCCTTAAGTGGGCCCGTTTGTCTATTTTAAGTTTCCTTCTGGAGAATTTTTTGTATCTCTTAAAATAAAGGAATTATTCGAGGTGCGGCGTTTCAAACAAACACCCTGCATATAGGTATATATATAAAGCTTCAGGTATTCGCGTATGTCGTGCTACCTTGTGGTAAGCCTGAAGTACAGTACCTAGCTGAGGATGGTTTAATACCTAAACCACTACCACCCTATATAAATCTTCTGGTAAGTGGATTAACGATCAAAACTTTATTTTTGAATAAAATATTATATTCAGGTGATTTTCACCAAAAATGTGTTATTCGTTGTCTCCATGTTCCATAAACTAGAGGAATTAATCTAAAAATCTGAAAAACAAAATCTAAGTGATTAGCATTTATGTGAACCGGAATAGTACAATAAGAATTTTTAATCAGATTGTTTTTTCAGAATATAACTTTTTTTATATTATAGAAAAAAAAATATTATCTTTCTTTCATGGCTTAAAATGACAAATAATGTTATTCCTTTTTACCGACCGCAAACATATATAAGGGAGGTATTGTGATCATACCGATTTGGACATTTCGAGATTTCGATGGATCTCCACGAATTGAGGTCTCTACATAACATTTTGACTATTTTTAGCATGATTACTGTCGGTCTGTCTGTCTGTCTGTCTGCCTGCCTGCCTGTCTGTCTGTCTGTCTGTCTGTCTGTCTGTCCGACCGTCCATCTGTCTGTCTGTCCGACCGTCCATCTGTCTGTCTGTGTACACGTGCAGAGCAAATTCGACTAAAAGGATTTTTATGAAACTTCATATTTAAACTTTTGACATCACTGGCACGAGTTGATCAACTTTTGGTAAAAATCGGTTGACTAGAGATGGGAGTTTACTCGTGTCAATTTTAAGATATTTGCGAATAATTAACATAAAAATATTTCAAAAAAATTTATTGATCAAAAGTTGCTATAAAAGCAATAACTAACAAATTTGATTTGAAACATTTTTTGATAAAACTAAAAATTTTGTAAAATTTTTCGTAATTATTTCTTAGTATCTATTTTTTCATACTTATAGTTCGTCGAAGCAAACAAAGTCCCTGGGTAGGCGTATCTTAGCGTTCTCAAATACACTCAACGGCATATTACACTCGCCCGAAATTCTATATATGTGTGAACTATTATATATAAATATTAATAATAGTTATAAATACAAATCAATTTTGAGTTATAAATTAAAATCAACTTGAATTATATCAAACACAAATACTAAAGCACAAATTATACAAATAAAGCGTAAAATCAGTACTTATCAGTTCTGTGTCAGACTATACACATTCCTTAAGGTGGTTCCTAATTGGTCAGACGGAAACCCGCCTAAAAATTTTCAAATTAGTTCACATATTTTCCGAGGTTCTTGTTTGCTTCGTGGCACTATACATGCAACGTTTCCAAGGTCATGATAAATAATATCTCTGTTAGAAAATAATAGGCCAAGTTATTTCTACTCTGCTGCTAGAATGTATTTTATACAAGTACTTTGTCATGGCGGTTGGTCCTATGGTGGCCACAGCTGATTTTTTGTATTTGTTGCTAGAGTAGATATACGTTTTCTTTTAAAATTTACAAATCAATTCAAAAAAAATAAGAATTACAATTACCTAGGCTAGTGTAGTGTTTCTCAACAGGTGGTCCGCGGGTCAGTTCTTGGTGGTCCGGGCACACAAAATGTCATTTGTATTAATAATTGGCCTTTAGGCAAAAATCTTTTTCTTGAATTGGTGGTCCGCGGTTAGTGTGGAATTCTGAAAATGGTCTGAAAATGGCCGCAACTGTCGAAGGTTTGAGAAACACTGGGCTAGTGTGTTTAAGGCACTGAAGATGGTTAGCGCTCCCGTGATAAAGCCCCGCCCTTTGCTATACCACATGGTTCCGTTAATAATATTTACAGATATTAACACTGTATTTCTAGTGACCACATTTTTTCTTACAATTTGGTATTATTTGACATACTCGTAATTGACTGAGGTTCTGGACTACGATTTGGTATTATACGACATAATTTACCTACACGACTTCTGGACCACGGATTTATTATCTAGTGGCAGACATTCAACATTTGGAATCGCAAATGGACCTGCAAAGTTGTGAAAAGTACTTTTTCCACGACTATATAGAAATATGTTCATTACAGACTTGTTAGTGATTAGTAAATGTAGTACGTTCCCCACTCCTTTATATTACACACCGCTGACCTGTTACGTAATGAGCTCATTACGTAACAGGTTCAATCAAAATGGCCGATCGTTGCTAGGCAACATAATAAATAAAAAAAATTGAAAATTAAAACAGTAACCTCAAATATGGAAGTTGAACAGGTTCAAACAGCAATGGCCGATCGTTGCTAGGCAACATAATAAATAATAGTTTTGAAAATTAAAACAGGTCAAATATGGAAGTTGAAAGTGATTCCGACAATTTAGAATTAACTCCACCTAATATCATAGAGGCAGCAAAAGTTACCTCAATAAATTTACTACCTGAGAAATCTAGAGAAAGATATGAAACTATTTATAAATGGTTCATGGATTGGCGAAAGGAGAACAAGACAGTGTCTCTCTCTGAAAATGTCTTAATGGCTTATTTTGGGGAATTATCAAATAAATTTAAACCAACAACATTATGGTCACAGTACTCTATGTTAAGAACGACTCTCAATATTTATAACAATGTGGATATACACAAATATCCAAAATTAAAAGCATTTCTTAAAAGACAATCGGACGGATACCAACCAAGAAAATCTAAAACTTTTACATCGAGTCAAATCGACAAATTCATTAAAGAAGCACCTGACAGCGTGTACCTCTTAACAAAGGTATGTTAATTATTTTTCAAGAGTTTAGTGTCAAAGATAAGTCGAAATGATCTCGGTGTTCACAACACGTAAAGCTCTCGAACATTACCTGATTTAAGTTATCCCGTAAGTCATTAATCGGAGAGTTATAACTTTTTGATATAATATAATACCTGTAGACTTTAAAATCAAATTTATCGCTAGACACTAAACACTCAGTATTTAAAGACAAACTATATATCAATTTATTTCTATTCTTTGCAACCTATAAAAAGGTTGCATTGATAATGGGTATTATGGGTGCTTGTCAAAAGCACGAACTAGCACGAACAAGCAGATCTTCAGCGACAATCCTAATTGATACGGGTGAAGACATAACATCGTTGAAAAGTCATGGTGGTTGGAAATCGACAACAGTGGCAGAGATATATATCGATGAATCGATAGAAAACAAATTTCATGTTGCCAATAAAATTTTAAACTCTATAAATTCAAATAGTATCGCATCAACTTCCAAAGTGGATGAAAATCAAATAATTAATTCTAAAATAGTAGAAAATCAAAATAATGTAACATTAACTGAAACTTTTACTAGTAATAATTCCCCAAGAATAGTTTTAAATAATTGTACTAATGTAGTGTTTAATATTCAGCATAAATAAAGTACGCAAATTTATATGTATTTTTATAACAAAACAAGTTATAAGTTGCAGCCTTTATAGGTTAAACAGCAATGGCCGACCGTTGCTAGGCAACGTAATAAATAAGTTGAAAGCAGATGTAAAATTATTATTCGTTTTTAAAGAGAACTGAGTAAAATTTAAATAATTAATAAAGTTATAGTCGTGGAAAAAGTATAGTATGAAACTTGCATGGAATAGTCATTTCATGCTCGTTACATAATATACTATTTCACGTCCGTTTCATCTTTTCAAATAACGTTTGCCATGTTAATTAAACATTTGTAAACCATATACCTGCCGCCATATTTAACATTTAACCCATGCCGCCATATTTAGCATTTCCACAAATATTAAAAAATAATAAATAAGCTTGAAATATAAAGGTGTTGAATGATACATTATTTTGTTTGGAGTATGACTACATCATAAAAGAGTTTATTTTTACGATGCACTGTTAAATAGTGTGTACGTGCCAATAAGTATGTGCTTTTGAAAATACAATATGTTGAACGCGACAGCAAATTTCAACCTAAAATAAATTTGTTTACAAAGTTTAATTGCACATTTATGTACTTGCACCATTATATAAAGAATATAAATCACTATTTATTAATAGTTAAAATGTTTTTCTTTTTATATTACGAAATATTTACAAAGCGAGAAAACAATTAAAAAATGTCTTGTGACAAATATTGAACTTCACAAGTGTGCATACTTGTAAACTGTGGATCGCGGAAAAGCGGACCTTGAAAATTTATTGTATTCATCAATATTTTTGCAGACCTGTATGGGAAATGCGCTCGTGTTCACTGTAGTATGAACGTTGTGCACATTAAATATTAAGAAAAAACAGATTTTTTGAAAGAAATTAAATTTGTTGATAATAAATCGGGAACGTTTTCAGATTGAGAGATAAGCCAGAAACGACGGCCGTACGTTGGTACGTCCAAGTCCAAGTATATATATATATATATATATATATATATATATATCTTTCTTTATCGCTTGTCTGTCGATTAATCGCCATCAGGATTCTCCTGAACTATAGAGGAGTTAGAATATATATATATATATATATATATATATATATATATATATATATATATATATATATATATATATATTTCTTTATCGCTTGTCTGTCGATTAATCGCCATCAGGATTCTCCTGAACTATAGAGGAGTTAGAAGGGGAGTTTGTATTGTTAAATATTATTTCTACGTTATATCTTGTTTTATAAGAGGGAACCCAGAGAGAAACCTCTAAGAGTTCGGGATAGTTTATATAAATAGTTGAATATTTTGTACAAAAGAGAAAGAAGTTAAATTTAGGTTATAGTGAAAATTTGTATGTAAAATATTTTACGAATTTAAGTTGAATATTTTCTGTTCTATTAATATACGTCATGTACTGGGGCGATCAACAAACAGTCGCAACATTGGCCAGCTACATACAAATAATTATAATATAATTACAAAAAATTTGATTACAATTGTTCTTTAATATTCCTCCATATCTCGTCACGACTCATTGTTGCCACACAGATTCTTTATAAATTTAGATTGATATTATTTAGGAAGCTCGACAGATGTTTGTATGTATTCCGATTTTTGAGTAGAGTTTGTAAATTCTGCCACGTTTGCGAAGGATCCACTAATTGTAGGTGGGTAAATAGTTGTGTCCTTTGATTCCTATACAAAGGACAGAAGAAGAATATATGCTCCAAGGACCCTGTTGTAGAATTGTCACATTTACAATTTGGTGACCTGTACACTCCTATTCTGTCCAAATGCTGGGGGTACGAAGCATGTCCAAATCTTATTCTGCAAATTGTCGTTATACTGTTTCGAGGTTTTGAATTTTTTACAAACCAAGGTTTTTTTGGTAACTGCTGTACAATAGTTCCATAAAAACTTCCTTTATTTTGTTGCCATTCTAATTGCCATTCATGGTGTAGATGCCGATGTGTCAGACTTTTGAGATCATAGTGTGGTGTTTTGTTCAAGATACTTAGTATTCCCTCATTTGAAGCTTCCTTTGCTAAAGAGTCTACATTGGTATTTCCAACTGAAATATCTTGGTGTGATTTAACCCACATGAATTTAAGACGATTAAATTTTTGAACTTTACTAATGCAGTATCGAATTTGGTGTAAATTAAAGTCGTACGATAAATTATTGTAATTTGTAATGTAATAAAGTGCACTTAAACAATCGCTTATGATAACAAATTTAGCTTTACGGTGATTATGTTCTAGAATAAATTTAAGGGTTTCTTTTATAGCGATAAGTTCTGCTGTAAATATCCAAAAGTTTTTAGGTAATGAAATTCTATTTTCCACGTGTAATGTCTCGCAATAAAAGGCTGCTACTACCATATTTGTCATATTATTCTTGGATCCGGCTGTATATATGCGAATATAGTTTGACACATGCTCGTCTAGATTTTCTTGAAATATGATTTTGTTAATAACTGGGTTATCAGTGTATTGTGGAGTAATCAGTATTACTTCTGCATATTGGATTTCATATGGGTATTTAAAATTAGGGCAATAATTATCATGTTTTATTTCTGATTCCAAGTTCAATAATTTGCCAATAATATGTAAATAATCTGGAGGTTTATGAGTGAGGCCTCGTACTGATGTAATATCATGGATGTAAAGAAATAAGAGTGTATTTAGCGCCGAGTAAGCTAGCCGACCTCAGTAGCGCAGAGGTAGCGTAGCTGCTTCTCATGCTAATGGTCCCGGGTTCGAATCCCGGTCAGGGCATGGATATTTGTATTTGCCCTTTTCACCTCATCTTCATTTAAAATAATAAAAAATAAATAAAAATTAGAAAAAAAAGCATCATATCATAAATATATCACCGCTCCCAACCCGGATTAGGTCACCGTGGGAGATGTAGACCCAAAAAAACTTCACTCTTCGGAGTGAAAGGCCCGTGCCCAACATAAAAGTAGCAGTACGGTAGTTAAAACTACGGCTCGGTGAGACTACTGTGGGACGTTTATAGGCTGAAGAAGATGAGAGAGAATCTACATACATTTTTTTAATAATAAAATTATATCCTAGCTTTACTCGTCTATAATGAAGAGGTGATTCGCATGTTTCAGCCAATAGAGAATTTATAGGGGTAGACTTCATTGCTCCTATGCAGGTTCGTAAACATTTGTATTGCAATTTATCTATTATTTTAAGATTTGTTGCATTTGCAGAATAATAAAAAATTGAGACGTAATCAAATTTTGAACGGATATAAGCTTTGTAAAACATAAACATAATATTTGGGTTGGCTCCCCACCAACAATATGCTATTGCACGTAACACATTTAACGTTTTTCAATTTCCGTTTGTAGAGAGCTTATATGAGTTTTCCAGGTTAATTTTTGGTCGAAAAACATACCCAAATATTTTGTATTGGCTTTGACAGGAATATCATGGCAGCCCAAACTTATTTCATTCTGATCAATTATTATTCTCTTGTGTGTAAAGAATACTATACTCGATTTGGAATCCGATATTGTAAATGCTTTAGAGTTTAGCCAGTAATCTAACCCAATGAATGCACCTTTAAGTTCCTGAATACAGCTGGTTACTATACTGTTTCTATTAATAATTATTATATCATCAGCATATTGTATGTAATGAGTAGTTTGAGGTAAGAAGCTACCAAGATCTGCTGTGTAGAGATTAAATAGCAGTGGACTTAAAATAGAACCTTGTTGTATACCAACAGTTAGTAACCTTGATGTACTAATTTTTCCCTTAAATTTAATTACAATTTCTCGACATCGAAACATTTTATCAATTCTAATAATAAAACTATTAGGAATGTTAAGTCTTGCCATATGCGATAGGAGAACAGGTAGTTGTACATTGTCATATGCCTATGATATATGTAGAAAAACTGTTGCAGCTATGCTTTTTTCCTTGAAGGCTGTTAGTATTTCATTACTGAGAGAAAATATTGCATCATAAGTACTTTTGGTTTTTCGATAAGCATATTGATTATTTGGTAAAATTTGACTGTTTTCCAAAAACCATTCCAGTCGGTTTTTAATTAGTCTCTCCAGGATCTTAAATATACACGACGAGAGACTGATTGGTCTGTAAGAATTGATATGTGATGGATTTTTGCCTGTTTTTAAAATTGGTACAACGATCTGTTTTTGCCAATCGGTAATCCATTCATCTGAGTACTAGATGTTATTATATATATATATATATATATATATATATATATATATATATATATATATATATATATATATATATATATATATATATATATATATATATATATATATATATATATAATTTTCTGTAGCTTTGTTCGGAAGGTGTTTAATCATTGAATAAGTGACATTGTCTGGGCCTGGGGCAGTCAATATCAGTAGAATGTTTTTTTAAAACTAAATCTAACTCATCAGGTAGAAATTTTCGCAATAGGATGTGATCATTATTAAGATTTCCATCTTCTGGAAAGGGAGGAAATAAAGATGCATGTGGAGCTAATGAATCTGCGTAGTCTTCTAACCAGGAGTCACTTATAACAGGATTTTCCGATGAAGTATCTATATTATGTTAAATAAAGATATATATTATTATTATTATTATTTTGAATAAATATTATTATTATTATTATTAATATTTTTACTTTGCGAAATTTATTCCATATTGACGACGAAGGTGTATTTGGGTTAAGAGAATTACAAAAGTTTTTCCATTCAGAACGCTTTTTGTTTTTAATAAAAAATTTTGCCGTATTGATTGCTTTTCTATATTCTATAAAATTGTCTAAATTTGGTGATCTTCTGTATTTGCTGAGTTGTTGTTTGGCTATCGCTAATTTTTGTTGGCAGTCTTGGCACCACCATGATTTTGGAATGTGTTTAGATTTATAGGGTGCTTTCTTCGGTATGTTTTGACTTGCAGCATGATTCAAGCAACTAATTAGGTTTCTGTATATGTAGCTGATTTTCATTTCTGATGTAAAATCGGGTAGATGATTTTCTATATGTTCGACATAATTTAACCAGTTGGCGCGTTTTGTGTTCCATAATTTTGTAGATACAATATTTGTGTGTTGATTTGAAGATGAAATACATAATGTAGTTGTAATTACAAAATGATTTGATCGTAATGTATCCGATGTCGTTTTAGTCATAGCATATAATGCTAAATGTAGACTGCATAAAGTTAAGTCGACAGCCGAGGGGCGTCTTCCAGGTAAAGTTACAATAGTGGGTAAACTATCGTTTAAAATATACATATTGTGTGTATCAACTGCATCAAGTACACTATATCCAGCTCAAATTCGGGTTGACTTCTTACTAAAGTGAAGTAAAGTAAAAGGTTTTTGGGCTTTTAAAAACTTTAGAAGCTCTTATAAAACGTAACATTTTATAGGATATAGAGATAATGTTGTTGATATGATTGTCTAAAGTAACTCTAAAGTAACTCCTTTACTAAAAGTACTACTAAAAGTAAAGGTCCTTTACAGATAATACTTGATTTATATAAACTTCATTTATACAGTGGAACTCTAATATTCGTCCACGCCAATGTTCGTCTTTTTTGATATTCGCCCTGTTTTTTTTTTTTTTTTTTTGTTGAAATGATATTCGTCCGAAAAGTCAATATTCGTCCCACCTCCCACCACCGACGTGGCCACCGAGTCAGCTAATCGTCTGTTGACTGGCTCAGTGTCGTGCAGTGATTAAAATGTGCGCATTAACTCTAGTTTAATACTTTATGTTGTTTTTAATATTTACGAGTTCTTAAAGTTCATTTTTAGTTAATTCTTATGGGAAAACTTCGTTTGATATTCGTCCTTTTTAATATTCGTCCTACCCTCAGAAACGGATTAATGGCGAATATTGGAGTTCCACTGTATTATAATTAGGGCCGAGATATATATTTATTCCTTAGATATTCACCCCCTAATAAGGTATCTTATATATTTATTAACTACATAAATATTTTTTAGGATATCCACTTCCTATATAATAAATATAATAAATATCTAACAACCGCTATTATTAGGTACATTTCTTATTAGGTACTAAAAGTCGCTAATAAGTCAGCTTATAAATATATTGTGTTAATAATTTGTGTGATAAATTAGTTTGAATAAAAAAAAATCAGCTGTGGCCACCACAGGACCGACCGCCATCATAAAGTACTTGTATAAAATACATTCTAGCAGCAGAGTAGAAATAACTTGGCCTAATATTTTCGAACAGTGATATTATTTATCATGACCATGGAAACGTTACATGTAGGAAAAAATTTACAACCATTTTTCGTTTTATCAAAAAACGTCTGAGTTAAAAGTTATTAGTTATTGCATTTATAGCAACTTTTGTTAAATACATTTTTTCGAAATATTTTTCTGTTGCTAAATATTCGCAAACCGATTTTTACCAAAAGTTGATCAACTCGTGCTATTGATGTCAAAAGCTTAAATATGCAGTTTCATAAAAATCCTTTTAGCCGAATTTGCTCTGCACGTGTACACAGACAGACAGACAGACGGACGGACGGACAGACCGACAGACATCATGCTAAAAATAGTCAAAACGTTATGTAGGGACCTCAATTCGTAGAGATCCATCGAAATCTCGAAATATCGGTATGATCACAATACCTCCCTTATATATCTTGGCGGACGGTAAAAATGTTATTGCTTCTATATGTAAAAAGGCAAGTACACATTAAATTAAATATTATAAAAAGGATTTTCATGTTAAGTGGAGCATAATCTATAAAATTATATATTCTATGCAGATGAATTTTGAAGAACTCAACGATGGAACTGAGAAGAAAAGAAGAAGAAATAGAAGACCTTGGTTTTAAGAAAAATTAGAAACTATACATTGTCGTCGATAAAAATGATAATTTTAATATATGCATACATGAAAAATAAGGCATGGTGACCTTTTACAGATTATTTTGAAGAAATTAACTTTGAAAATGTTTAAAAACTTACTTATTCTTAATAAAGGTTTTAATATTATTATTATGTTCTAACATGGAACAGTATCATTTGAATTTAACTAAATGCAAATATTCAAAAATTACACTATAAATATTGTTTATATTATTAACAAAAAAATTTGGGTCTTAATTATATTATTTTCTTTCTGTAACAAAACCAATAATTGTCTATAAAAAAATATCTCAAACAGTCAGTCTTAGTTTCTTTTTTTTTTTTTCTATTTTTAATTTTAACTTATGTTTTTCTTCCAGAAACTGCAAATTTCATTTCAAACTCCTCTTTTTCTGTAAAATTTGTTGTCCTTAACTTCTCTGAACATTATAATGGATTAATTATCGGATATTTGGATAATTACATTGGTTAAATTTTGACAGTTTCTGAATTGTCAATATTGACAACAGTTGTAATTTACAACAGTAAATTAGATTGAAAAATTAGATCAGTCTAATTTAGAGTTACAGTCTGTTCCAAACGGTTAGGCAGAACTAAATGGGAATTTAGATCTTTTAGGTTGTCACGAGAAGGGACCTTGCTTTGGTTATTTCATTTTTCACGTTTGAATTTCATAATTTAAAATTCCAACAATGATACCATGGAAACGAATGACATATGTCAAAATTAAATTATTTTTTTTAAATATTTTAAGGACAAAAAAATAAATAAATGGGAAATTTGTATTAAGAATGACACAAAAAATCAAAATATAAAGAAAATGACATTTTAAAATGATATTAACCTTAACCAAAAAATGTTTATTGTAAGTATGATTTACAAAGCTTAATCAAAACGGCCGAAAAGCACAATTTAAACGATGAAAGTAACTAGATTGCAAAATTTAGTTCCGCTTAACCGTTTGGAACAGACTTTACTGTAAATTAGATTGAAATGATTGTCTCACTTTGCTACACAGGTATATAGGCTACTCCAAACGTTTAGGTGGAATAATAACTAGATTTTGAAATCCAGTAATTTTTATCTATTAATTCGGACTTTTGGTCATTTTGTTTAAGCTTTGTAAATCATACTCACATTGTAAATTCTAGATTAAATTGATTGTCATTATAAAATTGCCTTCTAATTTTTTGTCATTCTTAATAAAAATTTCCCATTTTTTTTTACTCTAAAATATATAAAAATGTATTAAAATTTGTAATAACCGCCATTCGATTCCATGGTTTCGCTGTTGGAATTTTTAATTTTCACATACTAACGTGAAATATGAGATAATCCAAGCTCGTGAAAACCTAAAAAAACGAAATTCCCATTTAGTTCCGCCTTAAGGTTTAGAATAGCCTGTAAGTAAATCTTTGCCTAATATTGCCAACCTACGGATAATTCTATATTTATTTATTAGGTACCTATTATAATATTTATTAAGAAGATATTTTAGACATGATCTCCCTAATAGTTATTAGGGAGAGAAACAAATTATTTGCCTAACAGTTATTAGCAAGTTTATAAGGAGGTGGATATCTCGGCCCTTAAAGTTATAAATATTTCTAGAACAGGTAAAAATTAATTTTTAATTTATTCTCAACTGAGTACAGTGGTACCTCGGTTTTCGTTGACTTCGGTTATCGTCGGTTTCAGTTTAAGTCGATTTTTCGCGAAAAATGTTTTCGTCGGTTGCCTCGGATTTCGTCAGCGTACCGCGACCCACGCGGTACGCAGTGTTGCGTTGTTTCTCGTTGTGTGAGCATTTAGCCCGCCCGTCTAGCCAAACAATTCCATTGCTTTCCAGTGTTAGTGTTTTTGTGCTTTTTTTATTGAGAGTCTATTATTAGAAATGATTGCCTCGGTATTCTTCGGTTTCGGATTTCAACGATTGTTTTCGGACGGATTATCGACGAAAAACGAAGTACCACTGTATTGCTCGAATCTCTCAATATCTATCATTGCTTTATAGTAATCCAAATGACATACATTTTATTTACTTTTAGATCAGCAGAATACATTAGAATTTTGGAGTTAAGAAAATATTTTTATGTATTATTAATGAAAAAATGAACAGTACTGAGGCCACGTGAGCCCCTGTTGGTGCCCGTAAATGGAGTATATTTAGAGGCGTAACCATTAACAACAACATACTGTAATCTATTCGTTAGAAAAGAATTAAACCAATTCAGAAGATCCATCATATACACATATCCTTTTTGGTTTTTTTAACATATAGAGAGCGATCATTATTTCTTGAACGTTATGCAATACTTGACAGAAACAGTTAGTTATCAAACTTATTTCCAAGGACATACATACTATTTTTGTTACCTATACGAATTGATTATTAAATAAACACTATTTTTCTTTACACGCCAATGAGCTGATAAATATTAAGTTAGAAACACATTCCTCGGGTGAGCTTGGACCAACGAAGTAATCTGATTGGTTCTTTGTTGAATTGGGATTTTCAGCTGTGATTTAGAATACAGTTTTGATATTTTAAAACCCATTGTTTACCATTACTACAACTCAACCAGCCACCCGCGGCGGAAGGGGATAAGGTCGACGCAGAGAGAGAAAGCTAAAAAGAAAGTCACGACAGGCGAAACTAAATGTGTCCCCACTACTACGTATCTGTTAGTCCAACGCGCATCCAAATTTTGTACGCCACGGCTTGCTGGTTGAGGTATACGTGCATATTGGAAACAATCGTATTGAAGAATAGATACGGGAACTGATTGACGTTCTAAGCAGCTGAACTGAGCCGAAATCAAGATTATTAAAGTAAAGGTTGTCTCGTAACTTGTAGTGGTGGAGGTAAATAGCGAAGCTACGCGTCATCTGTATGCTAACCGAACGTCAGTCTTTGTTTATCGATATGTTATATACACGTATATATAGAAGTTTGAATTTTGTCTATAAATATAAAAATTTCATTTAATTTTTTGATTTTCTACTTGTTTTAATTTCTTTTTTCTTCGAAAGGAATGTTTCTTCGTTCTAAATAAGCCCCCCCCCCCCGTAACTACCCTAATATTCTTCAATTGAAAATGCATAGAACAAATAAGATTTGTTTTCTTATAAACAATATTTATTGTATAGTTTTTTCTGTTAAGATAGTTCTTATAAAGGAAGTATTTTAAGTTTTTTAGTACCAGTTTTAACCCAGAAACACCCCCTAAGAAAGAAATTTTTGAGATACCATGCCTATATTTGATCCTGGTTCTACTCTATTGTACCAAATTTCATTAAAAAACGTCTAGCCGTTTTTAAAAACTGATATAACCTCAAATTTTATTAATTACTATATTATTATAGCAATTTGTTTTTCTATTTTTATTTAAATATTCCCAAAAATTATACTTGTATTTGGTTTTATTGTTATTTATTAACCATAATACAAATGTCCAACACCTTAAATTTTATATAAACCAGTATAAAATTTCCTTATGTTTTTATTTATAATTTATTCTGTAGAACTGTCTTGAAATAAATATCTATTATGAATATAGTCAATAAAAATATTTAAAAACATGCAACATCTATATTAATTTTGTATGCTAGTTTGTATTACGCATACATGTGACGTATTCCCTCTCACGCTCTGATTGGTCTGAAGTTACGAGACAACCTTTACTTCGGCTCAAGATTATTAAATCTTGAGCCGAAATGCCTCTTACTAGCATAAACATCCAGGTCCAGGTTACAAAAATTCAATATCTTGGAGTTATTCGTGTTATCTTTTCGGGGTATCACACAGCGACAGACGTGTCACACGACACTATTTTTTCTATCAACAAATAATGGAATTATCATCTCTTTTTGTTTTTGATATACCAAAACACCAATACCAAAACAAAAACACGTGTAATTTTGCTCAATCGGCGTTTGTAAGTGTTTTATTGTGCAGTCGTCTGTATGCGGCTACGGGCATTTCGATGAAATTTGCACGTATTGTATTTTTACATGGATTTAAAATCCGTCTGGAGCCGCTGCTGGGCACTAAAGGGTTAAATATGATTTTATCCTAAATAAGCTCAAGTTTTTTTTATTAACACTTCAGGAGCCATAAAAAATTATGTTGCGCGCCGTATGCGGCCCTAGAGCCACCACCACCCCTCCCCCGTCTTACAGATAAACATCATAAGTGCCCCCCCCCCCTGACCATGAAATACTTTAGCAATAAATAGCGCCGAGACAATTTAAAAAAGACGATTTATCGCTACCTAACGTTAAACAAATAAATAAAAATGGAAAAAGATCGAAAAGATGTCTTTATCTGCATTATTAACTATATACAAAAAGTTTTCCACAACTTTATTTGACAACCTGAAACCTATAGTTCCATATTAGGTATAAGGACATTTGATTGGGTTATGACAGTAAAGATCAAAAAAGTATAAACAAAAACTACTGTGCTTGGATAAAAAATGGTGGTTCAGGTTGTTAAGTAAAGTTTCAGTAAAAGTTTTTATTAAATGCCAAGTAATAAAAGAAGACGAAATCAAATTACCTATTTTTCGACAAATTAAACATTTACTGCATTCATAACTCTACCAAAACAAAATTTTTCATAGATTAGTTAGATACCTACTTTTGTTGGACTGCTATACTACTTCATAAATTTACTACTTTTTTTAAAATCGATTAAAAAAGTATCTATATTCGTTCTAGTCATGTAGGTATTATTTCAAAGTTAAACAACCTACCAGGTAAAAAAACTGGCCTTGATAATCGAAACATCTCAAAATTTAATGCCTACTTACTTAAGAAGAGACAAAAATAATTTTAATAACCCTAAATTTAATTAAGCACAAAGGAATCTATAGTTATAATTTGTAAATATGTGAAACCGAACTTTTAAACTAAGCGCAAAGATTTATCTTAACCAAAACAAAACAAATGGTAGTTAACCTCACCTTTTTAAAACGCCGAAGTTAAAAATTGCTCTTGTACACTTAAAAATAACACATAATAAGTTAAAATAATAAACACAATCACAATTCAATGTAATAAAACGTCAATGTCCATTCATATTTACGTAAAACACATGAAAACAACTTGATTTAACTGTTAACTTAACACTAACACAAATGTCTGAAGAATGTACAACTCAGCTTCCTTTCGAGACGCTAGTGAACTAGCGCTTGAACGCAGCATACGTTTACTGGTCAGTTGTATTTCTGTCTCGCTCGCGTAACAAGAAGTTTCTTTCTAGTTTTAAGATATGAACCGTAAGCAGACAGGTGTATCCATCTATTGAAGATGTTATCGCAAAGAGGCACAAAACTATTCATAAATAAATGTTTGAGTTTTATTTTATATTTTTTTAAATGCTTACATTTGTTAAAATATTATTGTGGATTTAATATTATTTTCGTATGGTGCATATTTTGGATTAATTATAATTACGAAGAATTATGCTAAATTATTTATTATTATTAGAGTATGGTTAAGTTGTCATAATACGATTTATTCCTACTTGATTGAAAAAACCAATTGTTCTTTTTAACTTAATAGGATTAAAACATATTAACACCATTAAGAAGTTTTTTTCCAATTAAATATGATTAAAACATATTGCGACATAACTTGACCCCACTCTAATTAATATTAGAGACCGGAATCGCATATGTGCAATGACCAATTAAAAATGTAATTAATATAAAATGAATTTATTTGCCAATGCATTTACAGTCAATTTTTTATAAACAAAAGACTATTTCTTATTTACATATACCTGAAAAACAATATGCATATTTAAAATTATCTATATATATAAAATCGTAACTAAGCTACCTACTCATAATCAACGCCCAGCCCAAACCACTGAACCTACAATCATGAAATTCGGCGAGTATACCCTCCATGACGTAAGCACCCACTAAGAACGGATTTTTCGAAACTCATCCTCTAAGTGGGTGAAAAGGGGGTTAAAAGGGGTAAAATATGGCTTCACGGTTTCCTTAATATCTCTTAGGTCCAATAAGATATCGACTTGGTTTTTGCTTACAAAGATTACTCATGTAAATATTAAAAAACTTATTTCAGGATTTTGTTCTAATTGACCCCTAAAGGGGTGAATCTACAATCAGGGTGAATTATAGAACCCTTCGCATCTTCTGTGTTTTTTGTGTTATAACATTCCTTTTTGGCATATAGCTATCTTTTTAGAAAATTTAGAAAGAGTTTTGACCATTTTTTTTAAATTTCACCCCTAAAGGGGTAAATTGGTATTTTTTATTCGATAGAATTTCGTCTAGATAAAGAAATATAAAATTCGGGGAGTATATTCCTTTTATGACTTAAGAACCCCCTAAGAAATAATTTTTTGAAATTCGGCCTCTCAGTGGTTAAAAGGGGTGAAATGTGTTTTCACGGATTCCTCAGTATCTTTTAGGTCAAGAATATATCGCCTTGCTTTTGCTTACAAAGACTACCCACATAAATGTTGAAAAACTTATTTTTCAGGATTTTGTACTTATCAACCCCTAAAGGGGTGAATCTACAATCAGGGTGAATTATTGAACCCTTCGCATCTTCTGTGTTTGTTGTGTTATAACATTTCTTTTAGGCATATAGGTTTCTTTTTAAAATATTTAAGTGTATTGACCTTTTTTTTTTTAAATTTCACCCCTAAACGGGTAATTTGGTATTTTATATTCGATAGAATGTCGTCTAATGTAGACAGAGAAACATAAAATTCGGGGAGTATATCCTTTTTATGACTTAACAACCCCCTAAGAAATGATTTTTGGAAATTCAACCCCTAAGGGGTGAAATGGGGTAAAATGTGTTTTCACGGATTCCTCAATATCTCACAGGTCCAATAATATATCGCCTTCATATTTGCTTCTAAATATTATTCATATAAATGTTGAAAAACTTATTTCAGGATTTTGTCCTATTCATCCCCCAAAAGGGTGAATCTACAATCAGGGAGCATTATAGAACCCGACGTATTTCCTTTGTTTGTGGAGTTATAAAATTCCTATTTGGCATATAGATGTCTTTTTAAAATATCTCGATGGTTTTGACAGTTTTTCAAAATTCCACCACTAAAGAGGTAAAAGGATATTTTTTATTTGATAGAACATCCCTTGAACATAGATACATGATGTTCGCAAAGTATATTCCCTCCATGATGTAAGCATACACTAAGAAGGGATTTTTCGAAATTCAACCCCTAAAGGGTGAAATATAATTTCAAGGATTCTTAAATATCTCTACAGACCAATAAGATATCGTCTTGGTTTTTCTTACAAAGATTACCCATATAAATGTTGAAAAACTTATTTCAGGATTTTGTTCTAACCCACCCCTAAAGTGGTGAATTTCCGAACAGGGTTAATTATACAATCCATCATATTCCCTGTCTTTGTTGAGTTATAAAATTCCTTTTGGCATATAGGTGTCTTCAAAATATCTTGAAATGGTATTGACAGTTTTTAAAATTTCACCCTTAAGGGGTAAATGGGAATTTTGTATTCGATTGAACATCCCTTGGACATAGATAAATAAAATTCGTGAAGTATATTCCCTCCATGACGTAAGCAGCCACTTAGACGGGATTTTTCGAAATTCCACCCCTAAGAAGTGAAATGGGGTGAAATGTGATTTCAAAGATTCCTCAATACCTCTTAGGACCAATAAGATATCGTTTTGGATTTTGCTTACAAAGATTACCCATACGAAAAACTTATTTCAGGATGTTGGCCGAATCAACCCCTATAGGGGTCTACAGTCGGGGTGAATTATACAACCCTTCGTATTTCCTGTGTTTATTGAGTTATAACAATCCTTTTTTGGCATATCGGTGTCTTTTTAAAATATCTCGAAATGGTTTTGACAGTTTTTAAAAATTTCACCCCTAAAGGGGTAAATGGGTATTTTTTACTCGATAGAACGTCCTCTGGACAAGATACATGAAATTCGTAAAGTATATTCCCTGTGTGACGTAAGTTCCCACTAAGACGGTATTTTTCGAAATTCAACCCCTAAGGGCTGAAATGTGATATCAAGGATTCCTTAATATCTCTTAGTACCAATAAGACATCGACTTGGCTTTTGCTTATAAAGATTAACCATACAAATGTCGAAAATTTTATTTCTGGATTCTTTCCTAATCAACCCCTAAAGGGGTAAATCTATAATCGGGGTGAATTATACAACCCGTCATATTTCCTGTGTTTATTAAGTTATAACATTCATTTTATAACTTAAAAGTTACCCGTGCACATGTTTAGGAACATACTACGAATTTTACACAAATGAACCTCTAACGGGGTGAATCTACACCTGAGGAGAGAGTCAGCAATGTGATCTATAAAGAATCATGACTTACAATAATTGAACAATGATGGCAAACCGTCAATAAACCGTAGCGAAGCACGGGTACTCAGCTAGTAATTTAATATTGTATTTACATCTGTATAATTTAGTTAATACTAACAAATTTTGGTTGCTAGGGGAAAAAGGCAAAAACCTAGCACTTGCATAAAAATATAATTAATCACTATACATGAGCGTACTTTTTAAAATAAACTAAATACTACATGTATCAAATAGATGCCTCTTTTAATTTTAAAAGTTACGCTCATGTATACTGATTAACAGAGTGCGATTTAGTTAGGTCTTAATATGTTTTATTCCTATTTAATTGGAAATCCCCATTGTTCTTTCTAAATAAATAGGGAGGAATGACGTCGGGTACCCGCTACCCGACCCGTTAAGGATCTACCCGGTTCCGAGTTTGAATACCCGCTACCTGTTATCTACCCATTACCCGTTAACTAACGGGTAATTAACGGGTAGCGTGTAATTAATGCGTACCAGTTGAGGTGAAGACTTTTTTTTGCTCATCACTTGTATTTTGGGAGCGAGGACCTTTTTTTGCTCATTACTTGAATTTTAGAGGTGAGGACTTTTTTTTCCTCATCACTTATATTTTGGAGATAACATTGAAAAATATACTGTATTTCCAAATTTTGTAGCGGGTAATCAACGGGTAACGAGTAATTAACGGGTAGCGGGTAATTAACTGGTAGTGGGTATTTAACGGGTAGTGGGTATTATCCGGGTAATTGCGGCTATTGCGGCTATAAGGTACCCGGTTCCAGAAATTTCTAATTCTCGTCATTCCTATAAATAGGATTGAAATGAATTAACACCTAGACTGGCCGCTCTCTACTGATTAATTAGATTTTTAATTGGTCATTGCATTGGCATGTCCGGGCCTAATTATTAAAGAGAAGCCAATCTAGGCCTTAATACGGTTGAATCCTATTAAATCAAAAAGCACAATGGATTTTTTCCAATTAAGTACCCAGCAAACATTCAACTAACGGCCGAATGCCGGCTAACTGCTTTTATGCTGGTAAATTACTGGCACCAAAAGTAAGTGCAACGCCAGTATTAATAATGTACTTCACATTTGTATTTCGCATTCCACCTATACGAAGTACTTTACCAGCATTTTATAAGCACTCTTCTTCACTCATACTTTTTACTTAAAACCATCAGAAATAAATCTTGCAACTAATGCGATTATTTTGCACTTTACCGTTGCTGGGCCGGCAACTGATACATCAATGGGCCAGTAACGGCCACGGGGACACCGGGGTACTGGCCCATTACTTTCAATGCCGGGGAGTATGTGCTTTACCAGTACTGGCCCGTATAAAAATGTTTGCTGGGTAGGATTAAAATTTATTGCATAATTGACCTAATTTAATCGCACTAGACTAATTATTATGCCGCTTAAACAAGATAAAAACGAAAGAAATAAAACCACATTAACAACGCAGGAGATTATGCGCTTAAGATTCAGGCATAAGTTGCAGAGCCGGCGCTGCGAGGAGGGCGCTGACGTGAGATTCAAAAGGGCGCCAAATGTCAAATGAAGGTAAAAGTAATTTAGTGAAATGTAACTTAAGAAGTGAGAACCTTTTTTTTGGTTTTCACTTGGGGCTTTAATAATTAGGACCGGGGCCGGTCCGCGAAATACTTCAACCGAATCATATAGATGCAAATCAGTATTAGTTTATACATGGTGACATATGGTCGCATTAAGTATCAGTAGTTGAAATCAGTGAAGTGCGTAATTTTGTGTATCTTTGTAAATATTTATAATACTAAGGACATAACAGTGTAGGAAATATAGTGTAGTGTACAACTAGCCCTCCTCCAGGATGGAGTGCAGAACGAGGATAGAAGGGCATGGAGACAGATAAGTACAGTTACACTTGTGACATTCCTAAAACCCAGCGGACAGTTAAGAAAAAAGGTAGTTATGACCGAAAAACCCAAAAGCACGCCCATGAAAGATTCCAACTTAAACCTGCAAAATGTTAATTCAAACGCGCATGAACTACCGGTTACTCCAGTGTCTAATGTAGGAATTGTAAACAATAATTTAACCTACAATCGTAGTAATCTAAGTCTAGGCAATGTATATAAACAAAATGATCCCGGTCCGTTTTACGTACATATTGAAAATAAAAATAGGGATAAAATACATCCAATGAATATCGGGAAAATTATTTATAAAAGTAATTTTGCAGGAAAAAACGATAAAACTGAAATTAAACAAATCGGATACGAGCGGGTGAAAATTGAAATGAAAAATTACTCAGCAGCTAATGATATAGTAAATTTCAAAACATTAAATGAAGGCGGTTTACAAGTTTATATACCGAACTATTTAACACACCGACAGGGCGTTATACGAAACATAGATGTAAACAAAAGTGAAGTGGAACTACTAGACACAGAGCCGCAGTAAGGAAAACTTGCGCTAGGGGCAGGTCCGTGTTTTGGCGCCCTTGGCAAATAAAAGGTTCTCATCTCTCAAAATTCAAGTGATGAGCAAAAAAAAAAGGTCCTCACCTCCCAAAATCCAAGTGATGAGCAAAAAAAAAAAGGTCCTCGCTTTCGCAATGGCGCCCCTTAGTCAAGCCCGTCAGCGCCCAGGACCATCGCCCCCTCCGCCCCCCCCCCTTTGCTGCGGCTCTGACTAGACGTGATTAGATGTGAAACAAAGGTCACATCAATTCGTAGAATGACTAAACGAGTAGAAGTTAACAGTAAAAATTTTTAAAAAAATTGGTACCGGTGTAATTCGTTTTGAGGGCCAAGTACTCCCGGAGTACGTATATATATATGGAATACTAGGTGTCCAGGAACACCCTATGTATATCCGGTCGTACAGTGTTACAAGTGTTTAAGGTTAGGGCATGTCAGCAAACAATGCAAAGGCGTTGATCGCTGTCCAAACTGTGCGGGGAATCATAATTCACAAAATTGTTGGGAAACTAACAAAATATTTTGTGTACTATGTAAAAATGACAACCATAGATCGACCGACAAAAACTGTCCAGAACGTCTAAAAGCAAAAAAAGTTGAGGAATCAATGGCTTATAATGGGACTTCTTATGAAGATTCGGTGGATTTCGTTAAAAATTATAACTCGTATGCAGATGCTATCCGTAGTATACCTGAAGATAAAGACGACTATCTGCCACTTAAAAACAATAATGTCAATGTACAAAAACATATGACCTTTACACAAATCAGAAAAAGTAATTTAAAACCCCCACAACAATCATTTTTCAACCCACCCCCGCGAGAACTATATTTTACGGCAACCAATAGTCACTCCCGTCCAGTTTTTTCCGTAAACGAAGAAAATTGCAACAAAGAAAATGAATTTGAAGTAATAAAACAAATGATAATTGAAGCAGTACGCGATATTTTAAACCTAGTTAAATCCAAAGAAACCGGACAATTTTCAGATCTAGAAATAAACAAAGTGGTGGAAGAAAAAATTACATTTTACTCTAATAATATTAATAAACAAAATGGGCATTAATAAAATCCAGTGGAATGCAAGGTCTATAAAATCAAATAAAGAATCCTTAGAAAACATTCTAATTAAATATAAAACATCTATTGCACTTATTTCCGAAACCTGGATTAATCAAGATAAATCTTTGGCAGATACTTCAAACAGAAATGATGGGTATGGCGGTAGCGGTATTATTATTCAAAATAATATACCCTATACAGAATTAAATATTGTCTACAATCAGAAAGATACAATAGAGATAAGTGCAGCTAAAATAAAATTACAGAACATAGAAATAATCTTGATTTCAATCTATTGTAAACCAAAACATAAATTCAATTGTAACTTCTGGTCCAATATTTTTAGACAGATTAATGGTCCAATTTTAATTGGTGGAGACTTCAATAGTCATCATCAGGTTTGGGGATGCCCAGAACCCGATACAGAAGGAGAACAACTATTAGAGGCAGTTGAACAACAAAACCTACATTAAATGACGGCACGGAAACAATTATAAGACTGTCCAATACAAGAAAATCTGCAGTAGATGTTAGTTTTGGCTCCCCTAACATTCTTAGTCTGACGTCATGGGAAGTAATTAAAGATGGTCATGGCTCGAATCACTAGCCAATACTTATCAATCTTAATGTATTTCACAATGATAAAATAAAAATAACACCTAAATATAAATGGGATATTAATAAAGCGAACTGGGAATTATACACCAGTTTAGCCATGGCTAAGGCCGCGAGTTATGTGCATAGTCCTGATCATATCAAGTCCTGATCATATCACTGATTATTACAAGTTCATTAATATAATCAATGAATCAGCCTCAATCTCTATTCCCGAATCTAAAGAAAAAATAATAAACCCCCACAAAACCAAACCGTGGTGGGATCAAGAGTGTAAAGAAGCGGAAAAACAAAGAAAGAAAGCGTTTTTTTTTAAATTTTGGACTTAGCTACTATGGCCATTATCCAGAAGATGCATTTTATTTTTGAAAAATCCATGCCATAACCGGGATTCGAACCCGAGCCCTCATGGTCTAGAAGTGGTCTAGAAGTTAGTGCATCGCTACACTAACCACTACGCCATGGTGACCGGCAAAGGAAGCGTTTAAAAATTATCAAAAATCACTAACATACGAAAAATATCTCATATGTCAGAAATTAGCGGCCAAAGCAAAAAAAACTTTATAAACTGAAAAAAAGATCCACTTGGAAGGAGTACGTTCCTAACTTAACTAAAGACACACCTGTCGGAGATATTTGAAAAAAAAAATAAGTCTATAGATCGTGGTACTAATTATAATAACACAGTTAAACAACCTCCTAACAAATTAGTTTTAAAACAATTTTGCATAAGTTAAGTCCGGACACAGTAACCTATAATAAACAAAATAATAAAAATACTACGAATGAAACAAATAACGAACTAAACAAACCATTCTCAATAAATGATCTCAATTCTGCTATTAAAAATACAAAAAATACATCCCCAGGCGTAGATCAAGTACGTTACCCCTATGATCCGCAACTTACCCCTTAGCATGAAAGTAATTTTGTTAAATATCTTCAACCGTATTTATAAAACAGGAGATACAGTACCAGACTGGAACACATATAACATTATCCCGTTACTTAAACCAAATAAAAATCCAGATCTCGCAGATTCTTACAGACCGATAGCCCTTTCGTCATGCATTGCAAAGACGTACGAAAGAATGCTGAAAACACGTCTAGAATGGTGGATGGAAAATAATCTTATAATTTCAAATTATTTTTTCGGCTTTCGAAAAGGTCTAGGGTGCACTGATAGCTTGTGTGTATTAACAACCGACATTTTTTACAACTATCAAACAACTATCTTACAACAGTTTTTATAGATATTAAAGGAGCGTATGATAATGTCTGTATTCAAATACTAGTTGAAAAGCTAAAAAGCATGAATTAACCAATTTGCTAAAATCAATTGCTTCTTTAATTTGGTGTAGAGAAATCACTTTGAATATTGATGATGGTACAGCCATTAAAAGGCAAGTTTCCCAGGGACTGCCACAAGGGGGTGTCTTATCTCCACCCCTCTTCAATCTTTATATGGCGGATATAAAAGACGTAATACAGGAGAGGAACGGGGAGGGAATCAGAATAATGGGATACGCGGACGATTTCTGCATCTACTCGGAGTCTGATAACCTACAGGAAAGTATCGCGGCCTTGGACGAGCCCATCACCTCAATCTCTGCATAGATGCATAATCAGGGTCTAGAATTATCAGAGGATAAACTATGGTTACCGAATTCACTAGACACCACCTAAATTTTACCCAAAATAAAATCAAAATCGGCCAGTATAACTTTAATTATAGCGCAATAGTAAAGTATTTAGGAATCACATTAGACAAGAAATTAACATACAAATATCATATTCAAAATATTGTTAAAAAAGTTATGTTTAAAAGTATTGTTAAATAATATAAACTTATTACGTCTTATTAACCATAAATCCTGGGGTGCCGACCCCGAATTATCATTACAACTTTACAAAATAAAAATACGCTCTATTATAGATTATGCAAGTATGATATATGGCTCCGCCTCAAACTCGAACTTAAAAAAACTGAATATAATACAAAATAAATCTTTAAGAATTTGTATTAACGCCTTAAAATCCACTCCAGTAGACGCTTTATTAGTGGAGTGTTGGGAACCTCCCCTCCACTTTCGTAGAAAACTGTTAACTGACCAATTCTATATCTCTAAACGTACTATCAACGATCATCTGTTACATGCAAAGCTAAAGTGGGGAACAGAATGCAACGAGTTCTACAGCGCGTTGACGGCGTTCGGACGGCGCTATCTGTCAGAAGAAAGTTAAAACCAAGCTGTCATACGCAAGTGCACAGAATGTGTAACGTCCTAGCGGCGTTCGAACGCTGTTGATACTGAATGTTCGTCAACTTCCAACTTTTGACGCCGTTGAACGTTGACGCAGAACACCTAACCTCAGGTTTTACTGAATGGTAAAGTGTTTGTATGTATAAATAACTTGCATACAACTTAAATAACATCACACACAAGTCTTCTTACTGTCTATACTTTTAATAAAAGAAAGCGCACGTATAAACACAGATATAGGTTGTCGGTGTCGGCGTTGCGTTAGCGCCGTTGAGATTTTCGCCTACACACAATGCAATCATTTTTAATGCCGTCAAGTGTCACGTGACAACCTATATCTGTGTTTATACATGTGCTTTCTTTTATTAAAAGTATAATGGATGATGAAGACTTGTGTGTGATGTTATTTATGTTGTATGCAAGTTATTTATACATACAAACACTTTACCATTCAGTAAAAACTGAGGTTAAGTCTTCTGCGTCAACGTTCAACGGCGTCAAAAGTTGGAAGTTGACGAACATTCAGTATCAACGGCGTTCGAACGCCGTATGACGTTGTCCATTCTGTGCACTTGCGTACGATAGCTTGGTTTTAACTTTCTTCTGACAGATAGCGCCGTACGAACGTCGTCAACGCGCCGTAGAACTCGTTGTATTCTGTTCCCCACTTAAGTGAACTCGCAGAGCAGTGCGTGACAAATAAGTTTTGGCACAATAGGAACCTTCCCCCACTAGTTAACAGTTTTATCAAGTATGCGCAAACTGACATGACTCTTTACACTTCTGCAATAATCACCTGTTATCTCTCACCGATCAGATATTCAATCCTTAATCGAGAAATAGACCCAGATTTCAAGAAAACACAAAATGAATCATTCTTAGATACTGTAAACTACAGATTTCCAGACGCATTACTAATATTTACCGATGTATCTAAAACTAGTGATGGCATAGGACTAGCTGTATACGATTTCTCAAATAAAAAATCCGAGTTATATAAGATAACAAATAATATAACAATATTTCATGCTGAAATGTTAGCCATCCTAAAGGCAACTGAATATATAATAAGAGGGGAATTCACCAACAGAAACATAATTAATGTATCTGACAGTAAAAGTGTATTGACAAAATTAAGAACACCTGGTATGTCAAATTATCCCAAAATTGTATATAATATTATTACGAACATCAATAATATACAAAATGAAAACAATAAAATACGAGGGATCCGGGTAAAATCTCAGTGTGGTATAAAACCCAACGAAACTGTGGACAACCTTGCAAAAATGGCCATATATAGCGGTCGGCTGATACAACCCTCGAACATGTCACAGGAATACATAAATGGTGAGAAAACAATAGTTAAAAAGGAGTGGGAAAAAGAATATACAAAATTCTCAGCAACTAAAGGAAAAGAGTATTTTACCATCAACAGAACAATTAAAACAAAACCCTGGTTTTCAGACTACAAACTACCTCGCCACTCTGTCACTAAAATATGTAGACTCCGTTTCAATCATACCAGCTGCCCTACTCATTTAAGAAGATTCAGAATAGTAGATAATCAGATCAATTCTGTAAAAACTTACTATGTAATAACGTTACTACAATATAAAATATTCAGACCAATTCTGTAACTCTGTGACTATGATAATTGTAACTAAATTCGTCACTATGAGCAAGGTCAGTTAATATCATGAATGAAAGCCATTATACTTTTTATAATATTTTATGTTGTAGTAACGTTATTACACAGTAACTTTTTACAGAATTGATCTGATTATAAAAAATACAATGACCTATAATGAATGAAAGTCACTGACCTTGCTCATAGTGACGAATGTAGTAACTATTATCATAGTAACTGAGTTACAGAATTGGTCTGAATGACATTTGTGAAACATGCCACCATCCAGCTGATCCGAACCATCTCATATTTTCATGTAACAACTTCCGAAATGAACAAGACACCTTAGTACAAACATTAATATCCCAGGGCATATCACTCCCTACAAACTTTCAAATAGTATTAAGTACAACAAAAAAAGAAATATATGCAGCTTTATCAAACTATCTCTTAAACACGAAAATTAAGTTTTAAAATTATTAGTAATAGTACTACACATTTAAATTATTGTTTTTTACTTATGTTAATTATTACACATCTCAAATTTATAAAAACTTTACAGAACTAGGTATACATTCTATTCATTTACATAACATAACATCAAACTCTATTGTAAACCTTCCCAAGGCTTACTCCAAACCCCTATCCTGAACATTCCCAATACTATCCCTTTATATTCATCAATTTAAAGTAAGAAGATAATTAAAAAAATTAAAAAGCTGGATTAATGGAGTCATCCCAAAGCCATAACACCAAAAAAAAAAAAAAAAAATCACGAGTATATAGCACATTTTTTTAGACGACGCAGAAGCTAACTTTTGTCTGAACCATGATTTATTTAATATTTACTAGCCCTTATTCTTGTCATATTTCTGAAGAAGCTAGCTCTTTGGGATAGTCGCTTGTAAGAGGAAGATATAGAAATGTTGCCACTTTTGGAAGTATTTTTGATTGCTGTTGACGTCAACCAGAAAGTCATATTTAAAATAATAAGAGCATTAGCTGAAAATTTTAATAATTATTTTCCTGAAAATGAGGATCTTCGTAAAGGCAACCTATGGATTAATAATCCATTCTTGGAAGATAAAAAGTCATGTGTACTTGATCCTCCTGAAAAATAAAAGCTGATCGAGTTGTCTTCTGATGTCACTCTGGTGTCCAGACATAAAATGCAATCATTGTCTCAATTTTGTAGATCGCTAGAAAAAGAATATCCATCTTTGAGTATAAGGCTATTAGATTATTTGTCATATTTTCGACTTTCTATTAGTGCGAAAAGATTTTTTCAACCATGTCAATAATAAAAACCAAACAGAGAAATCGAATGGATGTTAACGCAGCGCTTCGTCTGTCAGAAACAACTCTGCAGCCACGAATATCAAATTTTCTAAGAAAGAAGCAGTAGCAGATGTTGCACTAAAAATTGTAATTATATAACTCTATAACATATACCTATATAATAATAAGATACTATCTATATTGGTTTTTATTTGTGTCTTAGCTTTCAGCCGGTCCACGAAATATTTATCCTATTTTCACCGGTCCGCGGGGACAAAAAGATTGAAGAACACTGCTCTAAAATACCGACTACCGACACTGTTTTACGTGGTTCTCTCATATACTTCTGTGCAGTAGCGCACCCAGGGAGGGTGCCCGGGGGCCCGGCCCCCCCTAAGACGGAAGGAACTAAAAATAAAAACACACAAACGCACTAGAAAATTTTAATAATAGAGATGAGGACCTTTTTTTTAGGTCGCCATTTGTATTTTAGAAGTGAGGACCCTTTTTTTAGGTCATCATTTTATATTATATTTCCGAAGCGAGGACCCTTTTTTTAGATCATCACTTGAAATTTAGAAGTGTTCACCTTTTATTCATAATTTAAATAATTTTGTCTTTCGGGCACCCCCAACAAAAATTCCTGGGTGCGCCACTGCTTCTGTGGTGTCTGATAGGTCGCCCGGCATGTGCGGTTTGACGGTACACTGAACTGAAAATAGCTTATTTTGTGTAAGAATGTAAGATGCCATATAGCCTATGTTTAAAACCTGGTTTTACTCTATCACCAAACCAAATTACGTGAAAATATGACCAGAGTCATTTTTGCGTAAATCTCGGACAAACGAACAGACTGACAAATTGGTTATTTTGCGGATGTCGTTTTATAATCTCTTGAAACCTTATTTTTATAAAATTCTTCTTAGAACATATCATAGGGGACGCCGTTAGTATTGTGTGCCTCAGGCGCCAAAACTATTTGATACGACCCTGTTTATTATCGGTTATCGATAATATAACATACTAGCTGAAGTATCCGTACTTTATACAGATTTTGTAATGTATATTTAGCTGTAACGTAAATGATAAATGAGATATTTTATCCTTATAAGTAACACTCCCTTTGCCCCCTAATTAATTTTTTTATTAAAAACTGCGTTGAAAAGAAAAAAAATGTTTCCTCATGTACATTTTTTTATGTACAGTAAATATTAAGTGAGATGTTTCAAGATTTTAGTTTTAGGTTGTACCCCCGTAACTCCCCGAATATTCATTTAATCGAAAAGTAGATACAACAAAAAAGATTTGATTTCTTATTATAAACAATTTTTCTGTTAAGTCAATAATAAGGAAGATATTTGTAAAGTTAGTTTTAGGGTGTTCCCCCGTAACTCCGCAAATATTTATCTAAATGAAAAAATGTGTCGTTCGCCATTGACTTATTGTACTTATTCAAATTAATAACAGGAATAAACCAGTGGCGAAGGGACATCTCCGCTAGACTTGCCCTCCCATTAAAAAATAATTAAAATAAAAAAATTAAATAAAAAAATTAAAATTAAAAAAAAATTAAAAAAAGATTTAGACAAATCTTCAAAAATATATCAAATTATGTTCTATACAAATTTTTGTCCAAGACTTGGTTTACTAGTTTTTTTTACGAAATTTTAAAGTTTAATAACTTCCGTTTCCGGTTTCGGATTTTCATAAAAAACAATAGGGTTCATCCTATTATTAGGACAATTTTTTATAACCAGAACGAACTCTCTAAGTTGAACCGTTCTTGAGTTATGGTGTATACACACACACAGACACACACAGACACACACAGACACACACAGGCACACAGACACACACAGAACGCCAAGAGAACGCGCTAGTAGTGTCGGAAATAAGTTGGTTTCTGAAAAGTACCACATGTCAATAGACTGCTCTCAAATTTACAGCCATGTCCTTTGCGTGGTTTCATTTTTACAATCGATTGAAATAAACAACTTTTGTTATTTTGGAACAATGGAAAAAACAAGTTTCGTGCAGTGATTAAACATTTTCATTTGAAAGGCAAAGCACCGAAGGAAATAAAAGCAGAGTAAAGTTCATGGCATATCTGCACCATCGTTTAAAACTGATTGCAATTGAGTGAATGAGTTTAAACATGGTCATACATCCACAAATGATGATCATCGTTCGCGACGTCCACTTCAAGTGACTACGCCAAAAATTATTGATAAAATCCACGATATCGTCTTGAGTGATCGACGGGTCAAAGTGCGCTAACTAGTTGAGGCCACAAGCATACCACATGACTCAGTAGTTTCAATTTTGCACGAAAAATTCGCTATGAAAAAGATATCTGCAAGATGAGTGCCGCGTTTACCCACAGTGGAGAATAAACGCAATCCTGTGGTTGATGGCGAAAATGCATGAATAACTGTTTGAATTGTTCCGTATTCACCAGATTTGGCCCCCTTTCAACCAGCCTCTTTTTCCTATTTTCCAACATGAAGAAATGGCTCGCCGGAAAAAGATTCACGTTGAACGAAGAGGCATCATAAAAAGATGCCTATTTTAACGCCTTACGGAATCTTACTTTTTGGATGGCTTGAAAAAGTTGGAGAAACGCTGGGCGAAGTGTATCGAGCTAAAAGGAGGATGTTGACAAATAAAAAGGAATCAATCCAAAATAATGTGTTTTTATATTGTTTGTAAGGACTTTGACGTACCCTCGTACATTTTTTTACGCTCAGTCATTCAATAATCTATTTACAATGAAGAATAATATTTATGTAGTATGAAAGTTAAAGCTACTATCCTTTTTAAATAATAAAAAAAAATATCAAGTGTTATATTCGATGCTCTTCGCAGCCCCCTTGTAGGATGGTCACGGCCCCCTAGGGGGCCGCGGCCCACCACTTTAAGAAGCCCTGGTATAGTGTATTAACAACGACGAGCGTGTGGACGGAGCATTCGTCGCTCGGGTGAACCGAGGCGAACGAAGCCACCACTCGCTCGGAATCGTGCAGTTTCACGTCGACTCGGCCAATGTGTGGAGGCGGCATAACGTTCACGGACGATGCATCTCTACTGTTCTCAGCTCCCAGCACACAACAATGCAATAACAAAGCCAAGTACAGCGTGACGTAGACAGTAAACACTAGATTTGTTGTACTCCAACTATTCGTTCCAAAAGAACGAATCTTTTTAGAGAGTACTGAATACTGAACGAATCTTTATGAAGATTCGCATTTCCCACCTACTCAGTATACCCCCAATCGGATATACCGCACCCAGGGATGGACTGGATCCTGCATTTTCCCTGACAAAGTTATAAAATTATTGAGTAATCCGGCCTAATTATGAATAAAATGGTGTAAGCGGACCACAACTGACCCTTTAGCCACTTACCGCTTTTATCACATCATTCATAATTCGTTTGGAGCTGAGGGAAGCATTGTAACAAAAGTACATTTGATCGCCCCCCCCCCCCCCTTAACTTCTCAGGCCGTGGGGCCTGCGGAGCCTTAGCTACAACACTGGCTAGACCGGACAGCTATAGCTACACTAACATTTGGATACACACACTGTTAAAAATTGTGATAAAATTTACTATAATTATTAATGTAATAGGGAAAGATCGTACATAACCAATCACTCAGCTAATACCGGCCACCGAAAAAAGCTTATTTACATGAATTGGTTACTGCATGGATAGGTTAATCATTCAGTAGTAATGACCAAACGTATATAGGCTGTATCAAGATAGATAGAACACTATTTTTTTAAAAATGCAACATATGAGTAAAAAAAAATGATTACCAAAGTTTACCCAAAGAATCGGATGGTGGTATCGAAATTTTTCGGAACAAACTGGAAGTACAGGATATCAAGGCCAACTTTTTTACCGACCGTCAACATATATAAGGGAGATATTGTGATCATACCGATTTTGACATTTCGAGATTTCGATGGATCTTCACGAATTGAGGTCCCTACATAACGTTTTGACTATTTTTCGCATGATGTCTGTCGGTCTGTCTGTCCGTCCGTCTGTCTGTGTACACGTGCAGAGCGAATTCGGCTGAAAGGATTTTTATGAAACTTCATATTTAAGCTTCTGTTATCAATGGCACGAGTTGATCAACTTTTGGTAAAAATCGGTTGACTAAAAATAGGAGTTTACTCGTGTCGATTTTAAGATTTTTGTGAATATTACACAACAGAAATATATTTCGAAAAAATGTATTTAACAAAAGTTGCTATAAAAGCAATAACTAACAACTTTTATTTGAGACATTTTTTGATAAAGCGAAAAAAATTTGAAAAAAGTGAATTTTGAATTGAAGTCTCAATTTTTTCACTTATATGTAACGTTTCCATGGTCATGATAAATAATATCTCTGTTATAAAATATTAGGCCAAGTTATTTCTACTCTGCTGCTAGAATGTATTTTATACAAGTACTTTATGATGGGGGTCGGTCCTGTGGTGGCCACAGCTGATTTTTTTTTTTTCAAACGGGAACATATATCGTGTTTGGTATCTTTGGATATAGCGTTTGCAAAGAAACCACTTTGACTTTTATTACATTTTTTTAATATCTTTTACGGTTTACGAAAATTGTATTTTATATAATGTCTTGAAAGTAAAGTATTTTTTTTTTACAAATTTTCAATTGCCTTCCATTTTGATTTAGACACTTTCGCATCCTTAGTCGTACCTACTTGAAAGTGCAATTTGAAAGCACTTCAAAGGGCAACTTGAAAGCACTTCAAAGAGCAACTTGAAAGCACTTCAAAGGGCAACTTGAAAGCACTTGAAAGTGATATATTTTTATTTTTATTATGCTCCGATTTACAGATAGCTCAAGAGTAAGGCTGCGAAAGAATTTAAACTAAAATGAAATACTTGGTTTTTAAATCGATATAGAAAATACAATTTTTGGTAAACTGTAAAAGATATTAACTGTTTAAGTAACTCTAACCCAAAGATGAATAAAAAACAAAAAATCATAATTATACGTAATACGTTTACTAATGTCCGACTCCCAAAAAACAAATTAAATGATTTAACTCAAGTTATACCAAACTTGAATTAAAACAGTATACATTAACATTCATCTTTCCATAACTCTTTCCACAGAAACATATCATAACTCGAGTTAAAAATGTAACTCTCTTTAGTAATCGGCCATAAATGTAACTTGTTAAATATTACTATTGAGTGAAACCCCATTAATATGAGTTGCCTTTAAAATGCAAACAATCCATTAATGTATTTAAAATAAATAAATAAATAAATAAATAAATCAAAATAAACAAGAACAAATTTTTATTCATATTCATTGACAAATAAAGGAAATACATTATATAAGTACGAGGGCATATTGAAAACTAATGCCTCCATGGCTATAACTTTATTAGTAATTGTTATATGGTTTACATATAAATGTGAAATAATAGTATACACTGTCCTCTACGCACTGATATATTCACTTTTCCACATAATCGCCATTGACAGTAATACATTTACGTCAACGTGGTACGAGTTTTTCAAGTCCGTCACGGAAAAAGTGGACTTCCCACGGCACCATTTCCGCACCTCCGCTATCACCTCTGCATCCGAAGAGAAACGCTTGCCCTTGAGATGTTCCTTAAGCTTTGGAAAGAGGAAAAGGTCACAAGGCGCAAGATCTGGGCTATAGGATGGATGGCCTTTCACCACATGCAGACACTCGTCGACCACTGACTGCGTGCCCTATCATGGACATCCGTTTCAGCAGGACTTGCCTTTCACAGTCCTTACCCACCTCCTAACAGTACTCACATCAACACACGCCTCACGTTAGACGACATTTAACCTTCGATGGATATCAATGGGCGCTACACCCTCCGCAGTAAGAAATTCAATGACAGTTCGTTGTTTTAACCGCACATCCATGCCGGCCGCCATGTTTAGAACCGTCATGCGCAAACGCGATGTTGCTGTGAATCTCCGACTTATGTACAGATACTTAAGGTAAATGGCAAACCACTTTTGACTCGGTCTGGCCCGTCATAATAAAAGTTATGGCCATGGAGGCATTATTTTTCAATATGCCCTCGTACAATACAATAGTATATTATACAACGAGGTTATAATGAATGGTTATAAAATGGATTATTTTGGCATTATTAATATTTTCTAATTTAATATCCACCATATAAACATTATTATCAACTTGCATCTCGCTTATCTGCTTATCCGCTTTGAGTTTCAGTTATTTATATTTTCCTCTTCCGTTTCAATTTCTATATGAAACATGACTACTTGTAGAAGGCAGATTTAATTCTGTTGAATGAGATGGAAGTGTATATGATTTTCTTACAAACTTATCAATTGGAGTTTTTTATAGTAGAATTTTTCTTTATAGTAGAAGTAGGAAAAATTTCACTCAGCTTTTTTGGAGAGAACAGGTGCTACAAAGAACATTTCAACTATAGTAACAATCTTATACTTAATACAAAATTTATTTACCTATACTAATTTTAACGTTATTCTAACATCATATACATCGTCCATCACCAGGAATGGTGAAGTTGCGGAACTGACATTGACAAAATATTTTAGACTTGAAAATCCAGAAGGATAGGAAAACAGGAAAAATAATTTAATATAACAATAATAGATGTGAAACTATGAGTTAAATTTGACAAACTACCCT
The DNA here is from genome assembly GCA_963971575.1 of Liopterus haemorrhoidalis. Taxonomy (NCBI): domain Eukaryota; kingdom Metazoa; phylum Arthropoda; class Insecta; order Coleoptera; family Dytiscidae; genus Liopterus; species Liopterus haemorrhoidalis. The sequence goes on from OZ020611.1 coordinate 123,414,216, forward strand.
ATTAATTTACGTTATATAATAATAACAAATATTCCAAAAACAAACAAACAAAAAAAACGTTATATATGAATAATTCGCAAAAAAAACATTACATCAATATGACAGCCAGTAACACTACCCCCCCCCCCACAATCTGGTACGTACAAATCGCAGAGATTGCAGTGTCACCCACTATACAACGTAATGTAACAATTAAATTGAAAATCATAAGATCCCATAGCAAGATAAAACAGTGAAAGAACCCAAAAGGACATTGAAAACTGGAACAATCATACAATTCAACGTACCAATCCCCCAAAATCAATGGTACGCACAAAGACAATGCGAGAATGGTACCTCAAACTGTATATCAAGACCAATAATCAACTCCCTTGGTGAGCTAACGAACCTATTAAAAATACATAGAATGTAAAATAAAATTAAAGTTCACCGGTACAACCACCATATAAGACAAATTTCACATAACAGTGAGAAAACCCAAAAGGACATTGAAAGCGTGATTATCATAGAATCCAACGTACTAATCCCCCAAAATCAATGGTACGCACAAAGATAATGCGAAATCAGTACCTTCAATTGTATATCAAACCCAACACTCAATTCCCCCGGTGAAATCTCGGATCTGTTAAATAACACATAAATTTGAAATTTGGAATAAAATAGTTGATTCCATGGAACAAGGAAAAAGGAATAATTGGGACATGGACATTAATCAAGCAAAGTAACCCCCAATTCTTCAAATAATCTGAAAACAACAGTTTGTATGACATAACCTCAAAATGAATTTGAGTTTCATTTTGAGGTACCTCTTCTAGTCCATAGGCCAAACAATAACACATACACGTGTTAAGAGGCAGAGTTAACACATAGATGTGGAGAAGTTAATACAAAATAATAGATACACAGGTTATAACCCAAAGAATATATCTAACGGCGCGCTCTATATGTCGTTGTATTTATATTTGAGTAACTTTTGCTTACAAACGTATGATCTCAAAAAACAAATAAAAAATATAAATCTTTACTAAAGTCACAAGAAACTAAAAATGTTAAGAAAGAAATCCAAGAAAACAATTAACAAATATCACAGCTAGGAAAACAAAAACATGTATGTTTATTGAAATTTCATTTTGCGCCCCAAATTTATAGAACATACCATATTACTTTTAAAGATCGGCATATAACAATTATCCCGTATAACTATAATCACATTGTTAAACTACAAAAGAACTAGGGTTCATGTTTATAACCACATTGTAAACAGTCAACGGTCAGTGGCGCATACATACGTTTAAGTAATTTGGTACGGACTATATAGTCCGTACCTAATTAGTTTTGAAGATAGCAATAAAATAATAAAAGTTAGAGAACTCATAAAATTACAATAGAAGTGATATAAATAGACGTGTCAACCAGTAGCCGTAGGGATTAGTTTTTCACATTACGCATCTTACTTAAAGGATTAACAAAAACAAGTATAATTATTTATAGTTAGTACTTAAACATATGTATGCGCCAGTGACCTGAGTGTAATAGCAACCACTGAGGTCGGTATTGCTCGACCGACTTTACTTATTTGCGCTACAAAAATAGCAATTATTCATTATATTCAGTGGCGTGCAGTCCCATATGTGCAGGGTGTGCTCTTAGTGTACAGAGCACACTGCTAAAATTCTATTTGTGTGTACATCTATACAGGGTGAGGCAACACTTATGTTCACCTCAATTATTTCCTTAATAACAAAAAGTTATAAAAAATATTGTTCAAATAAAACTTATTTGCGACATATATATATATATATATATATATATATATATATATATATATATATATATATGTCGCAATATTGTGCAGATATACGTATATCCTTCAAAATGACGACTTATTTGTTGATAAATAATGGAAACAAATGCATGCAATTGTTTTTAATAGGCAGATTACTGTTATGTGTCACTAATCACTTATTATTTTTAAGATCACAAAAAGTCGCTTTTCTCAAAAATTTTGTTATGTTACGAGGGTTGCCTCATATATTTCGGGATTGCGATTAACTAGTGCTACCATCTGGCAGTCTGGCAACCTACGCTTCTATCGCAAAGTTTGGCATTTTTTACGGTATACGTACTCAGAACGTTTAACGTACGAGCGATAATTTGTGTTGTTTACAGTAACTTTAAAAAAATCATCTCGGCTAAAAATGGAATTAAATCGTGAACATTTTCGAGTGATTGTTTTTTACAACATTCGACGTGGATTAACCCAACAACAGTGCATCGATGAAGTTAATTCGACTTTTGGCGATGAAGCACCATTAAGGACTACTGTTTATCGATGATTTGCCGACTTCAATCGTGGCCGTAGTTCGCTTAAGGACGAATTTCGTGAAGGTCGTCCAAAATCGGTTGTTGTTCCGGAAAACATTAATGCTGTGCGTGAACTGATACTGCAAGATCGTCATGTGATATCGTGAGATTGAGGTATCCTTGGGCATTAGTGAGACCACCATACATTCACTATTGCATGAACATTTGGCCGTCAAAAAGATTTGTTCGCGTTGGATCCCACATAATTTGACAATCGGAATAGAAAATGTCTCAATCGGAGTGAAAAGATTGCTTCGAAAATTGGTTCAAACGCATGCCAAAGTGTATTGATCATCATGGAGAATATTTTGAAAAACAATGAAGCCACTTTTGTTGAAAAATCAGCTGTGGCCACCACCGGACCAACCGCCATCACAAAGTACTTGTTTAATTTATGCTGCTTTATCAAAAAATTTCTCAAATAAAAGTGGTTAGTTATTGCTTTTATAGCAACTTTTGTTAAATAAATTTTTGCGAAATATTTCTCTGTTGTGAAATATTCGCAAAAATCTTAAAACCGACACGAGTAAACTCCCATTTCTAGTTAACCGATTTTTACCAAAAGTTGATCAACTCATGCCATTGATCTGAAAAGCTTAAATATGAAGTTTCATAAAAATTCTTTTTGCTGAATTTGCTGTGCACGTGTACACGGACCGATAGACAGACCGACAGACATCATGCTAAAAATAGTCAAAACATTATGTAGGGACCTCAATTCGTGGAGATCCATTGAAATCTCGAAATGTCAAAATCGGTATTATCACAATACCTCCCTTATATATGTTGGCGGTCGGTAAAAATATTTGATACCACTATAATCGGACCACCATTACCCCGAATAAGTTTTATTTGAATAATATTTTTATAACCCTTTTTAGTAAGTAAATAATCAAGATGAACATAAGTGTTGCCTCACCCTGTATAATAAAATTGTTAATTTTGTTGTATTTTTTCATTATATCATCATCTAAAACATTTCTCAGCAGTATTGACATTTACTCAGCAGATGAAGTTAAAAATAACCTTATCTGTCAGATAGTTACCTGGAACTTTATCTGAAGGTGGAAAGACCGGCCCTCAGTCTTTCAGAGATAGAGTATAATTTAGTCTCAGAAAGATGATTTGCCTATGGGTTCGCCTGTCTCCCTATTGTGAGAAATATTTATGGATCATATGGAGAAAATTATTTTTAGTAGTTAACCGACAAATTACCAACAAATTCCGTCACTGTATTAAATTCTGGTATCGTTATGTTGGTGATATTATTTGTCTTTGGGAAGGTAGTAATAGGCAATTAAAATTATTTTTCAACCATAATAACGATATCAATCCTTCAATAAAATTTACTATAGAGATAGAAAATAATCGTTCCTTAAACTTCTTGGACTATTCTATCTCACATTCTAATTCTAAACTTAACTTCAAAATCTATAGAAAGCCGACATATACTGACACCATAATTCCTGCTTCCTCTTAAAATCCTTAAAATACTAAAATGGCTGCTTTCAATTGTTATGTAGACCAGTGTTTCTCAACTGAAAACGCACCGCGGACCAATCAAATATATAATTTTAGACCGCGGACCAGTCAAATATTTAATTTTCTACCGCGGACCCCTAAAAATAAATGTACTATTAAACAAATTATATATGTAAACTCTACATATATATTAGTAATAAAAAATCACTGGAAAATGAACAAAATACACAGAAAATGAACAAAAGATCATAAAAAAATGAACACTAAATATCAAAAATAATAATATATAAGCTTTTCGCGGACCACTCAAATTTTGCTAAGGACCACCGTGAAACACTGATGTAGACCGATTATTAAAAGTTCCACTTTGAAGAAAATTACAATCTGGAATTACAAACTGTTTATAAAATTGCTATTAGTAACGGTTATAACAAGGCTAAAATAGACAAAATTATTAGAAAAAAGCGCAAAAAATTTTTATTAACATATTTTTATCCCCCAAGTATACCAGATACAAAAATTTATAAAAAAATACCCTTCACGGCCAGGTTAGTTTCAAAATTAAAGAAATCAAATATAACTCCAGCCTTTTATAATAAATATACAATTAAAAATTTACTCGTTAATAATAAACTGATTTACACAACAAAAGTGGAGTTTATTAAGCATCGTGCCAAGATCGTTCAACAATATATATAGGCCAAACTGTTCGAAAATTTGTTACAAGATTTGGTGAAAATTTGAAAGCCATCCAAAATAAAAAAGTAAAACAGTCCAACATAGCAGAACATATGATCACCAATAATCATAAGCAGGGCCGGATTTACGCAATGCAAGGCCCTAGGCTACTCAATTTTTTAGGCCCTTTCAATAGACCACCTCCTTTTTTTAATGTTTCTAATTTTATCACTTTCAATTCTCAGAGCCGATAACCTGTCTTAAGGCATTGTGCTCCTTAATTCATTTTTAATTATTTTAAGTTTAAAAAAAGACCTCTCTTCAAAGCAGTCAGTGACCATTAAACTAAGAAGTATTCGTAGGATTTCTTCTATGTTAGGTAAAGCCATCTGTATTTTTTCTTTATGCATTATTTGGTAGAGGTCTGCATGAGACTGAGGGAGTTCTTCTAAAAGGGTGAAATGCTTTTTTTTACGGATTCCTCTTAGGCCCAATGAGATATCGACTTTTTGCTACCAATAAACATGTTCAAAAACGTATTTTGCCCTAGTTAACCTATAAAGGGTAAAACTAGATTCAGGGTGAGTTATAAAACCCTTCGTATGTTGTATATGACTTGAGTTATAGTATTTATTATTTATTTTTAGTACATATGCATCTTTTTGAATATTGAGGCCATCTGAACTTAGGAGGCCCTAGACTTATGCCTACTTAGCCTATAGGGAAATCCGGCTCTGATCCTAACCTTTCCGTTAATGACTTTAAAATCCTACACATTCACAATAAAAGCCTTAAATTGAACCTTTTAGAATACTGAGATTGATGTGAATACAGATTGATGTTTACAACTCACCCATAAATCGGTAAAAAAACTATTTTCCCTTACCTGCTAATATGGTTTACACTTGTATTCCCTACAATTAATATTTGTTCCCACTGAATGTTAAAAAATAAGTTTAGTTTGTAATTTGAACTCCTGTATATGGCGTCACTGCCGAAATACGTATAGAGCAGTGGTTCTCAACCAGGGTGCCGCAAGCACATGAAAAGGATGCCGCGAGTTTTTCAAAATAAATTCGCCGCTATTCTCGGAATCGAAGAAATATTTATCGTTTATAAATTTTCGAATGATCTTTAAATACATTATTATGTAATTGTAATATTATTGTTTTTTTTTTCAACATCACAAGTATACTTTTGATTGATTATACTTTAAATTGACTAAATAGTGACATATTTAACAGTAGGGTGCCGCGAAGATCTTACATTTTGCATAGGGGTGCCTTCACCTAAAAAAGCTTGAGAACCACTGGTATAGAGTAACATTAAACTTATATTTGTGAAACTTACCGAGTGCTTTATTTATTTATTAATCTTATATTAAATTAATACTGTTTAAATTTGTCACCTCTAATTGTGTTGTAGTTATGTCCACATTGTCCACAAAGTGTATATTTAATAGAGAACAATGTATATGCTCATATAAAACTTAAAATGTTAATTGTATTTGCTATGATAAAATATCATAATGCTACGACATAATAATAGACGCTAATAATGTAATGTAATAATGATATTAATGTAGAGTTGCCGTGGTCAAGTGGTTGTCTACGGAGCACAGAGACCCCCACCTTCTTCGGATTTTTATCTTCCGAAAATGTGCAGTCAGTTCTGGGGTCGACTCAGCCTCAAGTATTTCATACTTAAAATGAGTACCTGTTTATACAGGGATAATAGGACCGGGCGAAACGTCACACTGACCACGTGGCTTCCATATCTATGGCCGGCGGTCTAGAAACGGAGGACTTACCTTCTCTGCCCCATATACGCCAGTCTAGGTGTTGGGATCCTATTATTTATTTATTATTTTAATAATGTAAATAGAATGCTAATAATAATTAATGTATCTGTGGCACACAGTTAAATGTTTTATTAAATTTTAACTCGACTTTATTATTAAGAAGAGATAAAAAAATTTTTAATAAAATATCTATAAGCACATACCTAAAATCACTTCGAAACTACCATAAGATAGCATTGCTAAACTAATGTGTTACCTTAAACCTAAGTTAATGTAATACCTCCAAGAAGATTAGAGAGGTGGTGAGTGATCTATAATTCGTATAATTTTGCGGGCCGGATTCACACAAAAAAAGAAGGAAATCCAAATGAAGTGATCAAAAAACGGATAAAAGTGATGAGAAAAACAAAAAAGGAAGAAGGATCGAAGTGATGAGTAAAAGAAATAAATAAATAAAACCGCAGAGCTACTTAAAAACGGTGCAGGGCTCCAGGGAACAGTTGAACACGCCTCGCGCTGACCATATGCTTAGTTTTATCTTAGGCGCTGATATCCCGACAAAAAAGTCCAGTACAAAAAAAGAAAAACAAAAATAAAAAATCCTGCCTATCGTTAATTTTGTCTTTCGTTGGCAGTAAAAAATTGATATAAAATGTAAATTCTCACCTTTTTTGTAGACATCTTACTGCAACTTAAATCTCGAGTGTATAGTCCGTACCAAATTAGTTTTGAAGGTCGCAATAAAATAATAAAAGTTAGGGAACTCATAAAATTATAATAGAAGTGATATAACTAGGCGCGTCAACCCATAGCCGTAGAGATAAGTTTTTCACATTACGCATCTTACTCAAAGGATTAACAAAAACAAGTATACTTATTTATAGTTAGTACTTAAACGTATGTATGCACCACTGACCGTTGACTGTTTACAACGTGGTTGTAAACATGAACCCTAGCTCTTCTGTAGTTTAACAATGTGATTATAGTTATACGGGATAATTGTTTTGTTCTATACTATTCCAATTTACATACCACATTCCTCGCCCTCGGCCCCTTTAGAAATTTGTATACCTACGAAATTCTTGAAATATCAACCATGTCGCTAGCCGCATTGCAGTCTCCAGACAGTTGCAGTTTGGCCATCTTCGATTTAGAAATAAGCCCTGGTGTTTTTAGAAATATTGATACAGAATAATACAACAGGAACAGGTTGTGAGTCTACTCCAGTGTTTCTCAATCTTTTATTTGGGGAACTAGCGAATATAGAGATATAATAGAAATAAATCTATATATTGCAATTATAATAAGTCTATATTCATTGACGGAACCCAACGTTAGTTATTTAACGATGCCATTATATGGAAAACCAGTATGATCCAGTTTTCAATTACAAATAGTTAGCGACCCTCCAGATTGAGAAAAGCTGGTACAATGTAAAAAACTGGTTGAAATAAGAGACAATAATAAATAACCATTTATAAATTTATTGTTAGTTTTGATATGTACATTATCTGTACAATATTCAGTAAAAATACATTTAGTTAAAATTCAAATAAATATTTAAAAGTAAATATCAAGCATATTTGGTGTAACAATGACAATGCTACTATCATAGATATATTTAAAAAATTATTATTGCTCAGACATGATGTTTAGTATATACTTTACATTTGGTATAAAATAATAAGTGTTCTTATACTTCATTGTATATGAAAATTTATAGATATCAATGATCTTTTAAAAAAATAAAAACATGAAATTTTATGCAGTATGTACCGAATGATATTTTTTAAATAGAATTTAACAGCACTTAAATATCTAGAAATGTCGTTCAGTCAAACTTCCAAAATTTTTATTGTGTTTGGTGTCTCAATTTCATTAAAAAGTTTTTTTTATTTAGCTTTTCATTATTATATTTTAACATTATCAGTGTACATCAGGAGAACTATAAAGGTTCGTTCTAAATGCAATTATTTCGCAACCTGCTGTATATTCATAATGGGACAGTCGTTGCCTTCCAGAATAATAATAATAATAACGGGTTTGGGATGCAGTCGTGTGTATTTAGCTCCACTAGTCTCTATTATAACACGGTTCAAAAGGTTGCTGAAATCTGCGATTAGCGGACGCTTGTCAACACCTGACAAACAAAGTTATCCGGATTATTCTGTACTTCCGGTTTGTTTCGGACTATAATTCGTTTCTCAGTTTTCTGTGAATCTAAATAGAATTTTTATTTTCTTAAGTTGTCACGAGCTCACTTATTAACAAAATGATTAAAAGCCTCAAATCAATCGTTAAAAATTACTATATTAAACTCTAGTTCCGCTCGAAGCTAAGAAATGAATCATTCGATTCTTTTTGTAATCAATTTTTTTTACACACATCGAGTTTTCTTGAAAAAAGGGGTGGACGGATGGTCTGATACACCCTTTATATACAAAAATTATCCCATCTATTTTTAGTTTTTTAGCTTTATGCGCAACTAAATCCTATAATCTACTGACTTTTACTGATTGAATGCGAATTTGGGACCGTTACTTGTTTTAACAAAGTAAATTGGATAAATTAAGATGCAGGCTAGTAACATTAAAAAAGAAATTACTATCTAGTTCAGCATGAATCTAAGAAATGGATAATATATTATATAGATCATTTTGTAGTACATAACTAAGAAAGAAACTTCATTTGTTATGTTGTATATTTAAAATATCATCATAGGGTGGCAATTCTGAAATGACACCTTTCAAAATATTTGACAATTAATCGATATTAATGTTTATGCCAATTTATGTTCATGACAAGTATATAAAAAAATAATATACATATACAGCTGTTGGAAAAGGAATAATGAGCAAGCGAATATAATGAAAATTAACCAAAAATTGAAAAGCCAAATTTACAAGTTCCCATGGTTCCATAAAAGTACATTTACAACATAACAATGTCCAAAGGCACCAGATCTACTAACGCATTAAAAAAATATATATATATTATCACTAGTTAATTATCACCAGCGGTCGTATAACTGCCGCGACTAAATAACCACAAAGTCAAAACTGCTCGTGCGTCTATCTCTAATAATGTGTCTATACTAGAGTGACAGTTATACGACATTGCGCGACCATGTCACGCGAAAATGTCTTTCGACAAGTACCTACATATACAGTGGTCGAGGTCGCGTGACTCCCCATTGTCGCGAGATCTATCATTTTGGATAAAGTTGTCGGACAACATGGTGTTGAGTATACAACAGCTGTCTATACTTGTCGCTAAACTCTGGTCTAATGACAAGATTTTAATTTTTACCGACAGTTACTGGAAACGAAAAGCGGTCGTTACCCAATAGACTTATGTACTTGAGCTAGCCACTTGCATGTTGTTTCTTCGGTGAAGTTTTTATAAACTTTCATAAATCAGTCTCTACAATTTAAATGTATGTCTTACCGAACCAAAATGATATCAAATAATAATAAAAATTAAATAGTATAGGCTATATCAAACGTTTAGGTGCAGCTAACTGAAATTTTCATTTTTGTAAGTTGTCATGGTCTCACTTTAATGATTTGAAGTGAGCTTTTCCAAAACAAAATGATCAAAAGCCTCACTTGATTGGTAAAAGTTACTAGAATAGAATAGATACGCCTAAACAAAAAAAAAAAAAACAAGCTATATGTTAACTGAAATTTTAGTTTTTATAATCAATATACAATTTTTTTTTCGTACCGTAAATTGAATACTGAAAATGAGACACAAAACACAATCGCTTCTTTTCATAATAAATCATGAATTAAAACTGGAAGACAATTAAAAAGGTAAATAAAGTCACCTAAGTGTACTACTCATTTAGTACAAACCTACTAAAAATTTTGGCACACTTATAGAAGTTTATAAAAGTTTTTTTTTTTTTTTTAATAAGAAGTATCGTTCACTTTTTCTCGGTTTTAATATGTATGTTGGTAGAATAGAGTATTACTTTTTCATTTTCAGGCAAAACTGGTATTGCTATAATATTTAGAATAGTCACACGATTCTTCTAAAAGCTTATCAAAATACAAGAAATAAGCAAAGTATCTTTTTTCACAATTTTTTTTTTTTTTGCATATTGTATACTTGTATGTAAGTATTAATTTTAAAATGATTTGGTTATTTTATGAATTGTGCATTTGATGAAAATATTACTACTATTAATTTCTTCTAAATTATCAAAAATTACAATAACGTCTAAAATACTGTAAATATAATTTTAAAACACAAATATATACATATATAGAATAGACTCGCATACAAATTATTAAAGATTAGATACAGGCAAACACTTCGATTAATGCCACCCCATTTTATAAATTATTATTTGTTGTACTTTTACCAACAACAGACTTCCTCAGGATAAATATTGCACCAATCGAATTAAGGATACATTTGTAAAAATTGAAGTAAACATAGGGTCCACCAAGGTTCGCACTAAGCTCACTACTGTTCAACCTCACTCTGTACCATGCTACTATTGGTATTAAGTCACCAGCACCTTGGAATAATCAGTGAAGATATCACCAAACTGCTAGTAATGCAAGAATAAAGAAAACATTTGGAAAACAATGGCAGACTTATTGGCGGAACGAGGGCCGAGTATATGTTTTACAATTTACTACCGGCTGATGAAACTCATACACCAGTAAATATACCGAGAAATACTTCTTTAAAACAAGGTAAACCAGAATTAATGTAAGTTGGTTGAAATGGATATCTATGTCGAGTGTACTGTTTGGCAAAAGCCAGTTAAACTTAAAGATAAAATATATACAACGGCAGTTGGATATACCATTATGTACAACTGAGAATGTTGGGCATTGCAACAGAAAGAAGAGCAGAAATTCCACACAATGGAAATAAATTTGCTGCGGTGTACTAGAAGCGTAACCTTACTAGACTGAGTCTGAAATTAACATGTTCGTAGTAGCTTCAAGGTAACACCGTTACCAGAAAAATGAAAAGAAAATCGATTAAGAGGGCATGTCATGACACGGAAAAAGGACCACATAGAAAATCCATATACATAAAGGTTCATAAGAAAAGTCGCCTGAAAACGTCGAAAAAGATCTAAAGATTTTGACATGTCAACCTTATTGTGTGACTAATAAAATAAAAGAACAATATGAAAAACAATTTCACGATCCGGAACAATATTTACATAATTTGAACCGGAACATAGTCTCGAGTTGCTCCGATACATTTAGAGCTCTGACTTGCTTATAAAATTCTGTTACAACACGCTTTACTCCATCTTAACGGTTGGTCATCTTACAACTCAACACTTTTATCGTAACCAAACATCTAATATGTTCATTTATATTTGATTCAAGTTTTATTCTAATTATAATGAACGGCTCAAAGCTGTTTAAATTCTATTCTTAAAATGATGGTCCCCACGCCAGCAACTATTTCTATCTAGTTCAAACATCTTTAAATACACACTTTAATACATCAAATCAAAAACTTATATAAATTTACATTAATTAAAACAGCAAAGCACCCAAAAGAACACACTTAATCTTCAAGTAATCTTTAACCACTAAGGAAATTCAATACATTATACTATAGAACACAATTATTATTTTTAAGATATGTTTAAACCATTTATATTAAGCGGAAAATAGGTATACTCTAATGTATTTTATTAAATATTATGTGTAAAATTTCTCGAGAAGTTCTTGAAATCAAGTTTACGAGAAGAAACACTAGTCTCTACTTAGAAAGGACTCCACCTAAGAAAGAACTCTGCTAGAATGGACTCCAAATTCCGCCCCTCATCAGTCCAGTGTGCAAGTGCGTTTTGATTAGTACGAACAATGGCCGCTGGAGTTTGCTCAACAGCACGTATATAATACACTCCTTGTTTATGTTTGCAGGATACGTCTCCCTTCGTAAGACCATTGCAGAGTGGTCGAATTATACCCGCACACGACGATAGCTGGCTCTTAAGTAGTAAATAATAGTCGCATTGCCATCAATTCATACTTTTTGCTTTAAATTGTTTTAACAGTAGCTTTTAAAGGTTACTTGTACAACAATAAGTCTTCTTCTTCTTCTGGTTTGTTGACTTTGGTGATATCACCATTCGGCCAGTGCATAGCTTTTTATTTATTTATAAATTTAAATTGGTTTCCTTGAAGAAACTAATTTATCAAAAATCATATGGTCTACGGTACCAAGCTGTATCTACTACATGTATTCTGTGGAGGTGCACAAAGGAAAGACAATGATTAAAACGCATCCGGCAAATTGTGGAGATAGTTCTTTTATTAAGGTGAAGATTATGAAATCAGGGTTTTATAGAGATGGAAGGTTGAATAGAGCGATGGAAAGAGCCTTTATGTTGGGAAGTGGTATTTGACTCTTGTTGCCATATTGATAGTAAAGATTTTTGTATAAGTGGCAAGATGTCTTTATATGTCACATAATTAACATGCAGCTCTCCTGGTTGGCTTGCACCGCTTCTTGCAAGTTGATCAGCAATTTCATTTCCCTTTATACCAGTATGACTCGGTATCTACGCTAGATGTACCTCAATGCTATACAATTTTATTGTGTGGATCAAGGATTTTATGTTTAGAGCTGTTTTGTCTATGTTACAAATGCCTACTTGATTGATGGTTTGAAGTGCGCTTAAGGAGTCAGTAAGAATAAGCGCTTTCTTGATATTCCATTGTGGAATTAAAAAGAGGGAGCACCTAATTGCACGGAGTTCAACTGACATGATTTGAAGATAAGATGTGCTATTATGGGCTATTCTTAAATTTTAAGATGGGACATATATACTATATCCAGTAGCAGTAGTATAAGACAGAATTATTGTCCGGGTTATTAATATTGTAGGACTTATTGATTCCTATGGTTAGATGTATTGGAATCGGATCTATCTGTGCCAAATAGGGCGGTGAATAGCAAGGTAAAACTTGTTAACCTGTATTAGAATGTTCGGTAGGGAACAATAAGTCCACAGCACACAAAAAGAGGTAGACTGAAAACGTAAATGTCGGTTTAATAATAGGTAGTGCCTATGCCTATAAGTTGTTTTTAAAATGCGCTAATATCTAAAATCATTATTTCAAATTTATAGATCTACGCACAGTACTTGAACATCAAACGATATCCGTTTCTTCTTGCTTTTCTTTGTTGTTTTACTACCTTTTTTAAATGTTCAAAGTAAGAATACATTGCCTTAAAAAAAAAAAAAAAAAAACTCAAAGGTGTTTACCGATTAATAGTTTGAACAAATGTATTTAAATAATAAATACCAGTTCGAATATATTTATGTTCGTTAATAAATAACATTTTCATCAAATACACATAATTCTAAAACAGTCAAATATTTAAAAATACCTCACAAAAATGGCTCACTTTTTATACAAAATTAAGAAATTTAGTTCGAATTTGAGAAATCGTTTCACTTACATTAAACATTTATGATTGTTTTAAATCTTATATATAATATAATTTTTATATTATTTATAGGAAGAGCGTATCATATCACGGGTGATAGAAAAAATATATCATTACTCATCAGTATACTATATACTCTAATATAGAAATACTAAGGTGTTCGCTATTAACACATTTCTTCATAGAAATCAAACAAAATTCATTGCTTCTTGTCATTGACAGTTATAGGTCTGGTAGAAAATATTTAGACACATCTTATCATAGCTTACTAGTTCTAAAATGGTAATAACGTCACTATCGTGTACCTATTGCTACGTTAATATCATTTTAGTACAAGTTATATAAAATGATTTTAACAAAATGTTTCAAATGAACGTTGATATTGTAAGTAGAGGTCGCGCAAAATTAGTTGATGCCCTCTATGCGCAAACAAGAGTCTGCTCGTGAATATTACCCGAAGTAAAAACACTGGTTTGTACTGTCTGAGCGATTGAAGAAACCTCGCACGACGTATTGGTGTTTGACACATCCCTATTTTATTAAATAGATCAGGTCCAAACAATAACGCGTTCTTTTCGCAGATCACGTGCTGTTACAACTAATTTCGCGCGGGCTCTTGCATAAAAACACATATTACAACGTGTTCGTTCTAAAATGATAATAACATCACAAATACTGTTGTGCCGTTATTTAATACTATTATAGTACAGGCAGCACAGAACATAATTCTAATAAAACGTTTAAATGCGATCACATGTTTAGTACATATAAATGGTAGAATAATACACAGTGCGGTCCATATATTTTAGGACAGTCGTTCTTAACCAGGTGTCCGAGAAAGGTTTCCGACAGATCCGCAAAAAAATTGCAGAACCTCTTTAATTATTGTATTTTTGGAAACTTGTTTAAAACAACTATTTTTTGCTCTTTATTTTATTTTGTTTGGAGTATTTATTGTTTTGTAGTGCGAATCTGACTAACTGGTGAATCAATATATGCCAAGATGGAATAAATATATTTTACCCCGAAAGTAGCGGAAACGCTTCTTTTTGAAAGGAACCAAAAGTTTGCTCAATAGCTTAATCCAAGTTTACTTATTTGAACGTGTTATTTATTCCTAGTTCCATTCACGTATCGTAAATTTCCATTCGTCGCCTTGGTCTAATTTTTATAGATGCAACAGAGGTTTAAAAAAATTTAATACATTTAATTTGATTCCGTTTTCTGATTTCTTTTTTGTTTTATTATAATAAATAAATAAAATCACTTTTTTTTACATAAATCTTAATCATTATTACTACATACTAGGTGGTCCGCGATTACTAAAATTTTAAGAATCACTGTTTTAGGACACATTTTCTTTTTATATTCGTGTTTTATATTTAAGTAGTCAAAGTAAATGTCTATTCAACTACACTGTGAGGTTAGTTTACGTTAATCCCTGTGCAAGGTAAACCTATTATGCGTCGAGTTTACACCAATTGCCTGCGTAAGTTATTACGTCTGTTCTGACCAAGGACAATCTGCAGTAAGGATCTTTGGGTGAGAACCAAATACCTGATGAAGTGGAGATAAAATAATTTTTTTGTTGCCAATATTAAAAATTAAGCTGGACGGACACCAATTTACGGATATTTCAGCCATCCAAAAAGCTTTAACCGACAAATCAAGCAAAAAAAGTGCTGCAGAAAATTAATGTTGGGGTCAAATCTGTGCAACTCAAAAGCGTCTCATCAGCAATCTATATAAGTAGTGGGTTCCTATAGGCAATTGGTTGATTCTGTGCACACTCGTAACGTTACATGTAAATATTACGGGTGCATGCAGAATCAACAAATTGCCTACAGGTACCCGCAACACCTATAAATTACTTACGGAGCGCGTTACGGGTTACACAGAATTGATCCAAAAATTCATTTTCTACAACACTGCAAAAATTGTACTATTGCGCTGGTAAATGTATACGAATGGGTAATATTTTGCATAAAATGTATTTTTGTTTTTCTACGGCGTGTTTTTGAGTTTTTATATTTTTTGTTCTAAAACTTCTGGACCGTAATGTGTATGTAAACTAAATATTTTTTTTGATTTAACTAGTTATTTAACTGCTTTTAGACATAACTGGTTATAAAAATTGCGAAATTTATAGTCAGATTGGTTCAAACAAATCTTCCAAAATTATTATTTCATAGTATTACTCTATGTAGTTGCATTAGTGTCACGTCTCGTGACAAGACAAAATATTACCTACAAAACTGTCAGCATATTTAACATAATGGCACAGGTTTTGAATAAATTATCGTGTATAATTACTTTTTAACCAAACCTAAATTTTACTTAAAATTACACAAACATTTTGATTTCTATAAAAAACATAATTATTTCTATGTGTCTACATTTTTATAATATATTTTATATAATATATGTATATAGATATACTTTTTTTTGAAAATTTACACTATATTTAAATCCATTATTGCTTTCTAAAAGTTTCTTTAGAGTTTTGTAATAGAATATAACTATGGAAGGCATCAATATATACAAATTAAAGTAACCTGAAAATGATATTTAAAATACACTCGAAGACACAGTATATTTATGAAAGATTATCTAGTTTCTATAAATAAAATCAACACTTTTAAGCACGCGTCAAAGTCAACAGACCAAGTTCTTCATTTAAAAATCACACAATTTTTACAATTTCTTTATTCACATTCAAGAATTCTATTTAAATAGTATATTTCCAAAACCTGTCGCCTCAATTTTTCAACTTTTGGTGTTATATATAAGTCACGTGGTTGGCATGACATACCAATCTGGACTATTACACCTGTATAAAAAGGTACTTATTTTTAAGTATAAACTCGAGGCAAAGTCTTTATCGTTAGGTTAAGGTTAAAATTTCGCAGCAGAGCCAGTGACAATTGATTCCATGTTCCTCGGAATGTGACAAAAATCTTAACGTAAAACGCACTATTAAACTTTATTTGTCAGTACTATCTTTAAAATCATTAGAAAGTTGTTGCAATTGACATCTCCAGTGGCGGCGGTAGCGAGGGGTCCGCCCCCGATATTGCTCTGCCCCCCCCCTCCGAAATTCTTGGAGAAAAATGTTTTAAGGAAGTCATCACTTACATTGTAGAAGGGAGGACATTTTTATTTTTTTTAGGTCATCGCTTGTATTTTCACATATCCATTAAAAACGATAAAAAAATGATGGAGATTTTAAGAGCTAGCGCCGCCACTGGACATCTTATTATGAACAAATTTATTTTTTAAGGAATATATTAAGCAAATATAATCGAAAAAGATATACAATGGCAATACACTTTTGAGCCAAGAATTTTACAGTACCGAAAAAATGTTTTATACTAGATTTGGGTGAAAGTTCTGACTCTTGACGTCTCTATGGTGGATACATGAAAGCAGTGGTTGGCGAACTATTTTGGATATTATCCCAAAATATATTTGTGTACAATGCTATTACCCCCTGAAAGTGAGAAAAACCAAACTAACTGCTTTTAAAATTGTAGAATATTTTTCTAAAAAAATCATAGAATCTGGAAAACAAAAAGAGCATTCAAATTCAAAATAGTTTATTGAATCATATAAGCTAAAAAGTAATCAACTTTAAAAATAAAACATACAATTATCAAAATAATCAAATGAAAAATAAATTGCATAAAATAAGTACAGGCTATTCCAAACAATTAGGCGGAACTAACTGGAATTTTTATTTTTGTAAATTGTCATTATTGACATTAGTACATTGGCTATTTTTTTATATATTGAAGTTGGCTTTTCCTGAACAAAATGATCAAAAGCTTCAATCGATCTGTAAAAATTACTAGATTTGAAAATCTAGTAACGCCTAATCGTTTGGAATAGATTTTATTATCCGTCTCATTTTGTAGTGCGTAACTAGATCTAGTTACTTTGGTGACTGTTGTGGTGTAAATAGACTTTTATGCCACCAAGTGAACTTGTAAATTTGGATTTAAAATTTTTGGTTGTTACATTATATTGAGGTTATATTCACTCAAAAACTGGATATGTCAGATACCAAATTGACATGTTAAAATTGCGACTGACATGTCAAAATTATGATTGACATGTCAAATATTTTAAAATGTGCCATTTCAGAATTACCACCCTAAGATGATATTATAAATATGCAACATGAAAAAAGAAGTTTTCCTCTTAGTTACGTATTACAAAATGAGTATTTTGTAACAGGCAAAATTATATATTATTGAGCAATTTTATTTATGTATTTATTAAGCCTTCATTGTACTCTAGATTTTCATTTTTACCCCACTTGAGATAAATTATCCCGTTTCCCCGACCACTGCATTAAAGTTTTAAGGTCGTATCTCACTAGAATGGTATCCAGGATTTGCTTGTAGATTTTTTTTAGTATTCACGTTTTTACGTCTTGACCTATAATATCATGGTAACATGAATGTTACTTACATTTGGAAATTCTTTGTTTGCGAATGCGTACATCTTGATTGGAAAGTTTATTTGCGGTGTAATTTCAAAATTAGGAGTGAGGGAGAAATAATAGCCAATAGAAGCCTGAAGCCTGTCCCACTTGGTCTGATAACGAGAGAACGCGCTTGTGCACACGCGTTTTTAAAAACCTCGAGAGTTTTTTTTTTTTTCATGCTATCACACAAATGACTTCGATTTAAATGCATCAACTTTTTAATTTTCCAAACTAGACGTTAATAATAGCTCTAGGGTGATAAGACATTTAAAAGAATTTCATCAAATACATCTTACGTAAGAACACAAGTCCATAAGAACAATCCTTAAGACTAAATGACACGAGTTTATACTTGACACATTTTGAATATTGAGGTTACTCCAGAAATATCTTAATTTGTTTTTTATTAATCTTTATTATCGTTTATATTTTATCAAAATAACAAAATTTCATACTCTGAACAGTCCGAGCACAATGAATTGCATTTGTTTACATGCTACATTTTCAAAAATTGTAAGATATACTGTTGTGAAAGGCTGTCAAACATCTTTCTGACAGATGCCATTTGTAATTCAGGGCCGAGAGTTCCAGTTGCTAATAAACTGTCCTATAAATTTATTAGCAACATAATTTTTTTTCCGAGAGTTCCACCCCGAAATAGTTATTAGGTTGCTAATAAATAGGCTTATTTGTCTAATAACTTATAGGCAACATGAAATGCTTAATAAAGTGACATATAACCAAAAACAAGTTCGCAAAATGTGTTAATATTTCAATTTTAATTGAAAAACAGTACAATTTTAAAAGAATATACAAATGTGTAGTTTTTATACATCCATATTTTTTTTATAATGGTGATTTTAGTGTTTTATATACATTTTAGTTGTATTTTGAAGAAATCGACGATCTGTTTGGATGAATTTATAAATTATAGACAACCGTTTTTAGAATATTTTGGGCATTTATTGTAAATGCGATATATAATGAACAATATATAAATATATATTTTTAAATAAACATTATCTTTTATTTTTACATATGTATTTCTTTCAATTACGATTACAACACATTACAAACAATACTTTGAGCATTACTATTTATATAAAAATGATAGAAATTAAGAAGACAGACGCAATTACTGGCAGAATAATAAAGATGTGTTGCTGAAAATTGCTGATAAGTTTAATTCATATTGTTTAATGTATGTAAAATGAAGCAAAATATTGCTATATTCTCATTTTCAATCACTTTTGTATTATAAAATGTTATTTTTATTAACTGCTCTTCGATCTATATTATCCTCTTTTTCTGTGGTAAAATTTGTTGAACGCCGTTTAATTGTCATTTTAACAGTAACCAAAAATATACGTAGCGTCATTGAATATATAAAAGTAACCAAAATAACCAGATCTAGTGTGTTCTTACAAAAGTGAACAGCTATTAATGTCAAAATATTTAATGTCAAAATATTCAATGTCAAAATTTCATCTTACTTTAGCTCTACAAATTTACATACAGCTCTATCCCTCTTGCACCGTGTTATAAGCTGTTCACTTTTGTAAGAACACACTAGATCTGGTTATTTTGGTTACTTTTATGGTGTGTTACTGACTTTAAATGTCAATTAAAAATATTCCTTACGCTGTAAAACCGACTTTAGGTTGATAAGGTTATGATCATTATAAATAAGATATCATTTTTCATTATCACATCTGTCAAATGCATCGTCATTTTAAAAAAGTGACATTTTTTAATACCAACATGACATACAGCTTCAAAGGTGGAAACTATTGAAAACAAAATTCCCTCTTAGTGTGTTCTTACAAAAGTGAACCGCTTATACTATCTTCATAAGAAATACCAATACAAAAATAAAATATTATGTTGCTAATAAACTATTACAGTCTGTTCCAAACGGTTAAGCGGAACTAGATTTTGCAATCTAGTTACTTTCATCGTTTAAATCGTGCCTTTCGGCCGTTTTGTTTAAGCTTTGTAAATCATACTTACAATAAACATTTTTTGGTTAAAGTTAATATCATTTTAAAATGTCATTTTCTTTATATTTTGATTTTTTGTGTCATTCTTAATACAAATTTCCCATTTATTTTTTTTTTGTCATTAAAATATCTAAAAAAAATATTTAATTTTGACATATGTCATTCGTTTCCATGGTTTCATTGTTGGAATTTTAAATTTTGACATCCCAACGTGAAAAATGAAATAACCCAAGCAAGGTCCCTTCCCGTGACAATCTAAAAGAATTAAATTCCCATTTAGTTCCGCTTAACCGTTTGGAACAGACTGTAGAAGGATTTTGTATTGTAACTTGGAAATCACCAATAAATTTATTAGCTTCATAAATATATTATGTGTCTAATAACTATTAGGGAGTTTATTAGGAACTGGAACTCTCGGCCCTAAGTGTGATTGCATCACATATACATATAATAAAAAATAAGTAGTTAGTTTATTTTGTTAGAAACAATTTGTCATTTTGAGATGGATTAAAGGATCTGATATATTAAAATTTTATGCTATTATTGAAATACACAACAGATGCCTGAATAAATTATTTGAATTGCCGCTCTGTAAAATATACGGCATTTTCGACAAGTCTTCATTTTCTAAATCACGCAAACGTCACGTCACAACAGACGCTCGCTCAGCTCGCCTTGTTTGAGTTGCTGTGTTCATGACGTCACCATCAACCGTTCGCAGAACGCTCACTCTGCCCTGTACAACTTACAACTGGAACTCATTCTTTTATAACCTGAATAAAGAAATGTATTCACTCCTTTTTTTTTTTTTTGTACACTCAATGTTTCTGATTCTTGAGACATTTTTTAAATCATTCTTCATTAAAAATTATGTGATTTTTTTATGAAATTATCCCCGTTACATAATAATATAAAAACAACTTAACACTAAATATTTATAATTGTTTTAAAATATGTAACAAAACAAAATAAATAAATCTAATAATATATTCACTTGATATGTGTTGCAATTCAAATGCAAAAAGGTCATCACATAATCTATATAATTTTACGACAATCACTGTAAAATAAAAATAGTTGACGATGCATCAGTTTTATACACTTGCACAGATTCAGCAACAGATTTGTCTCTTATGACGTTCAACACACATTCAATACAAATTTCAATAAGATTCAGTTGTTGGTTAAACGTTTTAAGACATAAAATGTGTACACGGTAAAACACCGTTTAAGAGAGTAACCGGTTTTATTAGTGAGGTTTATAAAAAAATCAAGGGATACCTACAAATTTAGCAATTCAATTTGGTATTTAATATATCTAAAGTCGTGGCTTTAAAACTAATCAGGATGTTATGGAACTATCTCTGTATAATGCTGCTATATAATCCATCTTACTATACAAGTACAGGTAGTTTTCGATTTAAAAATGTTCGATTTACAAACATTTCCTAGGACCAACATTGGTACAGAAAGTGGTAAATAATTTTTCATATTATTTTGTTTAAAAATATTACCATTTCTTATTGATTAATACTTGATTTTTTGATTTTTACTGTTTAAAAAATTATTAATGCTAACCTAAAGTAAAAAAAGAAAGACCAGTAGAGAGTTAGAGCGGTTTAACATAATTCGTGAATCACGATCCGCGTAGGAAAAGAATAGTGATACTGATTTCGAGTAGCCTGGGTCACTCGGCCGCACTCTTATTTTCATATGAATGCAACTGTTGCATTTCGTATGAATGCAGCGAAATTGAAGTGAGTCGCGGATCATGGTTATGTTGAATTGTTGCCAGAGACTGAAAAAATTAACTTAAAAAAATTAATTTTAACCATTTTTGACAATGATAATCTAGAAGTTCTTCAAAATGTACATGAAAAGCTCCTTTTTCTTCTTTCAAAATATTAATTGGATGAATCCAATGTTTCTTTAAAATGTACACGAAAAGTTCCTTTTTCTTCTCTCAAACTATTAACTGGATGAATCCGATATTTCCGATTTGTATCATTTCACTCGTTTATATAAGAGCCAAATCGTTAACACATCAAGTTTATCCAGTTCTCCCAAATACGGCTTTAAGATAGAAAAATATTCTTGAATAACCACTACTCTACATCACTGGCGGATAGGATACTGTATCCCATGGTTTTATTCCCGGCAAGGTGAATTGCATATGCATATCAAGATTCACGAACCGTCATTTGGAACCGCTCTTATTGCAGAGGAAAATGAATGATCACATAGTAGTGATGTTTGTATTGTCTGTCACACTGTACAAGTTATTACTGTATTTTGTTCAAACAATGTTAGTTAACATCTCAATGACTTAAAGCATTTTAAACAGAATCTTAAACGAAGCTATACGATGTTCTCCAAACATATAACTATATGATTTGAAATTATTCATTCATGCCAACACTGAAACTGAGAAAGCCTGATTTCTATCTCACAAGTTGTCAAATAGGGTTTATAGCATTAAACGTAAATGACCCACATTATCAAGTAGAATAATTCCAATTATATCAATATAATAAATCAAAATGGATACCATATTAAATAGAAATATTAATATTCCAATATACAAATTTAAACTATAAATGTAAATAACGTATTATATAATATATTAATTTATCTATAAATATAAATCTTGCCTACCCTGGCATTTTTTCCTGAAAAGGTCTGATAAATACACTTACGAATCTTTTCTTCATACAATAACAAGCCTAGCTCGCAGTATCTCAATGACTTCATTTTAAAAATAAAAACAATAATTTAATAGACTTCTCTTATACATAACTATGCTACATAAATTATTAAAAATTCTCGATTTTGTTTTGTTATACAATTCTGATTGTAATTCAAATTCTGAATATTTATATAGACTTTTGTAGGTCTTAAATTGTATCATGAAAAGATGTCGTTGCCGTTGTGGCTGTAACTCGCTAAACAGCTGAGAGTTGATTGAGCCACAATTACGAGAGGATAACATGAGATGGGAAATATTTAGAAGCTCGGAAATTGTGTACTATCTTAACATGCCTTAACGGCTTAACAGCCGGCGAAAATTTTCAAAAAAAGGTTTTTGTATACACCTTATAAAGCCAAATATTTCAGAAACACTTTATTCCGGTCCTAAAGGTCCATGTATCCATCGTTTGACTAATACATGGAACACTGATTACAAAAACCAATGAGTGTTTCCGAAACGTTGTATTTATATTTTGAATTTATTTAATTTGCTTCAAATTAGCTTTAATTTAGCCCAAAAGATAAGCACTAATAAAACAGAAACCATTGAGAATAACTTCAAAGATTGAAACTTAAAAATATCTACTTGCATCTCTTGATAATGAATTATTTTAAAAATTAAGTCATCGACCATACTGTACAGAACTTTCAAACATTCAATAAATATAAATAAAATAACATCCGACATAATTTAAAATGTTTAAAACTCCTCAATACATGTTCTTAAAATATAAAACATTTTAAAACTTCATAGAAAAAGAAAATATCGCAAAGTGTATTTATAAAAAAATGATGACAACGAGCCAGTCATAATAAACATATGGCTAAATAATATGAAACTAATTAAAACACGAGTAAAATTCACTAACAAACACTTTATAAGAATTATTGCATTTGATTTAACCTACAATAATAATTACCTTAAATTTCTCGACTCTTCGATAGCCCTCCTATGTCTGACCCATTCGTCATGAGTCGACTCGGATTTGGCTTTTTTTAAGGTGTTATTATTGTTATTTTTTCGTTTTTGATTGTCACTCTTTCTCTTAGCTCGTAGTAAACGTGGTCTGAACTGGCTAGGTTTTTCAACAGGTTCTGGGGAGGACATGTAGAGACGTTTACGTTTCGGACTGTGATCTAAGGTGTGACTTGGTGAACGTTTACGGCCTGTTGGTACTCCTGCTAAGTTTAACAGCGCATCTGCTCCTTCCGCTATTTTTCTTTGTTCCTCTAAATCGTCAGTGGTTGGAAATGAGAAGTGGGAAGTATATGTTGCTGGTGGTTGACTAAAAATATTATTAGAATTAGTGAAATCTCTTAGCGCAGATTATCTACGACTAATTACGTGTATTTACAGTCCATTTAATTTTTGTCCTGATTTTGAATTCTTAGAAAAGATTGTGGATACAAAGTATTCAGGATTTCGTAGGTAATTAGTAAGCGAAGAAAGGACATAATGTGCCCGAGTACTGAAAGTACATATTTTTCAAAAACATAAAATAATCGGTTATTTTCGAAAAACCTATCGTATCAAAAATTTGAGGCGTATTCATCGGGTTGATTTCAATTCCATTACTATTTTTTTTTTTACTGATATAATTATTTTTTCAATTTTGTCAATAATATTCTTATTATTATTTTTTTTTTCGAGTGTTAATAGTAATTATATATCGTTATTTTGTTACAAAATGTAATTGATTAGTTCGTACACAATTATTATTTACATAATATATTGTGATTTTATTTTTTTAATAAAGGCTTTTTTTTGCTCAAATATGCGTTTTAATTGGACAAATTTGATGTGAAGTGTAAATTTTCACTTATTTCAGGGTTTTGTAAGAAATATTTAGTAATTGTTAACAAATTGTGCGTACAAATATTAAAAATCATAAATTTCGATCTTTTGAATGAATATCCACGTGCTTTCATCTGGAAACAAAAATCGTATTTGAGATGCGCTCGCAACTAGAACCAGCTGTAGCTACCCATGTTCTAGTTAGTTAATTAAATATTCTAAGCACGATGTTACAAAAAATTCAATAACTTACGAAATAATTATCAAATCAAAAATTCCTATGATACTATTCCGATTCACATTAATATGCATTATTCAGATTTTTAGATTAACCTTCCTGGTTTAAAAGGTCCGGGACAAAGGATTTTTGATAAAAATCGCATTAAAATAAAGACATTTTTAAAAACTACTTTCCGTTCCTTAATCTACAGTCTGAAGTGCTTTCTTTTGATACCATACAATACATTTTTTTAAAATAATTATTTATTTGTTACAACGGCACAAAAAAAAAAATGTCGAAAAACTGATCTGATTAAAAATTCCTGTTGAAATATTCCGGTTTCCATCAATATACATTATTGAAAAATTTTCTGATGAACCCCTTTGGCAAATGGGGTAGAGGAAAAAGTTTTTTTTTTATTTTTGGACAATATTCCATAAAAAAAAATATTTTTCAAAAATAAAAAAATGTTTATCCAGGCATTTCATTTGATAGCGCAACATAAATTTAAAAAAAATATAGTAGTATATTTTTTTCATTAAATACATATTTGTTATCTATAATCCCGCGATGTTTTTTTTTTTTTTTTTTAAATCTATAGATTTCGTATATGTGGGTCAAAAATTAGTACAAGCGTGCAAAATTTCAACTTTATATGTTCAACCAATTGACTACAATTTCTACCCAACGGACAGACAGACACATGAGTGACATAAGTGTATTGCCCATACTTACAAAACCGTAAAAACTGTAAAATTATATTTCAGTGTTTTGAGTACGTACATATTAACTTTAACTTTTATTTCTTTTGGCACATTTCAATATTTTCATGTAACATATCAATTAATTATTTTATTAGTAGTTCTTAATAGACACTATTAAACGCCTGTAAACTTACATTTCAGTATTTTCTTGTAAATTTAAATTTTGCGTGTTTTTGATAGCACGTTAATATATTCCTGGACAAATTAGTGATATTTTTTTACACAGATGACAATGGTGAAACCACAGAAACAATAGAGCATTATTAGAATTAGAGTAATTCCCAAAATGTTTTTTTTTAATGATACGCTTGCATTTTTTTGGATGTTATGAAACAGTAACTGAAATTTAAAGAATAATATGTTCTTAAAAATCTGTATTATAATAAGATAAAGATTGATATGAAACATAATACATTTGATCAAATGCAATCTCATTATAATACATTTTATTAAAATAATTTCTTAAATTATAATTTTGGAATAATATTGAATATATATTTTTTATTTATTATTATTGATATATATCCTAAAATATGCAGTGGGGTTCCATTTTATTTCTGTGAATAACTCGACAATATGATGCCCTATTATTTCGGTGTTTTCACCGCTGTCATCTGCGTAAAAAATACTACTAATTTGTCTATTTAATCGTAATCCTAGCTCTGCTAATAACAGCAATCCTGCTGAGATAACTTTGAACTCCCCGTATAGAGATTTATTCCAGACTATGGGTACCAATCAAAAGCGTGGGTGTACAGGAAATCAACAAAAATCTATCTTTGCAGCTCTAATGTTTTAAACCTAGTTACGGTCTCAAACCGAAATATAATAAATAATATAGTAAATATGTAAAATACCTTTCATCACTTTCAAAAGCTTCATCAGGGCTTCCACTACCAAAACTAGTTGCAGCACTGTAAGTGTGATCTTCACTAGGCGATGTTGTTATAACTTGTACCAGTTCTAATGGACTATTTACATTCTTAACACTCCTTCTCCTTCTGTCCTTCAACATTCTTGGTCCATGTTTCAGTGCTAACATAACATTTGCAGCATCCATCGCATCCAACGAATCATCTGAGGTTTCTGTCTTTATTTCTGAAGCAGCCAATCTACGGGAAAGGTAAGGAAATAATTCTGGGTTCGGTAGACGGGACGTTTGTTTTAATTCTTGGGTGATGTGGGAAGAACGAGGTAAGGAGAAATATGTACAGGGGTCGAGGGTTGAGCAAGGATGGAAGGGAGAACGGGTTAGGGCTTGCAGAAGATTGGGGCGAAATTGTTGGTCTACCATCCAAAGAGAACCTTTTCCTAAATTCTGAAAATATATGTATATTATTATT
Source organism: Liopterus haemorrhoidalis (assembly GCA_963971575.1). Classification (NCBI taxonomy): domain Eukaryota; kingdom Metazoa; phylum Arthropoda; class Insecta; order Coleoptera; family Dytiscidae; genus Liopterus; species Liopterus haemorrhoidalis. The sequence goes on from OZ020611.1 coordinate 123,441,343, forward strand.
TATTACGAAATTAATAAACATGAAGATATGTATATACATATAATATAAATTAAAATGCGGATTGTGATAATTGGTCATTACATCAATGTTATTTATATTAAGTAAAACGAAAGAAAAACTAGGAAATAATGCAATTTCGTTCAATATGTATAATTATAATAGTACACAAAATAAAGCAATCCACATTAGGAGTAAGTGGTTACTTCAGCGTTTATTACAAGTCAGAGGTAAATAAATGAACTAATAAACGCTTCATATGTATGTTGAACATAACTGTATTATTTGGTAGCTTTGATTTCATTTGCCCTATTATAAATAACAATGTCAAGAAATGTATATAGACACCGATAATCACTGTTATTTATTACACCTATTTAACAAGCTATCACGTGATTTCACTTTTACCAAATTTATTATAGAAACTATAGAAGAAAAAAATCATTATTCGAATAGAAAGTATGGATGGATAGAGCTAAATTTATGACGACAAATTATTTGATGAAGAGAAGGTGGTTTAATAACTTTTGACAAAGAATATGCCATTTATATGCTACGGAAACTAAATGAAGAGTTCTCAAAAGGGGGTGTGACATAAATTATGTATAACAAAAGAAAATACAGTAAGAATTTGTAGAATGCGACTTGGTTAGTACAAATTTCACTACAGTGCGAATAATAATTTTCCATAAAAATAAAATGTATATTAAATTATTTATTAATTTGTGATTAATACGGTACAATGCTTAATGGGTTGTTGCAACGGTGTAATAATCAAAGCTCATTGATGATGAGTCGCTTAAGGAGATAGAAGAACAACGTTCTTATAATGAAAAAGGACAACTATCAAAATTAGTGGCGATGCTTGATGTCACTGCGCTCCCCTCGCAACTGAACATATTGCGTTTTTTTTTACTGCATGTTGACCTCCCCCTCGACCCCAGGGTCTGCGGGACATATCTCCGCACCAGAAGATGTTACTGTCAAAGAATTTTCAATAGAATATACTGGAAAAATATGAATATGTTAAAAATGATTGTGATGTCATTATGATTCGAGACCCAATGTTGAACGAAGCATTAAAGTGCGGCAATTTCTAAGGTCTGTAATTTAAATGTTATAGATAATTGTATGATGAGAAAAGTAAGTAGAAACTTGTGTATGGAATCAAATGTTTGATATTTATTGTTCATACCGGAGAAGACACTTTGGCGGTTTCTTAATTACAAAAATTACCTTATATGACCCAATTTGCATTGGTTAAGAACTCCTTTTATTGGGCGGTTATTAAGATTTATTATTATTTAAAATTTTGTACCTTTTTGCCAGTTCTTTGAGTGCCACCTTGTCATAAACATCTAAATACATTATCGCTTTATATACGTTTCATTTTTTGTGATATTTAATATATTAAATTAGTCACGATAATCCTCACTAAAATGAACTCGAAACATACAATTAATCAACTTTCAGCATAATAGTTTATACCTTTAATCCAATGTTTTTTAATCTCCCTGAGGTATACTAATGTTTTACGGTGTTCGATGATGTATTGTACGCGAGTTTCTACAGCTGAATGTCGTTTTCTACGTTTACTTGGTGTTGCTATCTAATAGGCCAATGGTGGTTATAAGCGAATTCGCGTTATAGGACTAACTGTATATGTTCGTATTTGGCTATTTGCGAAGAAGTTAGTCTTGGGTAGGACATCGGTAAATAAATAAATAAAATACCCTCACCAAAATGGTCTAATATTTGGTAAGGTTGGGAAAGAATATTTGTCAGTTAACAAAGATTTTGTCACCAATATCGCAATAAAGATTTTGTTAATGATGTGTAGACAGGGTCACCACTCTTTGCTAAATTCGAGCCCAAATACCGCAGGTGGTGATGAAAGTTTACACACCTGCATTATTTGGGCTCCGTTGTAGTGGGGGTCGGTCTTGTGAATGTTAACCTACGAGTTATTAACGCACGCGCAGCAACCCTGTTTACATGCTTTTGGTGGGGTTTTTAAAGGTAACAAATGAACATTTTTTTCTTGATATCTTTGTGTATTTCATTGTATTCGTTTGGACCATTTTGATGTGTAATATAATGGCGTAAGATGCGGAGCATATAAATGGTCCCTATGAATGTATATGGTAATATAGGTTAAAATGAGTTTCCACTCAGAGTGAGTGAGGGAGAGTTGGTTAATTAGTTAAAAAAATTGTTTATTTTCGCCTAACATAGTCCAACTTTATAACTAGAATATTTTTTACTTAGAATAAATAAAATAATAAAAATATAAATATTTCTATATACGTCGAAATAAAATAAATCTTTCATAGACAAAAACAAATGAATTAGAATAGAAGTGTTCGAAAAACTGAACAGGTGCAACGCGATGGTAAAAAGTTCTATGAACTTGGCTGGGTCAATGTCGTAAAACGAAACATTTATGTGCCTATTAGGTGCTATGTAGTGCAATATAGTTTAATTCTACTTGTTTAAATATTAATAACGAAACACAAAAATCAAGCCAACTTCACGACACTGAACCATCATCGCGGAATCTATTTTTTCAGTGCTAAAATTTAGTGCTGTTCATACACTCAAGTTATTAATAAATTGCTGTGGCCCAGCTAACTTTACTCCTGTTGAGCCATCACCGCGGAATCAATTTTTTCAGTGCTACAATTTAGTGCCCATTTAGTGCTATTTAGTGAGGTATTTATTTAGAAAACTAATAAATTACTGCAAAACCAAAAAAAAAAAAAAAAAATACACATAAAGCATTATCCTGCACAATTTACGCAATGAAATCACTGTATTTTTAAATAATTAATAATAACAATAAAAAAAATGTATTCGATTGCGAGTTGCTCTGGCGCGCTCGCTAGTAAAACTCGGATCGAGCATGACATCATCTGCTCGCTCGCAGAGCAATTCCAGAGTAGTCCAATCGAATACGCTATTAAATAGATAGCACTACAAATCAAACTGAAGGCGCGCGATTTTTGTATAATTCTGGACATTTCACTTTAACAACCATATACTATAATTATAGCTAATTAAGGTTTACTATCGCACATATTTATACAGGAAAACCATTTAAAAAGAGTAATTATTGTTTATAGACTGTTTCTTTGGTTTAAGCGGAACTAAATGGGAGCTGCGTTCTTTTAGGTTGTCACTAGAAGGGAACTTGCTTAAGCTATTTCATGTTTAATGTTGGCATGTGAAAATTTAAAAATTCCAACAGTGAAACCCTGGAAACGAGTGATATTTATTATAAAAAATATAATATATAGTACATTTTTACATTTTTTGAAGACAAAAAAATAATAATAATAATAAATGAGAAATTTGTATTAAGAATGACTTCTGAAATGAAAGTCAGAATGAAATGAAAATTATTTTTTATAATGATAATCAACTTAACCTAGAATTTGCAATGTAAGTATTAGGGTTGCGCCGATTAATCGGTTTTGATAACCGGCCATTCTTATTATTATTATTGTTAGACACGTATGCTGAAGCAATAAAACCATGAATAACAGACATTTGAAAAACATTGGATTTAACATGTAATGTAATGTTATACAAGGTGTCTCAAAAGAAATTTTATATTTATTTAGCTTACTGCGTGCATGCAACGTATCCGAGGGGCGCGGGGGTTATGTCAATCGGTAGCCTAGCTCTTGGGAATTCAGACGCTATGGAGCGTTTCTCGGGAGCAGACAGCGCGTTATGCGTGCGAGAGTTTTACAAAAACGGTGATTCAGCGACTGTAGCGACTGTAGCGCGTAGAAAATTCTGCAGTATTCGAGGTTTTCGCCACTTCAATGATGCGCCAAGCATTCCTCTCATTCGACATTGGGTTAAAAAGTTTGAAGAGACTGGTACAACGCTGGATAAATCAAAATCCGGGCGACCTAGGTCATCAAGAACGGTAGAAAACGTGGAGAATGTTAAACAGTCTGTTCGTGACGACCCGAACCTTTCAATTCGGAAGCGCGCAAGTGCTTTAAATGTGCATAGATCATCATTACATCGCATTATGCACAAAGACCTAAAGCTGCACCCCTACAAAATTCAATTGGTGCAAGAATTAAAGCCCCAAGATGCCAGTCAGAGGCTTAATTTCGTAAATCAGGTGATTGAGCGATTTCTCCCGGAGAGGTGACATAAATTGGCCTCCACGCAGTCCAGATTTAACCCCTATGGACTTTTTCCTATGGGGTTATCTTAAGTCTAAAGTTTACGCCAAAAAACCGACTTCACTGGCGCATTTGAAAGAAAATATCCGTCACGAAATGGCAGCCATCCCTGAGACCACCTGCCGAGACGTCATAAGTAATTTTACTGTTCGATTAAATGAGTGCCGAGAACGCGAGGGTCTACATTTAGACGATATTATTTTTAAGAAATAAATCCCCAAAAAGCGTATTTTAATAATTAATAAACATTTTTTCTATAGACGGCTTACTTTTTTTTAAATCGATCCACTAAATATAAAATTTCTTTTGAGACACCTTGTATAAAAAAAAAAAACTGTTTAAATTACCCAATTTCATTTAGAAATGCACTAAAAAGTCAAAAATATTCTGTTTCGCTCTTCCAAAATATTTTCTATATGTATTTCCTTCTCATCATATAAAACGCAAGTGTTAGTCATGATTAGAGCCCTGCGCGGATAAGCTTTTCTGTATCCGCATCCGATCCGCATATCCATGATCCACATCCGATCCGCATCCGCAGCGTTTGTAAATAATAAATCCGCATCCGCAAAAATATCCGCACAACAGGTTTTGCTGTCAGTTTGGAAAGAACTAACATGTTTCGCCTTATTTGGTAATCGCTGCTCTAAAACACTACTGAAAATGTTTGGATTTACCAGTTTATATATTACTAATCTAACCTATGGGACACCAAAAGTTTTGGGGCCTAGATGCGCTAATAACTTTGAAATCTAGAGAGATTCAACAATTTTGGGGGGCCTAATCGTTCTTTTTCGTAGGGAGCAGGTGGCGTGCTGCTCATGAAATACGTGTTGATAGTACTGTCAAGTATCATATTAGTGTCAACTAACATTTACTTTGACTCACGTCAGTTTTACCTTTTACAAGGCTATATTTTTTAAAATATTGAATTAAAAAAATTAAAATCAGAGAAAAGTTACTTGGTAGAAAGTGCTTCATATTTTTGCGACCTAGTATTTCTCTCACGCCATTCCGCGCATATGTTAAGCAACGCAACTTTAATTTTTCAAATAACAACAAGTGTCATTTTTCAAATTTTTGGAATCAGCAAGACTTTTTACTTCGGGTAGTATAAAAAACTTGGCAGGTTGCATAATAAAATTTTCGAGAAAAATTTATAAAGGTAAATTTTGGTATTTAAATAAAACTTACTAATCAGTTTTATGTAAAATAAGCGTTTATTAGATTTAAAAGCCAGAATTAGAGCAGACGTAGGAAGAATTACATCGAAAGTGTCCAGGCAACTTTTGTCCAAAATATGATTTTCTATTTTCAATAATAAAAATAAAGTTATGTTGACTGTCTCAATTCAATCTCGATCATGGACAATTGTCTTAATAACAATAACATAGAGTGAGATTCAATGCTACAAAATATCACATGTGTATACAGGACAACCGAAGGTAACCGAGGACTGCATAGTCAGAACACAATCGCATGTTTCTCCGAAAGTAACCGAAGATTTAATATTCAGGCGGATATTGCGGATATGAAATTTAATCCGCGGATACCCGCGGATTTGCAGGGCTCTAGTCATGATAAAAAAGCATCCTATGATTAACAAATTTCAAATACCTTTTCAGTTTTGTTCAAGTTTACTGAAATTTATAAATACTAAACTAATATTAAACTATTTACAATAATGAAAAAAAAAAGCTTTTTAGTGCATTTCTAAATTAAATCGTGTAAGTTTTCTTTTATATATTATGTAGGTTAGGAAAGGTTAATAATCGGCGGCCAATAAGGCAAGGTAATTGGCTAATTTGTTTATTGGTGTAATCCTAATAAGTATGAATTACAAAGCTTAAACTAAATGGTCAGAAGCTCGATTTAATGGATAAAATTTACTAGATTTCAAAAATAGTTCCGTTTAAACGTTCGGTATAGCCTATATTTCGGAGTGGAACTCTCGGCCCTAAGAAATGTAAAATAAATCGAAATAGCAAAACATTGCTGTCTTCTTATTTTTATCACTTTTATATGATTAATTGTTATTTTCATTAACAAAACCTTTTTTTCGGTGAAATTTGTTGCACGCCCACATTTAGGTGCCATTTTAACATCAACACAAAGAATACATGTAAAGTCAAAACCTTCAATGTCAAAATTAAAACATACTCTACCTCTACTAATTTACGTATAGCACGTGACATCTTAAAAAAAATAAAACTGAGTTTAGTTCCGCACGAAGCCAAGAAACGAATAATATATAGATAAAATATTTATTTATAAATTTCTCCATGGTTGTTTCTTTTTCTTCTTAGATATGTAACTTTTAGTCGAGCTAGCACTTGGCCTTACAGTCACAAGTCCCATTTAGATTTACACGAAAGGTGTTAGGTTCTACTATGTACTTTGTGTACAAGGCGCGCAACCGGGGAGGGGCAGAATTTTCTTTTGGTCCCTTAGTAGGTTGTGCAATTTTGTCTAAAACAACCAAATGACAGAAAAAGTAATTTAGAGGATCGATGGGCCTCTAAATGGAGTGCCCCCTCGACTGCGAGCCTATAGTTACGCCACTGCATGCCTACATTTTAACTTAAAGACTAAGTAAAGGTTAAGAAACATTGTCCTTTGCGATATTTGATATTGCGATATTTTAAAAGTCTTCCATTTACTTGGATTGAACCAAATATTTGGCATATAAATTCGGCAATAGAAAATAATAACAAATAAATTCTTGGACCTTACATAGGTCACTGACACTAAATCATTCATTTAGTCATTATAAGAAGAACTGTTTCCAATATATAGTTATTTTACCGATTATGAAGGGGCCGAGAACAGTTGCGCTCGGGGGGACACGTTTCACGGCAACCTCATCTTTCGTAAGACCTGGTCAAATGTCCTACTCACAAATGGCAAGTATGACGAAAAACGTAAGCATCCCTCCCCTCCCCTTTCGCCGGGATATGATAGAAGAGCTCATAACGAGCTCTTAATTACCGGTAACGGGCAACAGATTTTCACGCATAACACCCCAGTTTTCAAACCTATTGCTACCACCTCAATTTCAGCCTCCCCAGCAATGAAAGAGCAAGATGTAGAAACATGTGTCTCTTTACTACGCAATCATACTCACAGTAAGTCACTAGTAAACTTTTTTTATAGTATCCTCTCTCAGATCAAATCCGATCGTCAAGAACCAAGAAATCTGAATAAATATGGAAATACTCCAGTGGAATATCAGAAGCCTGCACAGTAATAAAACAGACCTACTCCGCCTATTACACACCCACAAAATCCAAGCAGCAGCGCTATCTGAAACATGGCTTAAACCCCATGCCCAATGTCGTGTCAGTGGATATAACATCATCAGGCACGATAGAGTTGATGGTGCAGGAGGATCAGCTCTACTAATACGAAACGACATAGACTTCACAGAAATTATACTTAACATTCGATATTTGCCATTTCAAGTAACAGCAGTAAAAACCGGTGGCATTACAATAGCATCATTTTATATCCCACTCCGCACATTTGTTCATATAAACCACCTAAGAGCAATTATTAGTAGATTGCCAAACCCATATTTACTATGTGGCGACTTCAATGGACACAATGCTATATGGGGTAGTGAGACTACAGACAACCTTGGACGAGTAATAGAAGATCTTATAGATTCCTTCAACCTGTGCATTCTAAATGATGGAAAACCCACACGACTGTACGTCCAGGAGAAGCCGATAGTCATGTTGATCTCACATTGAGCACTGCTAACATTGCACCCCATATCAACAGCGTAACCTTAAACGATACTTATGGCAGTGACCATTTCCCGCTACTATCAGAGCTTACCATCCCGGTACATCATCGTGATAATACCGGAACAGCATTTTACCTGCCAGTATACAACTTTAAGAAAGCAGACTGGATATTATACTACAACACCTGCACCAATCTACTGCAAAGCGTCAATACCAGTGAAACTAATATAGTGGAACAAAATATAACAATCTGTAACATCATTCACAAATCATCAGATATTTCAATCCCGATCTCTTCAAGGAAAAAATCATATTGCCCTACACCATGGTGGGACGAGAACTGTGGAAAACTGAAGAAGGCTCGAAAAATAGCTATATCAGAATATAAGAAGACACCTACGTTGGATAACTACTTAAAAGCCCAGCAAGCTGTAGCCTTAGCAAAAAGGACTTTCAAAGAAAAAAAGAAATTATCCTTCAGAGATTTCTGTCAGTCACTGAATCCTGAGACCCCAATATCTGACGTCTGGAATAAAATAAAAATCTATAAGAAAGCAACAACCACATCTTTCAACAAACCAATGACTTGCATTGAAGAATTTTTATATGGACTTACACCTTCCTACGTCAGTCCTGAAATCTTGTTGCCTATGACAGTACCCAACGATCCATTTCTAACATTGCCATTTACATTACAGGAATACAATACCGTCATAAACACAATTAAAAACACTGCACCCGGCCCCGATGGTATTTCCTATGTACACCTTAAACATCTACCATCCGAATTGAAAAAGATCCACCTTGAAATTATAAATAATATATTACAAGGAGAAGGAATACCACCTACTTGGCGAAACACATATATTGTACCCATACATAAGCCAGGAAAAGACACGACATTGCCATCTTCTTACCGCCCTATTGCCCTCACATCTTGCCTACTCAAAGTGGCCGAACGCCTTTTAAAACTCAGACTTGACGGGTGGCTCGAAAAAAATTGCGCTCTCCCACAACATATTGGCTTCCGGAAGGGTAGATCTTATCTTCACTGCACGTCAAAGCTCACTACTGATATCCATATAGCCTTTGCCATAAGAGAACACCTTGTTGCCGTATTTGTGGACCTGAAAGGAGCCTTTGATAACGTAGATATTCCTACACTTTTGCAAGCTCTTGCTAAGTTCAAAGTACCAACGACCATCATAAAACTGATTTACCAGCTTATAGCCAACAAAACTGTTTTTATTAAATATAAAAACTCTCTGTATGGTCCGAGGTCCTCTTGCAAAGGACTGTCACAAGGCTCCGTATTGAGTCCACTCTTGTTTAATATTTATACATCCCTCCTTACACTGCCATATCACCCTACGTTCATTACTTACAATACGCTGACGATATTGTATTATATTTTACTCATAAGCACATCCATATCATTACACAACTTATTAACCTTGCGCTGTATTCACTTAAAACATGGCTTGATGAAAATTATTTTACTTTATCTCCCGACAAGAGCAAAGTAGTTGTATTTAGCAGACGATTCAATTTCAATAATGACCTTCTTCCGCAAATATTCTTTGATAATCAGCCCCTCAGCGTGCGTCCATCGCACCTCTACTTGGGCATCCAGTTTGATTCTAAGCTCACCTGGGAAGCACATTTAAATTATATTGCAAAAAAAATGCCAAAATGTCATTAATATTTTGCGTTCGTTGTCAGGAACCTGGTGGGGTGGCCATCCCCAAACGATGTTGCTCATTTATCGCAATCTATTACGTTCCATCATAGGTTACTCCAGCACAATTATGTTACCGCTTACCGCCGCAAGAAGAGTGAAACTTGACAGAATACAATTTCAAGCCATCAGAACATGCCTGGGAGCCATGCGTTCAACACCCACTAACGCTCTGTTCGTAGAAGCTTCTGAACCACCGTTACACCTCGGAGCTAAATTTCAAGCTTCAAAATTTCTGCTCCAACAAGCCCCATTGAACAACAGTCCTATTCTAGCCAGCCTTTACCAGCTTTCACACCTGAAATATACTACAGGACGTCCTACTCGACTTCGTGAACCCATGATCCTAACTATTTTCAACAAATTGACTCCTTATATAAGGCGTACTACTTCCTACAGCAATCTTCCTTGTTACTTAATACCTTATGCTCCACAAATATCACCGATGCCCATACACCTAAACATAGGTATGGACAAGCAAAACAGACAAGGAAATGGAACACTACTGCAAGAAATCCTCCATGAAAAGTTCCCAGAATACACCCAAATATATACAAACGGCTCAAAAATTCCCACTGTAGGAGTCACTGGGTATGGAGTTTACATTCCATCACTTAACATCAGGATAGTAAAAAAAGTATTTCCGTCCCTCCAAATTATGTCAGTGGAACTACTAGCTATAATGCACGCCTTAATTATAATACCCCAGCTGGGCATACGCTAAGCAGTAATTTTGGCAGACTCCCTTTCCTCCCTTCAGGTGATAAACCAATCCGGAATTTACAATGTAACTAAAACTCTGCTCACCATCAAAACTTTTACATACACTCTCAACACAGGTAACCATAAAGTTCAATTCGCTTGGATTCCCAGTCACTGCAGTATTCCCGGAAACGAAATTGCAGATCAGCTAGCAAAACAAGGCGCTACTTTGCAAGAAGAACAGACAGAAAATAAAGTCTACTATAAAGATTATATTCCTCAACTGTATCAGACACTTAAAATAGAATGGCAACGCGAATGGGACACCACAGCGCGAAACCGAGGATCACATTTCTATAAACTAGAACCAAATATCTCTCCCAAACCCTGGTTCTATCACTTGCCACTGGATAAAAAAACCATCTCCACTGTTACTAGATTAAGACTCAACCACTGGCACTCTTACAGCCACTTAAATAAAATACAAGTTTTGGACTCGCCCCTCTGCACATGCGATATAACGCACATATTTTTCTCTTGCCAGAATTACAGTAACCACAGCAATAGTCTCTACCGGAAACTACTGTCACTATCGAGCACCCATCTCTCTATAGGATGTACTACAGCGCCCCACCCCGACAACATGTGCTCTCCTCATGGAATACGTGGCCAAGATTAATAAAAATCTCTAACATCTGATGACCTCTGAAAAGCTACGCGCTGGCGGACTGGCGTACAGCCTAAGCCATTAAATTTAATATAGAATAGAATAGACAAAATGTCAGGTGAAGACGGATCTTAAATACATACAATATGGCACCAAATAGTACTAAATTATAGTACTGAAAAAAATCGATTCGGTGTTGATGGCTCAGCGCCGTGAAGATGGTTTAACATTCGTTTTTTGTTAATAACTTTCAAATAATTCGAGCACTTAATTCATGCTACCAAATCATAGTACCAAATGGCACTAAATAGGCAGTAAATTATAGGCACAAAAATATTGTGTTTTGCGACACTGACGCAGCCGAGTGTACAGACCTCTGTAATATCACAGACAATAATAATTAACTTGTTAAAATATGGTGAAAGACTTCACAACATAAAAAAATATGTTCGATTTCCTCAGGAAGAGTATCAGCTTGTCCATAAGTAACCTGTCGTCATCTAAAGTAACTGACAGATCATAGCACATGCGTAACCTCTCCCTGACATCCTCAAACAGAGTTAAATTTGTGTTACACGTCTCATAAATAGGAGGTTCTTCTCCTCAGAGAAGATATCCATGTGTCCATAAACAGTGGCCTACACGAAGGCATGTGATGATGGTTTCTTCTCTGCGGTTGCTCCTGCAGGAAGAAACCCATGGTTTAACGTCTCCCTTAATCTGCAGCAACATGGCGTGAGGGAGAAGACACAAAAAGTATTTCCAGTTCAGTTAGGAATTTGATATTAATAATGGTTGGGGGAGTCGCTAATGAATCGTCGTTATGAGTAATTCAATTACTAGTTTGGTTATTAATAAAATTGTGTCAAAATATATTCTTATTTAATATTAAACGTGAACTTTATTTTACCGAGAAGGTGTATTCTCGGGCCCAGTGACACCAGGTAAAATTTAACGTTAAACTGCCTTTTGAAACTATACACATATGTATGTACTTTCCTTACATATAAGTTAAATTACAAAATAATACGGTTTATGATGACTGCTGAATCCATGTTATAATTTAAACCAGTGTCTTCACTGACCTTGGATGAATCACAATTTTAGTTGAATCGTCGCAGGATTTGAACGCTGTATAAAAGCAGTTACATTAATAACAAGCATAACATTTGCGGCGGATATTACTAAGATATATTTTTAATTATTGATTCCAGTTGTGATGCCTGACCCAAAACAAAATTATTTTTTAATTATACTTACAGGAGCTTTTTCAACTTTTTGGAAGCACTTATTAAGACTCAAATTATGTCTAACACTATTCTTCCATCCAGTGGGTGCATTTTTAAAATATGGAAAATGCCCAAGAATCCACGCATATATTTCTTTAACAGGTAATGCTTTCTGTACTGAATCTTCAATAGCCATGAAAATTAAACAGCTGAAAGAATACGGTGGTTTACTTGTGGTGTGCACCATTGGATCGTAGGGTACATTGTGTGGATGCTTGTTACGAGGTGTAAAATTTGGATATGGTACAGGTGAGTTGAGCGAACTGCTCGATGAATCAGCTGCAGACGCTGATGATTCATCTACGTAATCACTAGTTGGTGACTGATCAGGGAGAAGGTAATCAGTTCGTTTTATCGGAGATTGTTCGGAAGCTTCTGATGCTCCATCTGATTCAGCTTTCGTTAAATTCATTCCTGAAAAATATAGAAATATTAAAATAATTAATTTTTTGTGAATTTTTATATATAATTTTACAAAAAAAATTAATGAATAAAACAACGACGGAACACTTACAGTCCCAATAAAAATCTACAATGCTAAAAACTATCAATAATCGCGAACGAAGATGATAAGAAAGAAATAAAACAAAAGTTCTGGGAAGGTCGACAAAAAGTGGTATAGCAAAGGATATAAACGGAAGAGAAGGAAATGAGGTCGCAGGACCTGAAAATATCATAGGATTTTTCAGAGAAGACACCAGTAATAATAACGGTCATTTAATCAGGGATGGGGAGTCGGAATCGGAAGTCGAGGAGTCGAAGCTTTTTGAAAGAGTCGGAGTCGGGAGTCGGAAAAAGTTATCGACTTCCGACTCTTTGATTAATTTTTATCAAGGATGAGAACAAACCGAAAACGAAAGCAAAATAACCATATTACCAGATTTTTTTAAATCACGGAAACAGGAACGACATTTTGTTGTCTGTTCAAGAACGAAAATTAAATTAAAAATATTCATTACCTAATTTACCCGGTTTCCTTCATGCTTTCCAGTCTAAAATTTGATTAATCCTACTCGTATTAACAGATTAATGGTGGGTTTAGTCAATATTTAGTTTTAGTCTTAGTTTTAAACTTGTTTTAGTTTTAACCATAAAAGATAAACGATATAGTTTATTAATTTATTTACAATTCAGTTATTCCATGCTACAATAATGATCATTATAAAAAATATAAGCTGTTCACTTTTGTAAGAACACACTATGGTCTATTTCAAAGTAGAAAAAAGTAGATAGCGCTGCGAACCCAGTACGATTTACACTGATCAAATACAGTATAGCGGGAAATTTAAAATAAGTTACAACTATGGTCTATTTCAAAGTAGAAAAATGTGTGTAAGAAGATAGGAGCTGTTTGTCCTTGCTTCGGATTGGTTTAGGTCAGCATCCCTATTACACTGTTAAAATATTGTATTTAGTCCAAGTTGACAGATGTTCAGTGTCGTACATTGGAAATATATATTTATATATATTTATATTATTTAACTTTTTTCATATATCTTGTTATTATTTACATATTTAGACTTTTATTTATATTCTTGGCGTAGATTTTATGGAGAACATTCTCCATGTAATTTGTTTTTACGCAGTTATATATTTTTTAGGTTATCTGACATATAAATATTTTTTGACACTTGACAGTTAAGAGATCAAGAGAGAGGACTAATGTGAGGCCAAAAGACAGCCCAGCTGATTGTGCCCAAAGAAGAAGTTATTGATATAATTTTTAGACCTTCATATATACATATATTTTTAATTTTTATTTACAATAATTATTTAAATAAGAAACTTTAGCTCTGAAGATATATTGTTTGTTTTATTGCTTTGTTTAAACTCTTTTAGCCAAATCTCTCTTTTTATATATAGTACATAATTTCTAAAATTAATATTTTTTTAACTTTTTCAAATTTCACATTTAACTAAATTTATGTCGTATAAATAACGTAAGTGTATTATAAGCTGTTCACTTTTGTAAGAACACATTAGAACTGGTTATTTTGGTTACTTTTATGGTGTGTTACTGACTTTAAATGTCAATTAAAAATATTCCTTACGCTGTAAAACCGAGTTTAGGTTGATAAGGTTATGATCATTATAATTAAGATATCATTTTTCATTATGACATATGTCAAATGGATCGACATTTTAAAAAAGTGACATTTTTTAATAAGTTAAAAAGCGAAAAATAATTAAAACTGTGAAGAATACTAACAATTTCCGTACCTAATATAATTTATTATTATCTAAGAAAGATGTCCCTACAAAAAAATCATGAAAATAATGTAAATTGAGTGTGTATAAATACGGCACCAGAGCCGGAAATTGAAAAAGTTAAAAAAATATTAATTTTAAAAATTATGTACTATATATAAAAAGAGAGAATTGGCTAAAAGAGTTTAAACAAAGCAATAAAACAAACAATATATCTTCAGAGCTAAAGTTTCTTGTTTAAATAATTATTGTAAATAAAAATTAAAAATATATGTATATATGAAGGTCTAAAAATTATATCAATAACTTCTTCTTTGGGCACAATCAGCTGGGCTGTCTTTTGGCCTCACATTAGTCCTCTTTCTTGATCTGTTAATTGTCAACTGTCAAAAAATATTTATATGTCAGATAACCTAAAAAATATATAACTGCATAAAAACAAATTACATGGAGAATTTTCTCCATAAAATCTACGCCAAGAATATAAATAAAAGTCTAAATATGTAAATAATAACAAAATATATGAGAAAAATTAAATAATATATATTTCCAATGTACGACACTGAACATGTGTCAACTTGGACTAAAAACAATATTTTTACAGTGTAATAGGGATGACGATCTAATCCAATCCGAAGCAAGGACAAACACCTCCTATCTTCTTACACACATTTTTCTACTTTGAAATAGACCATAGATATGGTTGTTTTGGCTCCTTTTATGGTGTGTTACTGGCTTTAAATGTCAATTAAAAATATTCCTTACGCTGTAAAACCGACTTTAGGTTGATAAGGTTATGATCATTATAATTAAGATATCATTTTTCATTATGACATATGTCAAATGGATCGACATTTAAAAAAAGTGAAATTTTGAATACCAACATGTGACATACAGCTTCGAAGGTGCAAACTATTGAAAACAAAATTCCCTAGTTTTTGTTTGTTCTTGCAAAAGTGAACTGCTTATATCGCAACGAGCAAGTTCATATAAAACATTGATTTAGTTTTAGTATTAACGTTCTTAAAACCGACCTTGACAGATAACTAACATTTGGAATAGCCTGTCAGACCAATTCTGTAACTCAGTTACTATGATCATTGTAACTACAGTCTGTTCCAAACGGTTAAGCGGAACTAGATTTTGCAATCTAGTTACTTTCATCGTTTAAATCGTGCCTTTCGGCCGTTTTGTTTAAGCTTTGTAAATCATACTTACAATAAACATTTTTTTTGTTTTGCAGCATTATTTTAAAATGTCATTTTCTTTATATTTTGATTTTTTGTGTCATTCTTAATACAAATTTCCCATTTATTTATTTTTTTGTCATTAAAATATAAAAAAAAAATATTTAATTTTGACATAGGTCATTCGTTTCCATGGTTTCATTGTTGGAATTTTCAATTTTGACATCCCTACATGAAAAATGAAATAACCCAAGCAACGTCCCTTCTCGTGACAACCTAAAAGAACTAAATTCCCATTTAGTTCCGCTTAACCGTTTGGAACAGACTGTAAATTTGTTACTATGAGCAAGGTCAGTTACTATCATGAATGAAAGTCATTATACTTTTTATAATATTTTATCTTGTAGTAACGTTACTACACAGTAAATTTTTACAGAATTGATCTCTATACTTCGTGAATGGTCGAAGGGCGTAATATTCCATTGTCACCCCGAGGGCCAAAACTCTTAGGCCCTGCGCCAGCTGATACTGAAATATACTTTACAGCGCTACTATTATTATTAATAATAATTTTTTCTTCAAAATTTGTTGTATGTAAGTGGCCTGGTGGTGGTAAACGTTAAATGTATTTTGTAATATATTGTCATCCTAGACAGGTTATTGTAATAGACAGATTAAACACTGGAGAATAGAACAAGAAACAAGTAGTTTAACATGTTACACTTAGTGACAAAGGTACCTTTGAGTAAATTCCTATCTTGTAACCAACTGAGACTGGTGAGATCATCATCATTGGATAGGGCGAGGGGTGTGTGTGTGGGTGTGCTGGATTGAGGCATACCGCCCTTCTGGCTGTGGTCACTCAACTCTGCCTCCTGGACAATGTCCACTGTACTCATATCCACGGGCTCCAGCATGCGCGGCGTCAGTGCCTGCTCTTGCGGTGACATCGGGGCACTCGATCTCTCAGGGGACATTTCTGGAACTAAACAATTTACATCAATAATAGTCTTTAAGTAAAAGATACTCCAACAATTGAATCACAGGGTAGAAGAAAAAAGCGTTATGAAAAAAAAAAAACCTTTGGTCTATACGACTTGAAACATGCCGCATCTAGTATATACAAGTCGACGCCGGCCACACGAAGATCTCGACCTTGGGCCATGTTAATTTATTTATTACGTTCTTTCCTTGAATACTCCTTATGTCTAAATCGTAGGTATATTTCTTTAAACATAAATAAGTGGAAGGACTCTTTTTTTTGTTAGTAAATGTTCTTGCCAATTTTTAACCTAAAAGTCTGTCATATATTTTTAAAAATTTTGGTACAATTTTGACGCACCTCGCGCGAGTCTTTTCCGATTTATTTCAAAATAGGTCTCAATTGCTCCGATCATTGACAGAATCCTGTGGTGATATTACGATGAATAGCAATCTATTTTCTCATTGCCAATAAAGATATTCTATTGGCGGTTGATAAGTAACTATTGTATTTTTGTTTGTCAGCTATATAATAGAATTCTATTATTACTCATAATCCCACCACTGGTGTCATACCGTGATGATATATAGCAACGGTAGCCAAACTTCGCCTCACGAGTCACATGCGTCTGTCTTATGCCTTTGATGCGGCTCTTTCTGCATTAATAAACAATTTAAAATGTAGGTGTTGACGTATTACAGATTACTTTTTACAAAGATATTTTATACTGATTTTACAGTTCGATGAAAGCAAAGCAAATATTTTAAAAATTCACAATTAGAAACTATTTTCCTATATTTTCCAAATTAACATTAACTACGGCTCTTGAGCATTTGCATTTATATGTATGCGGCTACAGTGCCGGATTTATGTATAAGCCAAGTAGGGTCCGCCTTTTTTTCATGTTATTACTTTGATCCGTCGTCATTCTTTTGACATCACTTCGATCCGTCTTCTTTTTGTTGTTATCACTTCGATCTATCTTCTTTTCTTTTTTAGTTATCACTTCGATCTGTCTTCCTTTTTCTTGGTCATCACTTCGAGTATACTCCTATAATCAGAGCCGGCGCTAGCTCTTTTGGCGCCCGGGGAAACCCACCAAACTGCGCCCTTTTGTTACAATATGCAGTGGCGTACCGAAAAGGGTAGGTGCTCGCAATCTTATTTCAAACATATTCTTTTGATTTAGATGATCACAATTAAAATATTTTTCTCCACGGCCACTATAGAATTTACTTATTTTAAAACCAATTTTGACTAAAGAAAGTTAATATTCTAAAACAAGAGTTGGAATGTTATTCTAAAGCACTAATCTTCTTATGCATTTTGCGTGTTGATTTCATTCCATCACTTGTTATGGAATAACTATTCTGTGCTTGTTGTCATTTGTTTTTGGTAGGGTTACATTAAAATATATGCCACGTTTACATTAAATAAATGCTACATAACTTCCTAAAAAGTACTTAAATAGTGGCCGATGTGCGGTAAATTAAATTAAAATTAAACAAATAATAAATACAAAAATAAGTTTAATTAATTGATTAATTTGTTAAAAAAAAAAAAAACAATCGATGCTAGTGGTTCCTCACGCTCCCCTGCGGCTCGCGCTCGGAATGTTCCACTCGCATCGAATTTTCTCATTCCAACCTTGTTACACAATATACTATTACATTTTAAACTAATAATAATTATGGCTAAGTAAATTTGCTGTTACAGTGGTACCTCGACTTACAAACCTCTCGTAATACGAACTTTTCGAGGTACAAACTATTTTCATATCCTATTTTGACCTCTAAATACGAACCGTGATGTTTTTCTTTTTAAATGAATCAAAGCATATTATACTTTTTTAACTTTATTCCCTAATACTAGAAACAGGCTACCAACAAGCTACTACTACATTAACAGTAATAAATCGAAAACTCCTGAACCACAAAACCAGATACTAGAAAGTGGTTCATTTTTTACAATTTAAAGGAAGATGATTTTCATACTAACCATGTGAAACAGAAAACTTTATAAATAAAAATTAATATGTAATGGTATACAAAATGCAGATTTATAGTGAAAAAATGCTTCTTCTCGCTCGTCCTCCATTTCTTTGCACTTTTCTTCATTTAGTTGAAAATAGTTTTTTTTTTTAATTTTTTATATTTGCGCCTGTGGCAAGTGTCTAACTTGCGCCTCCCCCTAATACAAGCGCTCACTAAGAAATTCAAGAAGGATGAGGAAATATGGAAATGAATATGGAAATTAAATAACGCCAGTTAAAACAGTTGTGGAAGTGGTAGCAGTTGTAGAATTATTATGAAAAACATTATAATAATTCATATTATTGTCATTTATGCCTATTTGATAATATTTGATAATATTATTAAATGTTTGAACACTAAATCATAATTGACTGTAATATTTTGGAACATTAGCGAGCAATCAAGAAGCTATGAAACTGTTGTTAAACGAAATGTAATTTTGCGGAGCAAAGACCAGTATAATGCGAGCATTATTATTAAACCGTGTTGTGTTTACCTTTGACAGGGCGCACATTTAAATCGGCTTAAATTAATAACGTATACACAACAAAGCACAGGCCAAGCACACCATTATTTATATACTTAATAAAATTGTCTGCTATAATTACATACTGAATTATTCATCCCATTCTATAGGATTTTATTAACTTATTAGCGGAATACCCGTTCTTTGCACGAGATAAGTTTAATTAATTTTAATAAGTCCAATAGTCTGATCCGTTGAGATAGTCAGTGTCAAGTTTGAATAAGTTGTGACTTGTTAGTCGACTTCCAGAGCTAGAAGAGTAAGGTCGTGTTTACCGTGTCTGTCGCGCATCATGAATTTCGAACAACGCCTTAACATTAAGTTTTGTTGCAAGTTGCAAAAAAATGCCAAAGAAGCTCATGAAATGTTAAAATCAGTGTATATGGTGATAATGTGGTGACTCTGAAGACTGTTTACAAGTGGTATGAGCGATTTAAAAGCGAAAATGAGTCGGTTGAAGACGAGCAACGCTCGGGACGTCCTTCGACCTCAAAAACAGACGAAAACGTGCAATAAGTGACAAAAACGGTTCGTTCAAACAGGCGATTGATTATTCGAGAGCTTACCGAAGAACTGAACATCTCCTACGGGTCGGTGCAAAGCATTTTAACCGATAATTTGAAAATAAGACAAGTGAGTGCGAAATTTGTTCCCAGATTTTTGACTGGCAAACAGAAGGAAAATCGTGTCAGTTTGCACGGAATTGAAGGATATGCCCACATCCGCCTTACTCTCTGGATTTAGCACCATGCGACTTCTGGCTCTTCCCAAATAAAAACCATGCTAAAAGGAAAACGTTTTGACACTATTCCCGACATTGAGAGGGCCACAACGGAGCAGCTGAAGGCCCTTCCGAAAGAAGCCTTCTGGAAATGCTTCCAATTATGGAATCAACGCTGGGATAAGTGCATCGCTAGCCAAGGAGAATACTTTGAAGGAGATTAATTCAAATTTGATATAAGCTTATTATTTTGTTCGTAATAAAATTATTCACCGTATTTTTTGATCACACCTCGCATATATATTCAAATTAAAACTAACTGAATATATGTATAAACCTTTAAGTAAATGGAATTTAAATTTTCTTTAGTCACTAGCTAATTTTTTATATATTGAAGTTGGCTTTACCTAAACAAAATGATTAAAATTGGATCAAAAGCTTCAATCAATCGGTAAAAGTTATTAGATTTGAAAATCTAGTTCCGCTTAAAGCAAAAAACTACCTGTATAAGAATAATCCAGAAACAAATCAGGGATCAGCAACAATAAATAAATATTCGAGTATAGAGTACACTTCACCGTCCTTGCACAATATAAGACTTCCTAGGCTGCGGGATTGCAATACTAATAAATAATGCACAAATTATAATAGGTAGTTCTATCAGAGTTCCATGGCTGTCATAGACCAGTTTCCAAGAATCGAGGCAGTCATAAATCAGTCATCCTGACTGTTAGAGGTCCTTAAACAGCCACCTCTGGACCTTCAGCCATTTTTCCAGTTTCTCTGCCGTGGGTAATAAGTGCTAGGATCGTTGAATGTGCTATACCCAACGATTCTGACTATTGTACGAAACGTCCACCTTTATAAGAGCGTCAGCCCTAGCCACTTCTTCATTAGAAAAAAAAAAAAAAATCTGTAGTTCAAAGTACACAAAGTAAGTTAATTTCAATTATTGCAAGTCTTAATGTCAAGATCATCTCTTAACAGAAATAAACTGCGTAACATAGTCAACAGTAAGATTGATGTTCTCAACCGATGGGCATAAGATCTACAACTGACCAAATATTCACATTTAAGAAGTATTTGAAATAATGCACTGAATTTAATATCCACACCCACCATCTATTTATTGATTATAAAAAGGCATGCGACAGTATTATTAGAGAAGAGGTGTGAAGAACAATGCAGGAACTGCAGATACCCGAAAAGCTAATTAAGCTCACATAAGTCACTACGGAATAGGTCCAGTGTAGAGTTAAAATACAGGACGAACTTTCGGACTGCTTTTTAAGCCACAAGAAGGTTCCGACAAAAAGATGCGCTTCTAGCAATGCTTTTCAATATTGCGTTAGAAGGAGCAATTAGAAGAACAGGTATTAATACCAGAATTACCCTGAGAACCAAAGTAGATTTTCAATTGGCCTATGCGGATGCTATTGACCCTCATAGCGAAAAGGCTCCGGAAAGTTTAAGAGCTCTTCATGTCTCTGATCCAAGAATCAAGTAAAGTAGGGTTTTACAAGTTAATGGCAGCAAAACAAAATATATGACCATCCTCCAAACAGAAATACCAGTACGCACAATACAGCTAGGAGAACATCAATTCGAGACGGTGATGGAGTTTTCATACCTGGGTTGCTCTGTCTACACAAATAATGATAACTTCGATAAGGTGCAATGGAGAATACTAATAGGCAACACACTTTAAAATAAAAATGTTGACAATAGAGCTAAAATTCGATACATACAAAACCTTAATAAGGCCAGTAATTACCTACGGATCAGAAACTTGGAGCATGAATAAATCCCACTAAAATTTAGAGAACGTACAAATGTAGGGAAACGTTAAAGCATTTTATCATGTATTTTTTTCTTTTTTGTGATTGAATGCATATTAGTAAAATATATATACTAGCTACAAAAAACAGATAAACAGTGTAAGTATGTTAAACGTGGAGAACAAATATTTTGTGACATATTTCCAACCACGGACGACCCCTTGAATCTGAATATTTCTTATATATTTATGATGGTTCACAAGAAACCTATTTAAATAAGCAAATGGCAATATATTTTATAGATTTAAAAGTACTTATATCTGACTAATTCTAACGTCAAATACTCATATATTTCTCCAATAATCTTTATCCTTCGGCTCAGAAAGTAATTTATTCTTTACATTGAAGCTGAACTTTTTTTTTTTATTAGAAATACTGGATGAAAAAAAAATCCCTTGAAACGTCTATATATACATATACATGTATATTAAAAATTAATTTACGGTTGTTAATTTAAGTACCTTCTTGAATTAGAGAGCGTGAGAAAAGAAAACATAAATGTCAACAATATTTTCAATGTTTCAAGAATATTTATTTGATATTACACAATAAATTTTAATAATCAGTGGGATTATGGAAGCTTGCATTAAGTTGCGTAAAGGGATCTATGGTAAAGGGTAAATAATGCTCACCATAGCTACGATCGAATGTCAAATCGGTATTCTCAAATCTCAGAGTGACCTGTCCACCATTACTTCACGACAACATTAATACGTTCTGCAGATCTAAGTACATGTTTTAAATTGATTGAATTAAATATGAGTATTTCCTAACAATTGAAATAATTCAATCTGTCAGTTTATTAATTTATTTACAATTCAGTTATTCCATGCTACAATAATGATCATTATAAAAAATATAAGCTGTTCACTTTTGTAAGAACACACTAGATCTGGTTATTTTGGTTACTTTTATGGTGTGTTACTGACTTTAAATGTCAATTAAAAATATTCCTTACGCTGTAAACCTGACTTTAGGTTGATAAGGTTATGATCATTATAATTAAGATATCATTTTTCATTATGACATATGTCAAATGGATCGACATTTTAAAAAAGTGACATTTTTTAATACCAACATGACATACAGCTTCAAAGGTGCAAACTATTGAAAACAAAATTCCCTCTTAGTTTGTTCTTACAAAAGTGAACAGCTTATATACATAAATAAATTATGTTTATACAATTTATAATTGCTTTAATTTGTATAATTGTTGTCATATATTTATTACTAAGTGGTGTTCAACATAGACCTGCCGGATTATGTGTCAGGCCAGAAAAAAAAAAAAAAATTAAACGGCCTGCACTAAATTTTTGCCTCCCCCGTCCCTAAATGATATTTTGAATTACTGCCTCTCCCTATCACCAAGTGATATTCTAAATGTCACCACTCGCCCCAGGTGTTCTTTTAAATTTCTGGTCCCATTCGATGGTTTTTAAAATTTTGCCCCCCCCCCCGGATGTTTTTCTGAAGTTTTACTTTCCGTACCCAAGTGATTTTATTTCAGTTTGGTCCCCTCTTCGGATTCCCCTCTTCGAAGTGATTTTTTAATGTTTGTCTCTCTTCTGTCACCAGCTTATTTTCTGAATTTTTACCTCCCCCGCCCTCAAATAATTTTTAGAATTTTGGGAAGTGGCAAAAAAATGCACATTTTTTACAGAAATCACGTCAAAGCAGTAAGTAAAAGAAAAGAAACAAAAATCGAAATCATTTTGTCTTAAACTAATCATAGTGAATTTCCGGCAATATTGTCGTCTGTCCTGCGGCCAACCTCTACTCTTATAGGTGATCCACAATAACAGAGGACTTACGTCATCAATAAAAGTTACTAAAACAATGTCATCACTATCAAGTATGTTTACATTTGTGCATAGCAACTGTTATTTTCAGATATAAACAAAAAACATTTTGTGCCTTTTTTTAAACAAATTGGGATTTTTTATTCAAAATTAGGCACAATGTGTTGGGACTAAAATACTGAACAATTTTTATTCATAAATTTTTTGTCTAAAACTCATAATAGAGATAGAATATGCAATGGAAAATTTAACATGGGAAAGCTCTATGTTGCAAGTCGAAAAAGGACATACGTTATAATAAAATATGGGTGAATGCTGAATCGCCATGTAAACTATTAATATGTCAATACTGCAAATAGCAGCAAAATAATTATTTTAATTTTTACTTAATAATAGTAAAACTAAACTCCATTCACAATAAATATGAGATGACGTCACACTTGGTTAATTTAAGTACCAACGTTATGATATGTTTTAATCAACATCAATCCATAACTCAGTTAGTACATTTATTTATTTAATGTTGGTAAATTTTTCCAATGTTGTCAAGTTTGTAATTGGATTGTTCAAACGTTATTTGCCAGGTTGACATTTAAGTGCTTATTTAGTGAGGCTATATTTTATTTTTTTTTAAATTTTACTGTAATAAAAATGCCCAAAGCTCTTAGTAGCCGTGCTCAAAAGATGGTTTTGTCTCTTATTAATTATTTTGAAAGATAATTAATTTGATTTTAGGAGAGCATGTTACTGTCGACACTATTAATATAAAATTACATGAAAGGGGTACCTTAGTAAACTACCATTTCTAACAGAGTGAGTAAGACTAAAATTAGGGATTTTAAAATCGTATACAAAGAATATATAGAGTAATAGATATCAAATTTTAGCTTGATCGTAGCAATAGTTTTCGAGATATTGGTCGAGTTAATTTTTAAAAACTGCAATGGTACCTTAGTGAACTACCATTTCTTACAGAGCGATTGAGACCAAAATTGTAGGGTTTTTTAAGACTCATAAAAGAGTATTAGATATCAAATTTTAGCTTGATCTAAGCAATAGTTTTCGAGATATTGGTTGAGTTAATTTTTAAAAATTGCAATGGTACCTTAGTAAACTACCATTTCTAACAGAGCGATTGAAACCAAAATTTAAGTGTTTTTTAAAACTCATAAAACAGTATTAGATATAAAATTTTAGCTTGATCGTAGCAATAGTTTTCGAGATATTGGTAGAGTAAATTTTTAAAAATTGCAATGGTACCTTAGTAAACTACCATTTCTAACAGAGCGTTTGAGTCCAAAATTTAAGGGTTTTTTAAAACTCATAAAAGAGTAATAGATATAAAATTTTAGCTTGATCGTAGCAATAATTTTCGAGATATTGGTAGAGTAAATTTTTAAAAATTGCAATGGTACCTTAGTAAACTACCATTTCTAACAGAGCGATTGAAACCAAAATTTAAGTGTTTTTTAAAACTCATAAAAGAGTAGTAGATATCAAATTTTAGCTTGATCGTAGCAATAGTTTTCGAGATATTGATCGAGTTAATTTTTAAAAACTGCAATGGTACCTTAGTAAACTACCATTTCTTACAGAGCGATTGAGACCAAAATTGTAGGGCTTTTTAAGACTCATAAAAGAGTATTAGATATCAAATTTTAGCTTGATCGAAGCAATAGTTTTCGAGATATATAACCTAACTTTTTTTGACAGTTTACGAATTGGCAACAAGGTGAGTTTTTCAAGTGTGACGTCATTTCAAAGTTACGGTAAATGGACTTTAGTCAAACATAATATTAACAAAAACATACAAATTCGTAAATTAATTCAATAAAAATGTTTGATATTTCGAAATATTTCATTTTTAAGGTTTTTTTAAGACCTTGTGACGTGATAACTTTGATATCGTGGATCACCTATATATCAAAGTCAAGTCGTTTAGCGACAATTTCTATCGAACATAAGGACTGATAGGCACATAAGAGACGATATAAGGCAGGGACGTCCAAACTCGTTTATCACGTTCCCTACCATAGATTATACACACTGTATACTAGACAGTCTGGCCAATCGTGACACCGCCGCCATTAAGTCCAAATAAATATTGGAAATATTAGAAATTCAAATGAAAAAATAAGATAATATTTGCAAAAAAAGTAAATTTATGCGAAACTTATTCCCAAAAAAATACTCTTTCTGCACAAATTATCTAATTTAGTCCATTTGAAAGTAATATTTATTTGGACTCTTAATGGCGGCGATGTCACCATTGGCCAGATTGCCTAGTATACAGTGTCTATAATGGTACAGATTATACAAATTAATTAAATGACTAAACGGGTAAGGTCGTCTATGGACACGACCTTAGTCGTTTATTTTATTTTTGCCCTGCGTACCAGGGTCGAATCTCGTTATTTGCTCGTCATTTCCTTGACAAGAACATAGTTACCGCGTTGTCTAATGTTTTGAATTACGTTACGTAAAACCCCTAATGTAATTAACACTTTACATATTCAAAACCTCTGAAATATTTGGCATCCTTAACTAATGGCCGGTTGCTAAAGTAAGAATTATCCCTAACTCGAGTTAAAATCATTTGTTTTTGTATGTTGTAGCATACAAAAACAAATGATTTTAACTTGAGTTAGAGAAAACTCTTACGTTAGCAACCCGACATAACTGACATAAAAGCTGCTCGTGCCCGGTTTTACAATCGACTGTTAAGGTTCTGGCTAGTGGTTACCGTGGAAACATATGGTAATTATTATATTGCAAATATGTCTTTAGCCATTGATTTGAGCTAACCAACAGGTAACCATGAATTTTAAAACCGGCCCTCAGTGATGCCGAAATTTAGCACCCCTGGTATAAGGGTACAAATCTGTAACACTAATTTTATCGCTATTTCCAATATATTGGGTTGTGTAATAAATTCCCGCGTTTTTTTGTTTATAAGATTTATTGAAGAAAACAATAATTATAGTAACAAATTAATCAATAATATATTCTTCATCATTAATTACAACCTGTTCCCACCTATCGACCAACTTGTTGATGCCGTCTCGCCAAAATTCTTTTGATTTTGTGTTGAAGAAGTTTGTAGGCCAGGTTTTCAGTTCTTCATCGTTAGCGAAGGTTACGCCCCTCATTTGGTTCGACATGGAGCGGAAAAGGTGATAATCCGTTGGCACAAGGTCCGGAGAGTATGGCGGATGCGATAGAACCTCCCATTTGAGATCATTCAGAGCCTCTTTGACGATGTTTGCAGTGTGTGGGCGCGCATTTTCATGAAGAAGGATGACTTGACCACGTCGATCGGCCCTTTTCTGCTGAATTGCTTCGTTCACGCGATGAAGTTGGGCGAGATAGCGTGCCTTGTCGACAGTCATGTTCTTCTCCAGCATTTCCCAGTAGAGCACACCTTCACAATCCCACCAGACGCAGATCATTGTCTTCTTGGGATGGAGATCTTGCTTAACTCTCGGCCTTGGTGTGTCTCCTGGTGCCGTCCACTCTTTTCTTTGCTTCATATTTACGTAAAGATACCACTTCTCATCCCCGGTGACAATTCTGTACAAAAACCGATGCTTGTGACCGCGTGTTGCACGATGCTGGGCGAGATTTTAAGCTGCTTTTTCGCGACGATTTTCCTTATGGCCATCTTTCAAGTTATGTGGCACCCGATTCCCAAGTTTTTGAGTAAAGCCCTTGGAGTGAAGATGGTTAGCGATGGTCTTAAAGGCACATTCCATCTTTTCGGCCAACTCTCGTGTTGTTTGACGACCATCTTCCTTTAAAAACATCTTGAGACGATCTTCGTCGAAGTCGGAAGGTCGGCCGGAGTGAGGTGCATCACCAAGGTCGAAATTGCCATTTTTAAACTTGAAAAACCAATCTTGCGCGGTCCTCGGAGTTATAGCATCTACTCCATATACGACACAAATGTCGCGAGCTGCTTCCGTAGCTTTTTGACCACGACGAAAGGCAAAATAGAGCAGATGTCGAAAATGTATTTTTTTTACCACCTGGAACTTCATTTCAAAAGCTTCAAATTCAATTAAAATTAATTAATTCCGAAAATTAAAGCAGATAAGTTTGTAGAGCACGAAAAACACTTAAAAATGCATATATAAACTTAACCGAACAAAACACAAAATTGCGGGAAAAAGATAAAATACAAAAAACGCGGGAATTTATTACACAACCTAATATTTAATTCTTTCTTCGTAATTGGAAACATAAAACAAAAATCGTTCTAATCCAACATTGATTATCTTTAAGTTAGCAAGGCTAGAAAATGGTACTTTATATAGTTTTGACCATTTACTTCGTCTTTACCTACTGTTAAGCAATATTTTTGCAGGGCAGTACTGGTGGGAAATAAGCAAATAATTGCCACGGGCAGCGTACACGTAAACAGATAACTCCTTGCCGATTTATGAATTTATTGTCCATACGATAATGTGTACGAGAATCCTGTAAGTGCTCCGTGGGGAAATTAACTCACTGTCCCATTTGTTTAACATCCGTTAAATTAATGTTTCAAATGGAATAATGTTAGGGATTTGTCATCATTGTGATTGCTGACTCAATTAATAAACTAAATTATTGGGATGTGAAAATAAGTCAGGGGATGAGACATGTCAATTCTTATACAAGAAAACCTTATATTTCAATCTCATGCTAAATTTGAATGGATGTATTAATCCATGAAAAATAAATTTAATGATTTTCAATTGTACCGACCAAATATAACAATTTCATAAATATGTGCAAAAGTTTCTATACAGAGTGTATCTGTCCACCCAATGTTTCTTGAAAAAGCGTGTGAACGTGCAGAAAAATATGTGAGCAGGTTCAGAAAATAATTTTGATACCAAAGAATCGAATGGTAGTATTGAAGTTTTCCGGCCAAACCGAAAGTACAGGATATCAAGGACAACATTGATTTTTTAAATGGTAACTTATATCAAGTTGGGTATCTGTGGATAAACATTTTTGTCTAGAAGTAAAATATTTTTTACTTTTTTTTCACCCCTGAGCGATTTTTTGTAATAGACTTGTCATACTTTTATGTATGTTTTGATAAGTGCTGATTGAAATTGAACAGACCAGAACTGGTTAAAAAAAGAACCGGTTCCGGATTCACCTGGTTTCGAATTCCCGAGCCTATAACCGGATATGAGAAACCGGGTATGAGAAACCGGGTATGAGAAACCGGGTATGAGAAACCGGGTAACTCAAAAATTATGTATCCGGAACCGGGTACCCGACAAATTGTTCCCGGTTCTCAGCACTAGTTTTGACTTAATAAGTTTATACTCTTTTGTTAGTTTGTTTTAAGACATGAGTGTATTTATTGTTAGTAAGGCACTTTAATTTTATTTTATTTTGCTTTACTTGTGTCCATCAAAATGTCTAAAAGAACTTTATCAACTGGTAAAATTAGTAACAGAGCAAAGATAATGAGAATAAAAAGGGAAATCTAAACGAGCTCAAAATCTTAATAAAACGATTCATACCAAGCCACTGGAACCCATTCCAGATTATTTTTTTCTGGTATCGAAGCAGCAGGTTACTGCTAGTGTATAATAATTTAAAAAAGATTTTCATTCCTTCCATAAACGTATACCTAAGTTTTAAATGTTTTCTTTTTGTAATTGTAGTCTTCTTCTGCACAAAGTTATTTTTTTGCGTTGATTATTACGACTTCCCCAGTAGCGTAACTACCCTGCTTGAGAATACTAAACAAAAAAAATCCGCTGTGGCCACCACAGGACCGACCGCCATTATAAAGTACTTATATAAAATACATGATAGCAGCAGAGTAGAAATAACTTGGCCTAATATTTTCTAACAGAGATATTATTTATCAAGACCATGGAAACGTTACATATAAGTATGAAAAAATTGAGACTTGGAAAAAATTTCGAAAAATTTTACAAAAATAATTCAAAATTTTTCGTTTTATCAAAAAACGTCTCAAATAAAAGTTATTAATTATTGCTTTTAAGCAACTTTTGTTCAATAAATTTTTTCGAAATATTTTTCTGTTGTGAAATATTCACAAAAATCTTAAAATCGACACGAGTAAACTCTCATTTTTAGTCAACCGATTTTTACCAAAAGTTGATCAACTCGTGCCATTGGTGGCAGAAGCTTAAATATGAAGTTTCATAAAAATCCTTTTAGCCGAATTTGCTCTGTACGTGTACACAGACAGACGGATAGACAGACGGACAGACAGACGGACAGACCGACCGACAGACATCATGCTAAAAATAGTCAAAACGTTATGTAAGGACCTCAATTCGTGGAGATCCATCGAAATCTCGAAACGTCAAAATTGGTATGATCCCAATACCTCCTTTATATATATGTTGGCGGTCGGTAAAAAAATGGCCTTTATTTTTTACTTATAAAATGAAAATAGTAATTAACTAAGGTGCTCTACACAGCAGCTGTTAAAATTGCTTCCTTGGAATGGTCTTTGTAATAAAAAATAAATCGCTCAGGATATATTTTTTTTTCGCTTGCCTATTAGCTTGCATATATTTTTCAATCATATCACTTGCTGTGCACTCAAAATCTGACCTACTCATCAACTGAATATCGGCAACATCACCGCAATTGTAGTTATGTCACCTTTGGATTTACTCACAGGCACACTAAAATTACAGAAAGAACAATCAGAGATAGACGGGCGTTACTCTCTCTTTCACTTTAACTCAAACCATAAAACCCGGATTCCAATTTTTTTATAGAACCCTATCCCTAATTCCAACACAATTAATTTTTTTTAAATGAAACTGAAGCATTTCGGAGTTTTCCGGCTGTGGTCGTTGTCTACCGCCCGCCACCCCGCTGTCTATGTTATGGTTCACCGGTTGTACCGCCCACGCTCCTTCACTCAGCAACAATCAAAACAAATGTGGTTTTATAATAATTAAGGCTTTAGTTGTTTTTTTTTTTTAATAATTTTATTTGCCCGACATCCTAGGACCGAGTTTTTTTCATTCAAGCCATAATACAAACAACCTTTTAAGATCACCCTATACAATGAGATCTTGAAATCCGCCCGCAGTGCATGTGCTTAGATATAAGAAAATAAATGCAATTTTTTTTTTTAATTTTAACAAATTAGGTACATCGACTACGGGGTCATTAGTACCTCATGTCGTTAGATACAATTAATTGTATTTATAATTAAGTAATTGTATATATATATATATGTAGGTTAGTAACAAGTAATAATAGTTAATAGATATAATACACGTACATGCACACATATACAAGTAAAGTAATATGTGAGTGTTCTTCTAAAGGTGGATATTATATTTCTTTTGATAGCCCTGTTTCTGTCAAGAATCTATGTATCTTTTCCCTATTTTCCGGGTTGTCTCCCAGGACTTCTGTGAGATCTTTCCCGAGTTTGACTTTAAGTCTGATGGCTTCATACTTCTGGCATCTAGGAGCAGATGGGGATAAGTTTTTGCTACTTGGCATAGGTCGCAGGTTTCTTTGTTTTCTCCTCTAAATAAATAGCTGTGTGTAGCCCTGGTGTGTCCTATTCTTAATCTGTTCATCAGTATTTGTTTCTTTCTTGTCTGTTCTGGTTCCCAGGGCGATAGGTCAGGTTGGATGTGTCTTAATTTATTGTTTTGGATGTTTTGCCAGGTGACTTCCCACTTTTTATTTATTTTGTTTTTAACGTCATTTTGAAGATCCCTTATTTGTATTGATGAATTTTGTGTAACAGGTTCATTAGTGGCTTCTTTGGCTGCAGCGTCTACCTTCTCATTCCCGCAATTTGTTATTTGGTCCTTAATGTTATTTATTTTACATAAAACTCACTTTTCAACTTTACATTAAGTGCTAAGAGTCGTCCGTCCATTCTGAATACATAATTAAACTTTATTTTTCACTTCGTTGTTATCTATATATATAAAATCGTAACTAAGCTACCTACTCATAATCAACGCCCAGCCCAAACCACTGGACCTACAATCATGAAATTTGGCAAGTATATTCCCTCCATGACGTAAGCACCCACTAAGAACGGATTTTTCGAAACTCATCCTCTAAGTGGGTGAAAAGAGGGTTAAAAGGGGTAAAATGTGGCTTCACGGTTTTCTTAATATCTCTTAGGTCCAATAAGATATCGACTTGATTTTTGCTCACAATGATTACTCATGTAAATATTAAAAAACTTATTTCAGGATTTTGTTCTAATCGACCCCTAAAGGGGTGAATCTATAGTCAGGGTGAATTATAGAACCCTTCGCATCTTCTGTGTTTATTGTGTTATAAAATTCCTTTTTGGCATATAGGTGCCTTTTTAAAATATTTAGAAAGTGTTTTGACCGTTTTTTTAATTTTCGCCCCTAAAGGGGTAAATTGGTATTTTTTATTCGATATAATTTCGTCTAGACAAAGAAACATAAAATTTGGGGAGTATATCACTTTTATGACTTAAGAACCTCCTAAGAAATGATTTTTCGAAATTCGACCTCTCAGGGGTGAAATGTGTTTACACGGATTCCTCAATTTCTTTTAGGTCAATAATATATCGCCTTGGTTTTTGCTTATAAAGATTATCCTTATAAATGTTAAAAAACCTATTTCAAGATTTTGTCCTAATCATCCCCTAAAAGGGTGAATCTACAATCAGAAACAATTATAGAAACCGCCGTATTTTCTGTGTTGGTTGAGTTATAAAATTCCTATTTGGCATATAGATGTCTTTTTAAAATATCTCGGAATGGTTTTGACAGTTTTTCAAAATTTCACCCCTAAAGGGGTAAAAGGATATTTTTTATTTAATAGAACATCCCTTGGACATAGATACATGATATTTGCAAAGTATATTCCCTCCATGAGGTAAGCATACAATATCTCTTAAATGAGTTTACTTAAATGAGTTATCTACTTGGTTTTTGCATTCCTTTCTGGCATATAGGTGACTTTTTAAAACTTTCGATAGTATTCTGACAGTTTTTTAAATATCATTCCTAAAGGGGTAAATTAGTATTTTTTATTAGAAATAAGAAATTCCAAGAGTACATTTCTCGATATGACGTAAGTACCTACTAAGAAAAGATTTTCGACCCCTACGGGGTGAAAAGGAGTAAAATGGTTTTTCACGGATTCCTATATATCTCTTAGGACAAATGAGATATCGACTAGGTTTTTGCTTATAAAAGTTACCCGTACACATGTTTAGAAACAAACTGAAAATTTTACACTAATGAGCCTCCAACGGGGTGAATCTACACTTGAGGAGAGAGTCAGCAATGTGATCTATAGAGGAACCATGACTTATAATAATTTCACGATGATAGCAGACCGTCAATATAACGTAGCGAAGCACGGGTACTCAGCTAGTTTGCTTATAATTCCTTGGATACGAGATATTTAAACATATTCATAACAACCGGGCGTAATCAGCGGGCGAAATGGATCCATAACGCCCGCTCATTAGCCACTCTTTTTTTTTTTTTTTTTTAATTAAAAATATAAATATGTATTTGATCCATAGCGAAGTAGAAGAGTAAATTTCAGACTAAAATAAAGAAATCAATAACCTTACGTATCCAAATGTGAAAAAAGTTTAATTTACTAATTCTTGAAAGTACGCCAACAGTACAGTCTCATTTACGGTCGGCACCTTATTTTTTGATTGCCATAGTCTAAAGGTTTCATATTCTTTTTCATATTTATGTTTTGATTTAGTTGGCAACAAACTTTTTGTTGCGTTTTGTGCATATATGTTGATATATTCGGGTAATTCTTGCATATTTATTTTATTTTTAATATCAATTCTGACAACTAAACGATTATCAGATCTGTTAATTTTAAGTTTTTATTTTATTTGAAGTGAAAAATAAAGTCTTGTATGCACCATTGGCGTTACTGGATAATTACGCTCATCGAGTGACATCCACCCCCCGGGCCAGAGACCCTCGGGTTGTATTACGTCACTCTCCGGGCGTAATCATCTTATTAACACCCTTGGTGCATAAATAGCTATTTTGGGCATGTTTTTATAAAACTGTAATTATTATGCCCCGTGTAATGGAAGCAGTGAAATATGATATATCTTCTCGTCTAATGTTTGTTAGCGGTTTTTATCCACAACTCCCTTTGCTGCTTCCCAAGAAGAAGTCTGGTAATGAAAGGTCTAGTGAACACGGTGTGGCCAAACATCCTTTGAAATTATCAGACACCAAAAAGTTCTCATTGCGGAGGGACTTAATGATACATACTATTTTCTCTAAAAATAAACAAGTGGAGTGATGTCTTGCTCTACACATTAGGGTTATGTACAACATCTTACATCCCACGACTTTTCAACTGAACATACAACACGTACTTAAGTCTGAACAAAAACTTAAAAAGCTTTCGAAAAAAGCTCAGTTAAAAGCTATCAAATATCTGAATCTGATATCAGTGGATGTGATAGATTAAAGTGCCGGAAGGTATGTTCACCTTTAACTACGCCCATGTCTTGAAGCGTCACTCCTAACTTTACGGTTGTGCTTACGGGCGTCACGTGTTCAAAGCCTGTTGCTTGGCAACGACAAGCCATTACAAAATCCTCAACACCGGCTCATTTTTACCCGCTATTGTGCCGCATCCCACAACTTCACTACTCCTCTCTTACACTACATCAATTTAAAAGTAAAATTTAAGATTGCATAAGAAAAACAAATTTTCTAGTAAATAACTTTAGTAAGAAATGAAGAGATTTTACATTTGAATATTTATTCAAATGGAAAGGGCTTAAGAGATATTTTCAAATAAAATACAAAATGATATTTTATATTTTAAGAAATATTTTAAACGGCACACGGTCTAACAATTATTTGAAATTAAATCTCCTGGATTGTATATTTAAATTATTTTTGGCACAAAGTACCTTATATTTTCTCTTTCGATAACTATTATTTATATTTAAATATTATTAATATTTAAAATAATATTGTAAAATATTTTATGTATTAGCTCACGGCAAATATGTATTTCCAAGAATCTCCGGACAGTACGAACCGTCAAATGTACGCCAGCTGGTTGCCTACATTTCATCACATATATTCCGAAATATCAGTGATAAATACCGTGTGTTCGTAACCCAAGGATCGTAAACAAAATTAATAAAACTAAAGTGATTGAAGCCGGTCACCATGGCGTAGTGGTTAGTGTAGCAATGCACTAGCTTCTAGACCATGAGGGCTCGGGTTCGTATCCCGGTTATGGCATGGATTTTTCAAGAATAAAATGTATCTTCTGGATAATGGCCATAGTAGCAAGTCCAAGAATTAAAAAAAACAAAAAGTGATTGAAGCTGAAACAGATAAAAATATTTATCTACAACCATCAAATAATAAATGCATTATGTGTCCAACTATAAATACATAAAGCTGCTCATATTATAAAAAAATTGAAATGCATGCGTGAACCCCCGTGAATAAAGAATGTTTTATTACACTGCAAGTTTTTATTTAATAAGTTAGTTAGTTAAAATGTTTGTCGCTCAGCAACGATGGCTATTTGCGCCTCACCCAGACCATCGTTATGAACAGAATATTAATTATAAGTTAGAATTAATCAAACAATAAATAATCATATTTTAAACATTGCTGCACGTTACGATCAGTTGATGGCTTAGTAGCTATCTTGATGACGTAGGTTCGGAAGTTTAAACATTGACGATGTTTAAACACAAAAAGAATTTCTGTGTTCTTAAATTAAATTTACCATTTTTTAATGATAGTTGTAGATAAAATATTATATTTGTATTATATAAGTGGGAGAGGGGTTGTAATGCACCCGGACAAAAAGGCATGTATTTAAATAATTTTGTGTCGGTCGCTATGGCGTAGTGGTCAGCTCATTTGACTGCTAACCATGGGGGCTCGGGTTCAAATCCCGGTGATGGCATGGATGTTTGTATTTGTTATAAAAATTAATGTATCCATAATAAAAACCAGTGGCGAAGGGAGACCTCCGCTAGACTTGCCCTCCCATAAAAAAGAAATAATAGTAAAAAAAATACATAATTTTTTTTTTTAATTTAAAAAAATATTTAGGGAAATCTTCAAAAATACATCAAATTATGTCCTATACAATTTTTTGTCCAAGGCTTGGTTTACTAGTTACGAATTTTTTAAAATTTTAAAGTTTAATAACTTCCGTTTCCGGTTTCGGATTTTAATAAAAAACAATAGGGTTCTTCCCAATTATTAGGAGAATTTTTTAGTACCAGAACGAACTCTTTAAGTTAAACCGTTTTTGAGTTATCGTGTATACACACAGACACACAGACACACAGCCACACAGACACACAGACACATACAGACACACAGCCACACAGACACATACAGACACACACACATACGGACGGCACTTCGAAAATAGGTTTTTTGGATTCCCTGGACCATGAAACGTGGTCATCCGTCAAAATCTCGACATCGAAAATTTTCGCGATTACAATACTTGCCCCTTATATATTAAGGTCGGGCAAGTAATAAAGATATCCTGGTTAATGGCCATCGTAGCTAAGACCAAAAATTAATTAAAAAAAAATAATAATAATAATTTTGTAAATTTTGCGACAGGCACAAACCATACATATTTGCATTTTAAGTGCGGAACAGAATGCAACGAGTTCGACGACGCGTTGACGGCGTTTGGACGGCGCTATATATCAGTGCAAAGTTAAAATCGAGCTGTAGTACGCAAGTGCACAGAATGAGCAACGTCTGAACGGCGTTCTACGCCGTTGATATTGAATGTTCGTCAACTTTCTACTTTTAACGCCGTTGAACGTTGACGTAGAACACCTAACCTCAGTTTTTACTGAATGGTAAAGTTTTTGTATATATAAATAACTTGCATAAAACATAAATAACATCACACACAAGTCTTCATCATCCATTATAATTTTAATAAAAGAAAGCGCACGTATAAACACAGATATAGGATGTCACTTGTCACTTTGACGGCGTTAAAAATTATTGCATTGTGTGCAGGCGTAAATTCACAGCCGTTCTCAACGGCGCAAATGCAACGCCGTCGCAAATGACGGCGTGTTGTTGGCGTAGCGCGCTGTGTATTCTGTTCCAGGCTTTACAAACAAATCTTATTTTACACACTCAGGCCGTGAGCTTTATAGGGGCCTCCGAAAAAATGTTTACCCCACGCTCTTCAACTAAGTTTCCGACATTCTGCTCCCCATTCTCGGAAGCATATTTTTAACTATTCGATTCATTTTATTTATAATCTTCTGTCTAAGAAAACAGACTCACATCAATGTGTATTACTTTTACACGAACCCAGGACTTATGCAGTGTGGAACAAAAAATAAAATATTTTTAAAAACACTTTTAGACACTATTTTTGCAATATATTTCAAATTTCCCCCTCAATATTTTAGTCAGAAGGATTAGTATAAAATCGGAGTATGCACACTAATGTGACCCGAAATAGTACAAACGATTTTTTCCCACCTTCTTTCTTTTAATATTCCGTGTTTTGGAAAAAAATTCAAAATATAATTTTTCGTTTCGTAAACTGGCTTAACAAGCTTTTATCTGGTACTTCAAAAAATAATTCTTTTTTAACGACCCAAAAAATCGTTATTATTCGAAAACGTAACCTAATCAAAAATTCTTATTGTACTAGTCTAGGTCACATCAATGTGCAATACAAATATTTTTCAGCAGTGTAAATCACCTTTTTTGCTAAAATTGCTTCTATATATTGACTTTTTAAAACTTACTTTAAAACCCCTATTCTTAACCAAATATGTTAACTAACTGTTATGGCGGTATAAAAATTCAAAGTTAAATTCTGCCTCATTTTATAACACATCTGTGTCAGATTTGCAACATAAAATCTTTATTAAAATGAACATTTTTGTTCAAAATTACCCCTATTCGTTTCTTAATCTACGGCTCAAGAGCTTTCATTTGATATCCCATTCATTAAATTTTTATTGATTTCTGATTTCAGGAAAGCCTATGGACAGCATTGGGCGTTACAAATTATTAGAAATTATGCAAGAATTTGATATCCCCAGTTAACTTATCGACATGATAATGGTTGTGTGTGTATGCATTCATAACTAGAGTGAAACGAACTTTATGTCAAACAAGGAGATACTCCCCTTTGTTGTTTAACCACGTGCTGATTCTATGAAACGCCCAGGATACCAACCAACGTGGTCTATGGGTACCACAAGATTTTAGGGTATGTAGATGACCTGGATATTATTTCAAATAAGGTTGAAGACGTAATATACCAAACGGACCTTTGACGTCGAAGCTCGTAATCTAGAACTTATCATCAGTAAAAAAAAATATATCTGATTGTGTGAACATGACTGCGAACTGCGAAAATTAATGGCAACACTTTTGAGAGTGTTATACTTTCAAATACATGAGCATCCTGATAAATCAAGGGAATCTTGTTAATGCTACCTCCGTACCACAATAAGTGAGCTATTAAACCTATTTAAAAATTCCAAAATAAGTGAGATATTAAAAAAAATTTAAGAACTTCAACAATGGAAACATTTTTAATGAATTATTCTGATACAACTACACATTAATTAAGTACAATTATGAACTGAACAAATTTACTAGTGGTTTAAAGTGAATTCTGCAATGCTTTGGCAGTATTGAAATAGCTCACTTATTGTGGAACGGAGGTAGTAGTATTTTCACTCGGTCATCTCTTTAAAACGAAACTCCTGTCTAGAAAAAAACACCAATACCATACTTATGTATGGTTCCGAAACATGGCAGATGAAATCAGATCTGATAGAATTAGCAGATGCTCCTGATTTCATCGATTCTTTAATTTTTTTATTCTCTTTTCGGAGAGCACTTCTGATCCTCCTTTTCATTTCTATCATGGTATTCTTTAGAACTTACTTGCCATAAGCAAGTTTCATTTTCATACATTAGTACGACTTCCGATAAAAATTCTCTAGACATGACTAAATAAATTCGACACTCACTTTACAAATCCTCAAGGCCGACTGTCGACAGCACACACACGGTGGTAAGAGTCTGGCCTCAAGGCCAATTACAATCTGGCCTCAAGACCGAAATATGATTTTAGTTCGAGATTTTTTGGCCTCAAGTACCGGCCGCGGCTTCACAGACGCCGCCATACACGGTGAGGATTTTCTCAAAGCTTGGACTGTTCAGGCCAAACCTTGAGGAAATCCTCACCGTGTATGGCTACCTCAACAGTGACAGTATATATATGAAGTCTCAGTATTTTTAGATGCGGGTCAAAGAACTATATATGCATGCCAAATTTCTATTTTTTAGGTCCCGTTTAGCCAGAATTTCTACCGCACTGTTAAAACGAAAGATACATATAAGTGGCGGTATAAGACAGTGTTATTAAAATATTTTGAGATATGAAATACCTCAGCTAGTTTACACTAAATTTAAACAAATTGTAATAGGCCGCTTGCCAGATAAATCATGTTTTACCAGTTTTGTGGTGAGAATACCACAACATTATTCTTTATTGTCCCTATGCGCCCAATTATCATTTGTTCATTGAAATGAACTTATTACGAGTTATGAAATTAGTTATTATTATAGAAATGAGTTATATTCAATCCTTGTAGACATAGGCGTTTTTCGAATTGATAGTGTTATTAATTATAGCAATTGTTTTGTAGTGAAAATTCATTGACTCAACATAAAACCCAACTGAATTCAGCGAATGTTATATTTATCTTTTAATCAAACCTTTTGAACCCTTAAACTCTCGAAAACCATTCACTCACGCTGGCATGTGAATTTTATCTTTTAAAAGTATTGTGTATATCGGAAAATCGGATAAAATATTTTATGGTTATCGGAAATCCAGAGAGGTTCCTGACCTTGCCGCTAGCATATTGTCTTGTTTTAATAGTTTGTATGCCAATCCTACTTCTATGCACATTCTGAATTTATTCTAAAACTTTCGTAATTTGTGGGACAAAAAATAACTTATATTTATTAAGCTGAAGTGAGATTTTATTAACAAATTCATGAGATTCAAAACAGCATGAGACTTTAATTGAGGGTTAGGTTTCGATAAAGCTATATGCAATGTATTACCGACAGCCAGTTTTGCGTCGATTGTTTTTTGATGCCGCGTCCATAAAGCTCGTTTACTTTTAGATAGTAATTTTCTAATTACAAAGATAACTACTATCATAACATGGACACCTGGGACAACACAAATCACAGTACTAGAGCTAGTACTTGTTTGGAATAGCCTACATTTATTATCTCACTAGAGTACAATAAGACACTGTACGTAATGTTTATAGATTTCGCTAAGGCCTTTGACACTATCGAACACCCCTATATGTTACAAACTTTGAAAACGGCAGGAATCGAGGATAAGTACATACGGATAATAAGAGAAATTGATGGTAATAATACAGCTTGTGTAATGCTTGAAGAACCTGGACCATCTTTCCATCTCAAAAGGGGGTTAAGACAGGGAGATCCTACGTCACCACACCTATTTAACGTTACATTGGAATCTATTTTTCGCAACCTTAGCTGGGAAAACAAAGGAATGAACATAAACGGAAAGAAACTGAACCATTCAAAGTTTGCCGACGACATAGTACTGTTCAGTGAGTCAGCGGAAGAAATATGTGAGATGCTTAAGGAACTAAGAATTGAAAGCAAAAAAGTAGGACTGTCGATAAACTTGGACAAGACGAAAGTATTGACCAATGGAACGGCAACACAGATAATGACCCAGGACACCAAAATAGAATATGTTGAATATATATACCTAGGTCAACTGGTATCCTTCAAAAACAGAATGGACAAGGAAATCCAAAGGAAAATAACAGAAGCATGGTCAAAATACTGGTCGTTAAGTTTTGTTATTTTAATTCTGGAAACTGTATGTTATTAACTATTTTACTAACTATATTAACGAAAGTATAAAGTACAATGTATTAGGAGGATAGATAAGACAGATTAATATTCGATATTAAGTAATCGCGTAGTTTTAATTGTGTCAAATCTTGAAGTATTAAATTCCCAGATGTCATTTTAATATATTATTTCTTTATATAAGTGATTACTATAGGATGAAAGTGTTTTTTTTTTTATCATCATGAAGGTCTTGTCTTCAGCTGTTTTTTTTTTTTGTTTTTGCAGTAAAAATGCTAATTTTAAGACGTATTTCAAAAAAACTTAAAAATGATGATAAAAGTATTCATCAGCACCTCTCTCGAACAACGAAACAACTACCGCAGTTCAAATTTAGGAGGCAATTCCTTCGTATTACTGAATTATAACAAGTAAAGGTGAAATTTTAGTGATTATATAAATTAAAAAGACTATAATATATTTACAAAAATATTTACAATTATAAATAACTTTATAAATAGTTAAACAAAATACTAAATTTAATAACGTAAAATATTACTACAACGAATATATTATTACAACGAAAATCTGCAAATTTCACATCTATAAGTGTTACTCAAAAGTTTTTCTAAATTTCCAAGTGACATAATTAATAGTGAATCCTATGCAATAATATTTAACTATTTTATTAATTTTTCCCTATTTTATTCAGAACCCATGTATTCTTTATAGTGAAATAAAATATTATTGTTACGTTTAAATGGTACAAGCGTTAATTAATTAACCGATTTGGATAATCCTTTGAACATTGTATGTATAGATTAGAACTTCCCGAGTGTTATTGGCTATATCAGTGTTTCTCAACCGGGGTGCCACGACACTCTCACCGGGGTGCAACCAATTTGAAAAATTATTTCAACGTTAAATTACTCAGAACTTCCTGTTTGTTATAGGCTAATGATAATAATAATAATAATTTTTGCTGACGTTTCGTGGATGTACCGCGGGCTTGGTGCGTCACTTCGATAACCATGGGACAGGCAAAAAACGAGTCGCGAAGCGACGAGTTTTATAATCGACAAGTGCGGCAAAATGCCTTATTATATTAAAACGAGTCGCGAAGCGACGAGTTTTGTCAACGTAGGGGGAGAAGCCCGGCTACGCCGGGCTGAGGCCCCTAGTCAGTATAATTCTAACGAACGTGGACAAAGAACGCGCTAGTCAAATTAAAGAATAGAGGGTGGAAATGTTTATTAGATATTTGGTCTAAATATCTACAAACGAACGTAGACAAAGAACGCGCTAGTCAAATTAAAGAATACTTGGCATAAGTGTTTGAATGTTAAAAAAACGCGCTAGTTTTATATAGAACAACCGTGAATTCGTCAATATTTACTATAAGTGTTATATTGCCTACAAATAATAAATATTCCCTTTACACTTTTATGTATTATTATTTTTATATTTTAATATATTTATAATTAAAATTATTATTCATAAAAATATGTGCAAATATTCTTGACCCTTGTTGGGACAATAGTCTAAGTCTAGATGTACAGGTCTCATAATGTACGACACGACTTGAAACTTAAATGGATGCGCAATGGATTTGTGGTGAGAGTGAGGAGAGCCCGAGTGTACTGTCTCCGAACACGTTGCCCCCTGTTCTTTTTACAACTGACGTGTCGGGTTTTTTTCTGCGCAACAAGATCTCCTCAAGACAGTTTCTACAGTACAGGAGGTGTAATAAGCTTACGATATTACCTCTACATATACTAGATTCTTAGTATAAGCAGAGGTATATAAGTAATATCCATATGTCTCTACTACAATTCTCTCTTTCACCGCTGTCTACCTACCAGCCGGGTCCTTTATTTCGGTTACTTTCAACACAATTTTTTTAAATAATTAATAAGTCTAGTTCTTTTATTTTATTTATTTATTTTTCTGAATAATTTTATTTTGTCGACATCCTAGAACCCAACATTCAAAGTATCATACATCAAATCGGTCCAGTGATTTTCGTATAATTTCAATTGTAATACATTTCAGAATTATATATACGGATATAAAAAGATGACTACCTAAAAAAACAAACAATATACAGAAAAAATACAATGAAAATTTGTTAAGACTAATATATTCCAAAAATTTGTATTAAAACTGACACGAAAAGAAATAAAAATGTTACTCCTATTATATAATACCTTAACCTAAAAATAGTAAAACAGGTCTGATTTACAAAGCTTAAACAAA
This sequence comes from Liopterus haemorrhoidalis, assembly GCA_963971575.1. NCBI lineage: Eukaryota > Metazoa > Arthropoda > Insecta > Coleoptera > Dytiscidae > Liopterus > Liopterus haemorrhoidalis. Next base: position 123,484,147 of record OZ020611.1, read on the forward strand.
ACGGCCGAAAAGCACGATTTAAACGATGAAAGTAACTATATTGCAAAATCTAGTTCCACCTAATCGTTTGGAAAAGACTTTATATGTCATATAAAATATAAAATATTTTTCCTTCAAGCGGATTATAATGCTAACATTACATTGTTCAATACATTCGGTAGAAATGATACATTTATTTACTAGTAACAAAATTTGAACATTTTTATACTAGTAAATAGTTCATATAGTTATGAACAGATGGCACTGATGGCAGCAGTCGCCATAAACAAAACATCTGTCAATTTAATATGTTTGTAGCGTGGTTTGTAGTAAATTCAGAAATTAGTTACGTTATTAGTGAGTTACTTTATTGTTATTCTGTGATCATTCTGTGATTAGTTACAAAATACACAATATAAAGATCAAAAATTAAAAAATGTCTCAACCAATTCAATGTACACCGCCGGAATTAGCAGCAATAGCATCTGAAACTATAAAGTCATAAGTATTTATGGTTGAAAATTTTTAATACATAAGCTTGAAGAAAAAGAGTATATGTCACTCGGAGTAGAACGCCTTTTTTGTGCTTCGCTCAATATGCAAGCCTCGGCAGCAACATTTGAGCTCAGCACAAAAAAGAGCGCCTAGTAACATAATATACTATTAATTTTAATTACCGTGGCCGTGGCTAATATTAATAGCTTTGATAAAACGCACTCAATTTCTTAAAGCAGTGTGTCTCACAATGGGGTCCACTGGTGGGCTATTTGGTGGGCCTGGATATTTTGGTGGATCGTGACAGATTTTAGTAACCTTTTTAATACTAAAATATAAAAACTGGGATATAAGAAATAGATGGCCGTTGAATTATATGCTTTATGAGAGTGTGCCGTGGTCACAAAAGTTTGCAAAATATTGTTTTAAAATATCCGTGGATTTGATTAGGTATCTACTTGATCAAAACCGACAATTTACAAAAATAAAAGAATCCGTCACGGCCAACTACCTGTACATGCAAAAATTATTAAAGAACACTAATTTCGCGTCTCTGGACCACTCTTTGTTGGAACTTGATTCATCTATTATTTAGAGAATTTAAGTTTTAAAAACTTGTATCTTTGCACATTTGTTCTAAAATAATTAGGCAAGCAGGAAATTGCATAAATATGTTTTTACATGTTAAATCATGACCGGCGAGTCTGTTTATCACCTGTATATAACAAAAACATACAAAATAAATAAAACACCGGTGTGCTCTTTGAAGAGTTCAAAATAAAATCCGCTAAATCCATACATAAAAGCTCTGCAGCGTGTACAATTTCCTGAAAATTCTTTGACTGAATTTGACGCCAGCTCTTACTGGCTGTTACTGCTTCCTTTTCTGTCGATCTTCTTTAACTGTTAGATCGTCCTATTCTTTGGTTACCTTGTGGATTCTAGTCCAGGGTCGAATAACAAATTCTGTGGAGATGTTTTCACCATTTACTATTGGGAATCACTTTCTAAGGTGGCTTACAATCCAGATTTACCTTGTTGGTTTCATGAAAATTCAAAAGTTATACGGGTGTCAAATCCTAATGGGACAATTCCACAATTGTCAATTTTCTGTTTCATAAATTTTTGACAATTTTGTAAAGTTGCTAGGTAACGCAAATTTGTTGAAAATTAATAATGACAAAATTGTAGTGATTATTATGACATTGTTGTCATTATAATTAACTGACAACTATGTTGCTTGAAAATTTCATAATAATTTTCTGCATCAGCAGTCATAACACACAACCAAATAATTCCCCTTCGTGGTTGTAACTTAGTAGAGCAATTGGAGAGAATACCAGTTTCTAGAGTACATAAATTAATAAAATCGGTGCCTAAATGAGCTTAATTATAAATAAATAGTACATTTGAGAACTTATGGAATGTAAACTCATTTTCCAACAAATAATTTCGTCCTAACGCTAATGATATTATCTCAAGTTGTTGCTGATTCAAATACAAGTTATAATTTTAATTTAAAAACCTATTAGTGTTTGTTTACTGTAAGTTTGTGAGCTTGTTAGTGAAGAAAACAACGTGAAATACAATTAAGTTGAATCTTAGCAACATAACTGGGGTGCGTTTTTACAAATTCTTACTTTGAAAAAATAATACAAATTGATATTGAGATATCAGAAAATACATCTTATTAATATTATAAAATTGTAGTGTCTGTCTGTACATTTGGTTTTTCAGGCTGAAATTAAGGTGGTGGGGTTAAAATACGATACTAACACGATTTTTATCAGTTTTGAACATTTGGTTTGTCTCTCGCTTTGAGACGAATAAACGTGAAAACAGCTGCAGCTTTATTCCTGAAACTTTGCTACGTGAAAACAGACGCTTCCAGATTTCCCTTCACTTGTTTTTTTTTTTTTTTCTAAATTAAAAGTTGAGAAAATTGAGCGGAAGCCATGCGTTATTACTGACAGTGTTACGCATATATACCCCTCCCGACCATCTGATGTCACCGACTGCCAAGCGGCACACATCCCAGCACAGTTACGGGCTACCTAATCGCTTCATATCGGAATGTATGTTGTTGGCAATAGACGCTTAAGCATCATATAGTAAAGAACTGAACCAAAAATGCCAGTGAATAAATTTAGTTTTTTGTTAATATAGAGCAGAGGTCTTCAATCTTTTTTGACCGTCGACCCCTTCAATAAAGCAGCGGATATGAACTGTTCAGCTTTGAGGGAAGGTACTGTAGAGCATCTAACTTGATAACACTTTTGTGATTCATCTAATTTGGTAACACTAAAGTGATACCAAAGGTTTCAGAGTGGTATTTTCGATTTTTTCAATTTCGATTCAGAACGTTGCCAACCGAAAAAAAAAGAAGAGGAGCTTAAACAGGTGTTGACTGAAAAATCGGCTCAAAGTTAACAGGAGCTCGTTCTACAACAAGAAGTTACTCAACAACATATTTCCTTTCGTAAATATCAGTTGGATAAGCTGCAAAAGCTAGGCTGACGGTTTTTGCAGGAATTCAGCTCGGAAAACAAAGAGCGAAAATGTGATACAGCAATATCCTCGAAAACAGTTGAAAAAAGTTCAAACGGAAAGATTTTTTCTAGAAAATCGTGGGTTAAACCAGACTAGCCATCAACATTGACTCCGAACTCCAAATTTCATATTAAAGAGATATTTTGAGTTGCTAGGATCTAATCTATTACTTCAGAACGTTACCAACAACAACTCATCTATACTAGCGTCGGCGAATCAACGCAGTTACGTCACACGACGTAACAAACGATTGCATTGTTCCAAACAATACAATCGTTTATTACGTCGTGTGACGTAACTGCGTTGATTCGCCGACGCTAGTATACTTAAGTAATGAAATGGAGCGTAAAAGAACATTTACTTGACACGAATGTAGGCAAGTCATTCCAAGCAGGACCACAATGCTCGACCACATGTCGGGAAAGGGGAAATGATGTCATGTGTTTCTCGGACTGAAAAGTTCTTCCTCATGCGGCGTATTCACCAGACCTGTCCAGTCGCTCCAACATCACTTAACTGAAAAACAATGAAAGGGGTCCGATAAAGCATTGACGCGTATAACGATTTAAAACCGTTATCATTTTTTTCTGAGAGGGATTCGTAAGCTGTCCAACAGAAGGAGCGAATTCATCGAAAGTAATGGCGAATATTTCCAGGATTGAAATATATTTCATTTTTATGTAATTAAACATTCAATTTATTTAAAAAAATTACTGAATTACTTTGTACGTCTAATACATAATTGCAGAATAAACCTTTAGTTACAATTTACTACACTATATTAAATAAGATAATGATGTCCCATAATAAGTAAAATATATAAAATAATATAATGTACGCCATATATTATACTATATTGACATGACTTAACCTTCGTTATGTTTGTATATGGATCTGTAGTAGAGTGATAACTGCTCGAATCATTGTGATAATGTGATAAATTGTAACAAGCGCTGTAACTAGCAACAAAGTTGTGCGCAAATAAAGGCAAGTCCTCTCTAAATGAAAACTAATATTGACAAATTATTTATAGAAAATAAATAGAATTAAGGCTAAATATATCTCTGCAAATTAACTGGCCAGCAGAAATTTATAAAACTGGAATTTGAAATGGCCTTTTCATAGTTAATATCAAGGATTAGTTCAGTGATAGTTCTTAGCTCAAATTTCTTGACAAATTGGTAAATACTCTTGAAAATCAATTTCCACTGTTTCTAAACGAAAAAAGGAAATTTTCGAAATATGCCAAACAAGTTTGCCCTTAGCCCGTTTAGCAGACGAAAATTTAAAAAAATCGTAATACTGCACATTGCCGTGATAATTTTTTATTGTTGAATGAATTAATTATTATTATTATTATGGGCTTTGTCACGTCTTGACAAGCGTCCACTAATCGCAAACTTCAGCAACCTTTTGAACTGCGTCATACTAGAGACTAATGGAGCTAAATACACACGGCTGCATCTCAAACCCTGGCGATATGCAGACGCGAAAATTACGCCAGATCCAGTGCCCGCACAATGCGGAGTAACCCGAGCAACGCTATAGATCAAAGAGGTGGTAGAAGAACTGCAGGTGGGAATCGACTCGATTTTTCTTCGTTAAAAGGCTTTCATACCAGCCAAAACACCAACTATCAGGACCACAAGCTTAAATTTATACCCTGGATACAGTTTTCTAAGCTCGGACAAGAGATCCATATACTTGGACCTCTTTTCTCCTCCCTTGAGAGAGATATTCTTCCCAGCCTGGACTAGAGAATTCGATCACAACATCTGTTTGTCTCAATATCCAGGAGGTTATATCGAATTATTATTATTATTTTTACGTGGGGCATCAAATGATATCCGTTAAAGAATATTAACGAACAAAAAATATTTAAAATTGTTGGTGCGGTTTTTTAAATGTGTTGTGGGATATTAAATGAAACCATTTGAAATGTAAATTAAGACACGAAAATCACTTTGAAAAAAACCCAGGCGTTTTAGTTTGGAACCCTCAAGTGAGTCGAAGACGCGGAATACCTGCTGACACATTGTAAATATACAAGAAATATACGAAAACCGTACTAGGAAAAGTATTACAATAATCCAGTTAAAAGTTTCGATGCTCATAATACATCTTATTACACTTTCCTACCAAATATTATTCTAATTGTACAAGAAAATCTCCCATTATTTCCACTCATCTTATTAAAGTAAACAAGGTCATTATGAAGCGGAAGAGTGGAAAATTCAATAACAATGGTGTTACGCGCGCTACGTTTTCCAGTATAGCTGAAAACGCCCAAATTCTAATTTAATTTGAGTTCTCATGGTAATAACACAGATTTTGCATTTATATTATTCTTTAATAATGAAAAAATCTGTTATACGTTTACATTACTTTATTATTACCTTGTATTCATATTTTGTCTTTTGTTATGTAAAATATATAATTTTATTAAAATTTAATCATTGTATTAGTTCACTGCTATAACTATGGTACTCGTATTTTTTGAGAAAGAATTTTACGCGAATTTATTATTAACTTTCAGAGGCCTATATTAATATATGGGAAATTGAAATTATACAGTGTAGATTATAAAAAAAATATATATGTGAAGTTTGAATTTTCACAGGGTTTTGTAAGTATTTAATTGAATGCTGGATGTGTAAGATATCAACAGAATGCTGGATGTTTGTAGGACAATATTTTTTCTATAGTCACATCATAACCAACAGTTTTATGATAATTTTTATTATTTGAGTACTAAGAGCATCTATTTAATTTTTTTAACCAAATAATTTGCAAAAATTGCGTTACAATAAAATTTAATTTTTTTCTGAATTTGCTTCATAGCCTGCATTAAATAATAAAAAAACATATTTATAAATAGCTTCATATGTTTTCCATTTCCAATGTATTTTTCATGATTAACCATGTGTTTGACTTGATTTTTAAGTATTTCACTACTATAAATGATTTATTCCTCTTTGATTTCTTAAAAACAAGACGTATAATAGTAGGCGGAGTTTCTACACATGAACTCGATTCTCAGTTGTTAATAATTTTTTATTACAAAAAAAAAAAAAAACATACACAATCTTAACCATAAATACAAAAAATCCAAATCATTATTAACCTTAATTTAGCCATGAATTAATATATATATATATATATATACTGCAATATTTTCCAAAAACGAAATCTCATCAAAAATTCCTCCCGTACGTTTCCGGCTTAGATCAATGTACATTTCTTAGAAATTAGCATATTTTTAGTTTAACCCCTTTGTGTTGAAGGGTGCGGGACAGTAATCTTTTAGTACATTTTTGTAAAAAATCGTTTTGAAATAAATACATTCTAAAAAACTACTTTCTCTTCACGTCTTAAGAGCTTTCTTTTGATACTACACAATAAATTAGAATCATGAATATACTTCTATTCTACCATTTCCAATAAGGCAATTTTATTGGCGTTTGTCAACTTGTTTTTTTTTTAAGTATAGATTAAAATTCTATTACTCGAAATCCCACCCTAAAAGTAGGCAACTTTTATAAATGGAAACTTTTCGCAACCCAACCGACTAGTAAAGAAGCGGAATAAGGGTAAATAAAACAATTTTTTTGTTCTCGGAATGTTATGTAATGTATCATATCGTGTCAACAGACCGAGAAATCATAATATCAAATAATTGCAATTAATCAAATCCAAATTTTTAAAACTAGAATTACAGCAAAAACCACACATTAAAAATAAATTGGTTTATCTATAGTTGTTTATTGAATCAATATAATTAGAAACCTCTCCGATATTACCTTTTTAAATAATTCTCCAAAATTTCTAAATTATCAAAACCAAACCAGAAATACTGTACCTCAAAAATCTCTATCTAGCTATATCTCTTATCTAGCCTACAAGTCTTACATTACGAGTGAAGCAACTCTACGAATATGTCACGTTAAGCTTCGTTAAAATCCGAATTTTTCTCTATTAGTACAGGAAATGAAGCTCAAAAAATGACAAAACCTCGCAATATTTTCGTCCAGCATCGATTTGGATAAAAATTTGGAATTAGGCTCATTTCACCCTCTAGTTCATTTTCTACATTGTGCCGTTGTACGCTTTTTGTTTTTTAAGGGTGAAAACTACCCCTAATTGTAAAAAATTATAAAATAACATTTTAAACCTTAATATGGGTAAAATTTGGTTTGTATTAGCTAATTATGGATCGTTTTATGCTTTGTAATACAATTTCATAATGTTTCAACCCTTAAAAATCAACCCTTGTTGGAGCTTAATGTAAAAAAAAAAGTATTTATCTTAAAAAATGATTTCATCTTGCATCGATTTGCACCAAAATTTGAAATTAGGTTCGTCTCACCCTCTACTTCAAATTTTATATCATGCTCATGGGCACTGTTTATTTTTTAAGGGTGAAAACTACCCCTAATTGTCAAAAATTATAAAATAACGTTGTAAACCTTAAGATGGGTAAAATTTGGTTTGGATTAGTTGAATAATGATTGTTTCATGCTTTGGAATACAATTTCTAATGTTTCAACCCTTAAAAACCCACCCTTGTTAGAGCTTGATAAAAAAAAAAATATTTTTTACCGTGCTATTCGAATGTTTCGAAAAAATTTTTATTGGTTTTTTAAACATAGCTCCTTCATTTTTAGTGATAGAAAGTTTTTTCAAAAACGATTTTGTAGGACTTTTCAAGAACTATAAGACTAAATTGTAAATTAAATTCCTTAAGATCCCTGAGTTTTTAAATGGGGTGAGTTTGAAGGGCTCGAATAAGGTGGTGTTCGCTTGTAAATAGAGGTTTTAAACGGCTATATCTCGCCAAATATTCACTGTACAGAAAATATATGCACAGGGAAATTTAAGTCATTAAAAAGCTACAATTTAGTGCTCTATCATTTTTTTCGTATCTCCAGTAATTTCGGAGATATTTTGAAGAAAATGGTGAAAAATACGAAATCGCAAAAAATCGTTTTTTCTTTAAACTCCAATTTTTCTAAAATTAGGCATTTTAAATTGGTCAAACTTCTTTGGTGTACTGAAAATACATATATGAAGAGAACCACAGAAGGGTGAGGATCAATTTTAATTAGGGGGTAAATAGGGGGTTGATTTCACTGATTTTTTCGTAGAAAAAAGTAGGTACCGACCTTATTTTGATCGTAAGTCGCTTAATTTTTATGCTAGAGATTTTTTTTTTTGTTTGAAAGGTCTAATCAAATACTTTAAAAAAGTTTCAATGAGTTTTCCTCGAAAAATGCAAAATTTTCCTGTTATTTGACTTTGAATCTTTCAAATTATGCATTTGGCGAAAAAAAGTTAACCATTAACATGCCGTATCTCGGTTCTTATTGGTCATAGAAAAATAAAAAAAAAGGATTTTGTTTGTTTTTTTAAAAGCTACAATTGCTTTCTACAGTTTTTTTGATAAAATGCATTATTTCGAGTTATTCGCAAAAAACTTTTTAAAAACATCGATTTTTTCGTCGAAAAACTGTTACTTTCAACCGCGAATAACTCAAAAAATATTAGTTTTACGAAGAAAACGTAAAGAACATTTTTTTCTTAGAATTACTTTTCCCATCGATTCCTATAGTTAAAATGTAGTAAAAAATTTCCACCCCCGAGATGGGGTGGCAACCACCCCCAAGGTTTTAGCGTACACCGGCATGATGTAGAAAATGATCCTTGGGCTATTCCCTACCTTCTGTGAAAATTTCACGTAATTCCATGCTGGACGAAAAAATTGCGAGCCAAAATGCTTCATTTCCTGTACTATATATTTAACATAAAAATTGCAAATACTTATTATATATATTTTTTTAAATTTTAATAGCCTTTGCTATTTCGGCCATTAGCCAGGACAGTTCTAATTTTTTTAAATTCCATGCCTGAACGGGGTCGAACAACGCAGGGCGAGATTCTAGATTGCTTGAAAATGTTGCGAATTTGGAAACCCTAGTCTGTACCTATCCATATTTCATCGTCGTCCTTGCCATCTTTTAATCGTAGTTCTTATGGTCGGTCACGATCTGAGCCTCCCGGTCTCTTTCTAGTCTCCTCATGCAATCGAATCATGAGCATTAATCCAATAATAAAAAGTACAAGTAATACCCCCTTAATTTAAATAAATGAATACATATTAACAAAAATATACCTTGTTAAAATATCAAAATATGTTAATGTTGTAATAAATAATTTTTGAACCAGTAGAAAATGAGTTTTTTGTTAACATAAAAATTTAGGCCACGGTTAAATATTAGTCATCAGTAATGTATTTTGGAAAGCGCACACATTTACTGAATTTATGGGAAAATTTGAACAGGAAATGAATTTATTTTAGTAAGATAAAAAATTTCTTTTATGTAATATTATTAAAAAAAGTTACTAGAGTTATTAGTCATTTTTAATAGTTGTCCAAGTTTTTGTTAATTGTTCGCTTTTAGAAAAGTTTTGCAATTAATTTTAAGATTTTAATCACTTCATAAAAATAATTTTTCATTAATGGAACAATAAACCTAAAAAAAAGATAGGAAGTATCTTGTGGTAATACCAATTTGATAATACCGAAACCAAGTAAAAATAAAAATATAAATAAAAAGAACAATATTAAAAAAATAATAAATGTTGTGGAAGTTCTGAATTATTTTCATCAATTTTAATAGAGCTGCAGGTTAATGCACACATTTTTCAAATTTTCAGTAGAAATTGTTACATGATTAAGACTGTTGGGCCCGCTAGGCGCCCCAAGTTCCTTATTTTGTAATTTTAATTAATTTAAATGTTCATACATAATTTCCGTATATTTTCTATGTTTTAGGCCAACTAGGGCCATCTACAAATTTTTCCTTGCAGTTTTATGCAATTCTAATTCATTAATTAACCGCAATTAACAGGTCGTTCATTATCAATTAACCTGTTCGTTAATATAACGTTTTTCTAGACCGCATGGTAATTTAACCTAAAAATCAGTGTTTTGCTTCCCGGCTATATTTTTATGCCGTATATATTTCGGATTTACGACCCGAAATATCAGTGATTTAAACCGCCCTTTGTCAGATTTACAACCTGACAAATCATATAGTGCATCTTATAATTTAGAGTGAAAACCAGTTCAGCTGTTATCTGCTCCAGACGAGCTATCCAGCTACCAGGAAGAATCCAATCCAGAATCCAGCTAAGTGTCGACCACGTAGTTTTATTCTATTTATTGTTTATGAAAATATTCTATTTAGAATTTTGTTTGTATCAAAATATTGTTTACTTTGGAGTAAGTTCATTCCGAACTTACTTAATTTTCAGTTTAAGATTTATTATTGTTGTTAATTTCTTTAGAATAGCCTTCAGCTAATACAATTTAGTAACAATAATACTGCATATTATTGTTAATTTTGCAAGTATTAGTATTCAATTTATTGTAGTTTATTTTCACGTGCCTTCAGCTGATATTTCTTTATTTATTAATGCAATTTAACCATTTGTTTGTTGCATATTTATTTGTAGTTCAATTAATACTGAACTAAAGCTTGGTTTTCACCAAAACACAATTATATAGAGTGTTAATTATAAGTTTTGTACAGTTTATTATTTGTATTGTGTCCGATAACGTACACTGGCCAGCTTACGTTGCACCGTATCTTGCCAGGTGTACATTACATCCAGTGAGTTGAGTCTACGATATTTTCGTGTTAGGTACATCGTCGGTAGGAGTCATCGAGGGAAACATCAAGGATTGGCTCCTCCTTTCACCTTATTTGTGGGCCTGGACTTTAACCCTTCTCTCCCCAGCGAGGGCTTCCACTCCTTTGTGCAGTCTCCTAGATTTGCCCCTAGGAGCAGAAGAGTTAAAATGCCCCCTCTTTCCTTAAGGTTGAAACCGGCGGTTACTCAACTCACTGCGCGTACGTCCGCGACACAATAGACCACTCAATTTACCGGCGCGCTGCGCTTCCTATATATCGGTCCTTCGAGTTTTTAGATTGTCGACCACTGTGTAACGCTGTCTTGTCCTACGGTTACCACCAAACGTAGGCGGGCGCTACAAAGACAAAGAATGTTTTTAAATGTAGTAGAAAATGTTCTCTTGGTGATTTCACAACTAACGACGGGGGCTTAAAATAATTTGGGAATAGATTAAAATATAATTTTAAAGAATATAGCCCATATTCAAAATAAATTTGAAACAAAATGTGAAAAACTGGATTCCACATTTGTTTAATTGAAAACCGAAATCACCACAATTTTTTTTCATATGTGATATTAATAAGTTAAAACTATGCAAACCAGCTAAGAATACTATTTTTTTTTTTTTTTTTTTTTTTCTAGCAAAAGATACTGTTGAAGGAATACAACTAAAATAATTAATTATAAAATTTCTATGTAAAATTACATTACATCAAAAAATGTAGTTCTTAACAACAAGGTTAAAGAATACGAATAAATGTATTTGGAAAAGTAAATTTTATATCAATAATTTACTACGCTACTGCCTAATCAATTAAATAAAATTATATCTTAAGTTGTCCGTTCCTTGATGATTATAGTTAGAACACATATAGTATTTTTTTTTAAATATGCTGAATACATTAATATCAAGCGACAAATATATTCTACTGTGTTTAATTAAATATTTTATGTAATTCGCTTCCTTAAAATTTCCTATTGTGGTGCAGACGTACAAAGACAAATTATACTTACAAATCAAAGTCGAAAGCTTCACTAATTGGGTGGACCTATGTAAAAATAAAATCCTAATTAGATTATTTCCATTAATGCCATTAATTGTATTCACTATTGGCGTTAATTTTTATTCAGGTTTATTTTAATTTTTTAAGATTGTAAAAGATGTCAAAATTATATTTTTAAAAACTATGCCTATGAAAACGTACTAACTCAAGTTCAGGGCATAAATACATACGTTCCCTACATATGATATAAAGTGCAAAGCATTATTGTGTAGCGAGCCATATCAAATTTGCTAATTGTTAAACTTTATAATTAACACTTTTTACTCATTCACTTTGATCTTCCTCTTACATTTACTTCTGCATTTTTCTTCTTCAGGTTCAATTAATTTTTAAAATCTCAAACTAACAGGATACCGAATTACAAAAGAATTCCAATCTGCATTTATTCATTAAACTTTTAAAAATTACATTTTTCAATTAACAGAATTAATTTTTTAAGGGCAAAATAGACAGATCAGCACATAGCTCATGGAAATTGTAAATATAAATTTTTTATAAAGGAAAAGTGTCAACAGATAAATTATATAATTAGGGTAAATCAATACTTTCAAATTACGCAATAAGGAAGTATCTGATATGTGCAGAAGTTTCAATCTTTTGTTTTCAGCGCTTTGGTACAATTATTTAAAATTCAGATATATATCCCCATTTTTGTTTCAGCAGGGTTGGCAACAAAGTTTGTGAAAGGTCATATGTTATGATAAACATTTAATGAGAAACATAACCTCACAAAACAGTATTAAACACGCACGACGAAAATGTCTATATTCCATTCAAACGGCTCTGCATTCGATAAAAGCCCCAAAAACTAAAAAAATGCCGCTAAAGCATTCGAATCATTTTGCTCTGAAATGTCCTAAAATGTCTACCAGATCTACAACCAAACCTAAAATACCGTCTGTAAAATCAAATACAACCGGAAAATATTTAAATCTAGTCCGTTAAAACTCACCCATAAACTCCCCAAACTGCAGTTTTATTGACATTACAAACTACGCTGATGATCAGAATAATGAACCATCTAAACACAGCACGGAAGAAATAGTAGCGGATCTTCGACACAAGTTGGCCGCCACCGAGTTTTCCCTCACGGAATTGGAAGATAAATACAAACATCTTCAGAACCAACTCAAAAAAATCACTGAACTCAACAATTTGTACGCAACACAAGTAAAAGAGCACAAGGAAACAATAAAAAAAATTATCGGACACCATACACAGCACCACTGTTTCACACGCCTCGATACAAGCTGAGGATATTACGGTATCAGCAAACACCCAGACACAGGCAAAACAAGTACAGACAGATCCTAGCAAAATTGTGAATTCTGAAATTCGGCATGATTCAACTGTAAACAAAAACAAACATTTTAAAATTCTTCTACTTTCTGACAGCCATGACAGAGGATTCAGCGAAAGAATGAAAAATAGTATGCAACTTAATTATAACATACAGCCTCATGTTGAAAGTATTGTTTAGCCGACCGGCGTAGCGTAGTGGTAACACATGTGCTCTGCGTTGCGAAGGTCTCGGGTTCGAATCCCGTTCAGGCATGGAAATTTTCTCAAATAAAAAATTGTCCTGGCTAATTGCCACAGCAGCAAAGACCATAAAATAAAAAAAAAAAAAGTATTGTCAAGCCTAACGCGACTTTTGATCAGGTGACCGAAAATATTGAAGGTCAGGCTAAGAGTCTTACAAAATATGACATTATTAGTATAACAGCAGGTACAAATGACATGGAAATAGAATCTTTTTGTAAAAGTCTGCAGAATATAATGAATTCATCTGCAAATACTAATTTAATCATAAACACTATCCCATACCGTTATGATAAACCTGAACTAAATCATTATATTTTCCGTATGAACTCGCATTTGTATAACTTATCAAGTGAATACAATGTTAAGGTAAATGACATAAATATATTCCTAAACAGAGAACACTACACGCGTCATGGACTTCATTTATATAAGGATGGTAAAGATGTACTTTGTGACAGTACAATACAATATCTGTGTAACCTATCAAATTTTCACTTCAAGGAAAAACATGTTATTATAAAGTAATTAATAAAACTAAGAATAAAAATGTTAATGAATGGAACAATAAATTCTTAAAAATATACCACCGCAATGTGCAAAGCATTAGTAATAAAATTAATAAACTCGATGCAGTTTTTTTGGACATAAATCCAGATATTTTTCTCGTAACAGAGCATTGGCAATCGGAAGAACAAATGAAATATTCTGTTATTGAAAATTATAAATTAGTAAGTTATTTCTGCCGGGACCTTCATCAACACGGCGGGACGGCAATTTATTGTAAGAAAAATTTAGCATCCTCAGTAAAAAAAATAATATAAAAGAATTTAATGTTCCATTAAAATGTTTTGAATGTAGTGGGTGTGGAAGTGCATAATATTATAATCATTGTATGCTATCGTCCTAGCGGAGCAAACTTAGAAATATTTTTTACCTATTTAAGTAACCTGCTGACACATTTATCAAATTCTGACAAAAACATTATAATCGGCGGAGATTTCAACATCGACATTCTTGTTGAAAGCTCTAGCAAAAAACAATTTTTTAATACATTGACTTCTTTCGAATATAAAATTACAATTAATGAGCCCACGAGAATCTCCAGAACGCGGAATTCATGTATTGACAATTTTTTAGTATCTCATAACCTAGATTATGAGAGGGAAAAAGTATACCATGACAATCTTTCAGATCATTCGGGACAATCTATAATCATCGCAATAGAAAAAAAACAAGACTGTATATTCACCTAGTTTTATAATGCTTAACGATTTTTCCCACAAAAATATTAGTTTATTTAAAGAATTTCTTGAAAGTGAAACCTGGGAGCGCGTCCTAGAGCAAAAATGCCCCCACAAATCATTTGAACTATTCTTAAATACGATTACATATTACTCCAATATATGCTTCCCCAAAAAATCTTTTAATGGCAATAAAAAGGATAAGTACTCCTGGTTAAGCGACGAAGCGGTACAACTAAAAAAGCGAGTGGATATTTTGCACGAACTGTCTTTAAAATATGATATTTTTGTAAACGAATACAAAAGATGAGTATATAAGAGTATCCTAAGGCAATTGAAAATTAGCAGAAACTATGCCGCCATTTCCGCGGCAGCAAATAAAAATAAGATAATGTGGGAAATCATAAACAAAACTCGCCATAATATAAAGGAAAATCCCACAATTGATAATATGGAACCGAAAGCTGTAGCCAATGGTTTCAATAATTATTTTTGTTCGGTGGCAAAAGAATTAAAAGTCCCTTTCAACCCTAATATTAATTATGACTATATAAATAAAATGATTCCTCCAATTGCAGATTCTTTTTCCCTCACACCAGTATGTTATCTTGAGGTTTTAGATGCCATAAACGGACTAAAAAATTCCAATTCTTTGTGCCATGATAATTTTCTAATAATTTGGTCAAACATTGTAAAGGTAGCATATCTCAACCCCTTTCGTATATTATAAACTTGTCTTTCGAACATGGAGTATTTCCAGAAAATTTTAAACATGCCATTGTGAGACCTATATATAAAAAAGGCGACAAACAAAAATTTGAAAATTATCGACCGGTGAGCCTAGTTTCACCTTTTTCTAAAATATTTGAAATAATAGTGAACAATAAACTAAGATCGTTTTTACTATCAAAAAATATACTTTCACCTTGTCAACATGGTTTTTTAAAAAACAAATCTGTGGAGACTGCACTTTTCGACTACTTAAATGGAGCAGTCAAAATAATTGACAACAACAGCATCGCTTTAGATATATCCATAGATCCTAGTAAAGCATTTGATTGCATTGACCATCCTACCTGATTATATAAGATGGAACGATACGGCATAAGAGGAAAGCCCCTTGATTGGTTCAAATCTTATCTAATTCGCAGGTCGCAAAGCGTTAAAATAAGGATGGAAAAAAATCATTATTTGTCAGATAAAGCATCTGTAGACATGGGTCCGTCTTGGGTCCGACTCTATTTATTTTATACGGATATGACCTTCCTAATTGTATAAGCGACATCCCTAACCTTATTTTAACATCCTATGCTGACGATAACAATTTTTTACTGCCTTGTAAAAGCTTTGCCGATGTAGTATCTTCTTTTAAGACTGTTATGACCAAAGTTGACACCTGGACAAAGGAAAATAAGCTTACTCTAAATCTAAATAAAACAGTATGTTTGCCTTTAAAATCCGTTCAGTGTAAAGTTAAACCTGAGGAATTTTTTATGTTTGACGATCAGTTGATAGGTATTAGTGAGAGTACTACTTTCCTGGGTTTAACTATCGACAGTAGGCTTAACTGGGAGGCCCACATAGATAAGCTTTGCCATAAATTAAGTTCGTGTCTATATGCGTTGCGCGCCTTAAACTTTCAGTGTAGCAAATCTATTCTGAGATCTGTTTATTTTGCGTGCTTCCAGTCACACTTGAGCTATGGTTTAATTCACTGGGGCCTCTCTTCAGACTGGCAACGAGTTTTTATACTTCAAAGGGCAGCCATTCGACTATTAGGGTCTCTGAAATTCAGAGACTCCTGTCAAGAGAAATTTAAAGAACTTGCCATCATGACATTGCCAGTCTATACATACACGCATCTGTAATTTTTGTACACAAAAATATGTATATTTTTAAACCAGACGAAAGGCATAATTACGCAACAAGAAAGAAAGATTTATTACTTCCCCAACCACACTCTACCTCCTCATACCAGAAAAGTGCCTACTTTAAATTTAAAAAAAATATCTGGTAGGAAAGGCTCCGTACAACGTGGAAGATCTTCTCGAATAATTAACTTGGCTCCACTTTACACCATATAGAAATGTTATAATTATAATCTGTTCATCTTTATTTTGTTTCTTGCAGATGTTCATCGTACTTTCTTTTATTCTAATTTACCTTATTTTATTTATTTTATTATTTTTTTATTAATTTATTCATTAATCTATCTTAATTTAAGACTATTTTAAATTTTATTTATTTTGCCTTGAAGATGATTTTATTGTGATTGACTAACATTTATCTGTTTCCTATGTTTTTATTGCATTTTTCCACTGTATTTTATTTTAATAACTTATTTAATTAATGACTGTTAAATTTGACTAAAATTTGTTATTTACTACATGATAGATTGTATATTGCTAATAAGTGTTCCTAATTTATTATATTTTTTATTTCTTTACTTATTTTATTTGTATTTATTTATTTTTGTATTGACACATTATTCTACATCAATTTGAATTATTATAATTCAACAGGTATTTAAATTATTAATATGGTACTTTCCACATCACTCACATAATGTTAATATAGTTTAAGATGACTGTGCCTGTCATATCATTGTATACATGTATACTTTTATAATATGTATTATTTGTTTATGAAGGTTAATAAATAATCTAAATAGTATGTATTAAGCTACGTTCAGAGCTCTAAAATTAATAAACTATACGCTATGACTTGTGCACTGTTGCTTGTCACTAACAAGTTTGTCATACGGTAACGCAAGCGACCGTTCACAGCTCTAAATTTAATGCATTATGCGTTATCGATTGTAGATAGTTTTCCAAACTTTGTAGTTAGTGCGTTGTTTTAATGAGACAGACATATAAATACATTAGCTATCTCACTTTACATAACCTAAAATATTACTATTAGTTAAGTATTACTTTTTACGTTGCCAGAAGTCATCAACGAATTAATAACATAATACGAGAAATACCTGTGCATATATCACACCTTATAATAATCGTATTAAATTTAGCAACCGACACATCTTAAATCGATAAAATCTTAATTATTCGAGCAGAATAATATGAAATTAGCGGTGCAACACAGATGATACACGAGGTTTCATCAGTTTGTATAGCATAATTATTATTTCCTTTGAATATGATTCATGTCTGCATTGGATGTTGTTGGATCGCCGTATGCAACAAGCAGTGCATATGTGCGAATTGCCTGCTGTACTCTGCTCTCTAGATGCAAACACTCATACACTACTGTGTGATTAATTAAAATTTAATTCAATTACTGATCTATGAATATTATGTTCTATTCAATAAAATCACTTTACCGAGTGCATACCCAAATTGAAAAATCAAATCATTGAATTTAATTATAAAAAGTCATGAGAATTTCTCGTTGAGATTCAATGATTTTATTACAGATTGAAAGCATCTTCAGTTGTGTGGTTTATTTATGAAATCTTTCATATATTTTTGTTAAGTTCTTAATTATTTACGATTTTAAGTATTAAGTATGTACTAGTATAATATATTCAGTATTAATTTATACCCTTTAGATATAATAATGAAAAAAAAAAAATTGGAAATGCCGCAAGCAATTTATTAATAATACAGAAAAATCACTAAGAGAAACAAAGTGATTCCAATGAAAACGATCGTTTTTCCTGTCATGCTATATGCACCTGCATCATGAGGTTGATGAGCAAGAAATATGTGAACCATATAAATTCCTTCGAAATGTAGTCCAGACAAATGTTGGTACGAGTATTATTGACAGAAAGAAGAACTAATGCCTCAATTTATCTAGAAAATTATAGAACCCATAAAGTTATTAATAATAGTTGATAATAATACAGGTTTTGCACTCCAAATTCACCTTTTTGCGAATCAGATTGATCATTTTGCAAATCAAATTCACCCGTATGCAAATAAAATTCTTTTTTCAAACCTTTTTCACATCAAATTCAAGCTTTTGCAAATCGTGACATTCATGAGAATACTGGAATCTGAACAAGTCGAATTATAAGCATAAGTTCCATTAGAAATGGACTATACCGGTTACGGATCCTTTTCGCAAATTGTGACATTCATGAGAAGATACTGGCATCTGAACTAAGCATAAGTTTCAATGAAAATTGATTGAACCGGTTATGGAACACATTAAAATGTGCCTCATTATAAATTGATCGTTGAAATCTTTGAAGAACAATTGAAGCGCGAAAAATGTATGCATTTTCTCGAAAGCACGACAAAAAAAAAAAAAATTGATGAATCATAACAGATTAATTATTCATGCATACATTTTTCGTGCTTTCATTGTTCTTCGAGTATTTCGACGATTAACTTGTAGTGAAGCACATTTTAATGTGATCCGTAACAAGTTCAATCCACTTCTAGTGGAACTTTGCTTCATTCGACATGTTCAGATCCCAGTATCTTCTCAGGAATGTCACGACTGGCAACAGGTTATATATTATTTAAAAAAAAAGGAAACTAATTTGCAAAAAGAGTGAATTTGATTTGCAAGGATGAATTTGGAGTACTTAACCTGTAGCTACTTCTTTTTACTAGGTCGAAGAAATGACAACCTAGATAGGTTAATTCTACAAGGGAAATTTTATGGAGGTTTTGGTGGTCGGTGTCCTACATGGTGGACTTAGCAGATTAAAATGGTAACTCAGTAGTTCTTAACCAAAGGTTATGCATATGAAAGGGGTGCTGCGAAATCCGCAGAATTAATACAGAATTATGAAGGAAGGTTGTCTGGAATTTTTCATATTTATACAACCCATGAAAATTTCAGATATTAGTTATTATCGCAGTTTGTTATGACAACTCAATGAAAAATAAATAAGAGCAACCTCCTTATTTTTTCGCTTTTTGTTTGTGCCATAGAGGTAAAGAAAAAAGAAAATCACGAATTAAAAAATCGCCTTCTCATAACTTACTCACAAATGATATTTTTTCACACGCAAAATGCAATAGAGCGAATGGGGTTTTCGAGTGTTGATTCCTCATCTAAAAAAGGTTTATAACCATTGTGGTACCCGGTTGTTCTATTAAAGAAACCACAAAAGAAACAGAACATCGAAGCCGTTAAGGTGCTTTTAGAGCACTTTGATACAGATTGAAAGTATTTAATCTGCCTGGTAATTTTCGAGAGCTGCATGCATACATTCCACTAATAATTTTAAAGCAATATCATTAAACTCAGATGAGCGCAAGTAAAATGGTGCAACATGACTCTGGTCTCGGTTTATTTTTCAATGACCTATTTCCAGAACCAAGGTACGCAACACTACATATTTCCAGCAAGATTTTTGTACTTCAACTTCCAAAACATTATGTGACAAATGTGCAATTTTAATCTCTCCATTTCAGGGTCGATGTCCTAGCTTCCTAAACAAGTGGGACTCCCAAGACGCAAGCAGTACCTGCAATCATTCATATGAAACAGTGAATCATATAATATCTTCTGGCCCTATTTACAGCTTTCTCGGGAACCCAGACGATATTAACAATATAACAATTATACCCTTCAGTGGCTCAACGGATTGTACGTTGTATTACAGTTAAGCTTTTAAAATGTGACTTTTGTTTTTTTTTTTTTAAATCTTGTGACGGTAATAGTGGATAAAAAAGTTAGTTAGTTAGTTAAAAATTTTGGCGCACAGCAACAAAGGCTATTTGCGCCTAACGCAGCCCATCTAAATGACTACACTACATATTAAAAACAATAAATTAAACAATAAATAGATAAAATCAATAAAATTACACATACTCAATAAAAAAAAAATTCGCAGACAAACACAAATAAATAAGATAAAAAATTTGAACAGACTCAGGGTGATGGTAAGAAGCTGTAAAGGGGCCAATTACCATCGAATATCACAGTTTAGAAATAGAACACATTAAAATAAGGTGCAAGACTTCACACATAAAACAGTAAGTTCGATTCTCTCAGGAAGAGTATCAGCCTGTCCATGATTACTCTGTCGTCACCTAAAGCAACTGACAGGTCATAGCACAGGCCTAGCCTCTCCCTGATATCCTCGAACTGCGCACATTCGGTTAAAAAGTATAATACAGACAAATCTGTGTTACACGTCTCACAGATAGGGGACTCTTCACCTCGAAGGAGGTGCCCATGGGTCCACCAACAGTGACCTATACGGAGGCGTGTGATGGCGGTTTCCTCCCTGCGGTTAATCCTGCAGGAAGAACCCCATGGTTTAACGTCTCCTTTAATCTGTCTCAACTTAACGTTCTGTATACTGCTCCACTCATGTTGCCACATGGCTTAGTGGATAAAAAACTGCAAAACCATAAGGGAAAAGTGAGTTGAAGAGCTGTCGTAGTATTAGTAGTATTAATGGTAAGGATTAATTCGCGAACCTGAATAACCTTTTCGTCGGTTTTAAAAATTGAAAGCCTATACGACCTCTTATCAGCTTTGACTGAATTTATACGTTCTTTAAAAGGCCCGAATCAGATAAAACTAGATTGTAATGTACGGCTCAAGATCTACCATAGCATCTTCTTCAAAAGTTCAAGTGTTTCTGTCGCCATCATTTCACACTAATTTTCGATCAGGTTCACTTTAGAAATCGCCGGAAATAGAAAGAAAAATTAATAAAAATAATGCCGCTATAAAATTCGAACGAAATAAATTAGCAAATTAAACTCAACGGCAATCAACTCATAAATGGCAGCTGCATCATATCGCTATTCTCTCTCTTCACTTTCCAAATATTTATTTCATCAAACCTCGTAAATTTTTCGACATAATATATTTTCACCCACATTTAACTACCTGATCTCTGATATCTTTTTCAACTAAACTCTTACTGAAAAGATTACTATAGTGTGAATTATTTACTGTGCAACATGCAGATTTCACATTCAATGTAAAATAAGTGAGTTATTTCAAAAGTAACATAGCCATAAAACAAATGCTTATCGTATCCATAGAAAAGACAAAATGATATTTTTAAAAATATTTTTTGCACTTAGCTACTAAGGACATTATTATTTTTGTTTGTATGTAAATATAAAGAAACTAATAAAAATTCATTTATTGTTCCTAATTTACTATTTTTTAGCCGCCTAGGAACTTTTCATGTCAAATAATCACCAGTGTATATCTATTGCTATGGATATGAGCCTGCTTTCATAATTTGCTATGTTCCAAATGAAATAACTCACTTCATTAACATTATATGTGAAACATGTATGTTGCTCGTTAAATAATTCACCCTGTATACCTACGCAAAAAAAAAAAAATCCGATCAACGGGTTGAAGCTGTTCACTTTTAAACATAGAAACTGGCATTCTTATCGCGTACAAATATATTAAAACTCGAATTGTTATTGGAATTCTATATTTATTTTTCAACCTTATATTTTGATTACCAGATTAGAAATACTACATTTGAATTGTTAACAAAAGTAAATATTTACACACGCAAGGTGGCTAATAAAGATAAAAAGAAATCATGGAAAAGTTTGGACGTTGTAATTGTAATAGATTTTGTTTTATGTTAGGAGACTTGGTTACATACATAATTAAATGTTAAGAGATTTGACTACATACATAATTAAAGTAAACTCAGTTTTTCTAAAACAAAATAAAATGTAACTTTTTAATAATAGGGGACAGTTGCCTAACGTGTACCGGGCATCTATATTGCATTTATCTGTGATTATTTAATATAATAATTTAATTTAAGATAAGTACTTTCAGTAAAATAGAATAAAACATTTTAGGACAGTGTGTTGTTTCGTACATCATACATAGATTTTCAATAATCTAATGAAAGTAGAACTGATGTAACTCTTATCATATTTATAATAGTTAATATCAATGTAGCAAAGCGTTTCCGTACTGCTTTACTATAGTATTTGTATAAAATTTGATTGTAGATTATTTTATACTGATCTTAATACATTCAAAAATATTTTTGAGAATAGGTTAATGTTTTATAAAATATGCCTTGTTTCCAAAATTGTAACAATGTTAACTTAATCAAATTAAAACAATGGTGCTGCAACCAAAATTATAACTGAGATTTTCTTTCAGCAAGTTATTATTAAGATGTATATACAAAGTTTAAGTACATATACGTATTTAATAAAATCATAAAATATAGACAAATTACAATTTATAATTTAATATGTATTAGTGAAATAGAAGAAAATTAACGTTTTATGTGCAGTACAGAATATGTGATATCCTGCATTCTTTTTCATTCTTTAAAAAGACAAAAATATCTGTAAATAAAACAAACGTGCACTTCGCAAGCTTTTAACTGCAAACAACTGCATATCCGAAAGTGTATAAGAAGACGTTACCTCCACTCAATGCCAATAGCCGCGTTACAATTCGAGCTGCCAGTGCCTGCAGCACATATTACCTCATAACCTGAAGAAGAACTACTTGTTTTACCCAAGAGCGGGACAAGAGCTTTTTTAGCACATTTTTCTACGTTCCTTAATCTACGTTTTTGTTTTGGTATCACAATTAATTTTTAAAAAATAATAATTTTTCTATCTATATATATAAAAGCAAGTGTCCTGACTGACTGACTCATCACCGCCCAGCCCGAACCCCTGGGCCTAGAAACTTGAAATTTGGAGAGTATATTCCCTCCATGACGTAAGCACCCACTAAGAAGGGATTTTTCTAAATTCAACCCCTAAGGGGCGAAAAGGGGTGAAATGTGATTTCACGGATTCTTTAATATCTCTTCGGGTCGATGGGATATCGACTTAGTTTTTGCTTACAAAGATTACCCATACAAATGCCGAAAAACTTATTTCAGGATTTTGTCCTAATCAACCCCTAAAGGGGTGAATCTACACTCGGGGTGAATTTTACATTCCGTCGTATTTCCTGTGTTCGTTGAGTTATAAGGTTTCTTTTTGGCACATAGGTGTCTTTTTATAATATCTCGAAATGGTTTTGACAGTTTTTTAAAATTTCACCCCTAAAGGTTGAAAAGGGGTGATATGTGATTTCAAGGATTCTTTAATATCTCTTAGAACCAATAAGATATCGACTTGCTTTTTGCTTACAAAAATTACCCATACAAATACCGAAAAACGAATTTCAGGATTTTGTTCTTATCAACCCCTAAAGGGGTGAATCTACAATTGGGGTGAATTATACATCCCGTGGTATTTCCTGTGATTGTTGAGATGTAACATTACTTTTTGACACATAGGTGTATTTTTAAAATATTTCGAAATGGTTTTGACAGTTTTTTTAAATTTCAACCCCAAAGGGTGAAAAAGGATGACATGTGATTTCAAGGATTCCTTAATATTTCTTAGGACCAATAAGATATCGACTTGGTTTAGTCTTACAATAATTACTCATACTAATGCCAAAAAACTTATTTCAGGATTTTGTCCTAATCAACCCCTAAAGGCGTAAATCTACAAACGGGGTGAATTATACATCCCGTCGTATTTCATATGTTTGTTGAGCTATAAAATTTATTTTTTGCACGTAGGTGTCTTTTTAAAATATCTCGAAATGGTATTAACAGTTTTTTAAAATGACATCCTTAAAGGGCGAAAAGGGGTGAAATGTTAATTCAATGATTTCTTAATATCTCTTAGGACCAATAAGATATCGACTTGGTTTTTGCTTACAAAGATTACTCATACAAATGCCGAAAAACTTATTTCAGGATTTTGCCTAATCCACCCCTGAAGGTGTGAATCTACAAACGGGGTGAATTATACATCCCGTCGTATTTCCTGTGTTTGTTGTGTTATACAATTTCTTTTTTGCACAAAAGTGTCTTTTTAAAATATCTCGAAATAGTATTGATAGTTTTTTAAAATTACGTTCCTAAAGGGTGAAAAGGGGTGAAATGTGAATTCAAGGATTCCTTAATATCTCTTAGGTCCAATTTTTGCTTACAAAGATTACTCATACAAATGCCGTAAAACTTATTTCAGATTTAGTATTTTTTAAATATTTCGAAATGGTTTTGACAGTTTTTTAAAATTTCAGCCCCAAAGGGTGAAAAGGGGTGACATGTGATTTCAAGGATTCCTTAATATTTATTAGGACCAACAAGATATCGACTTGGTTTTCTCTTACAATAATTACTCATACAAATGCCGAAAAACTTATTTCAGGATTTTGTACTAATCAACCCGTAAAGGGGTGTATATACAATCGGGGTGAATTAAACATGCTGTCGTATTTCCTGAGTTTGTTGAGTTAGAAAATTTCTTTTTGGCACATAAGTGTCTTTTTAAAATATCTCCAATATTGACAGTGTTTTAAAATTGCATCCCTTAAGGGCGCAAAGGAGTGAAATGTCAATTCAAGGATTTCTTAATATCTCTTCGGACCAATAAAATATTGACTTGGTTTTTTCTTACAAAGATTACTCATACATATGCCGAAAAACCTATTTCAGGATTTTGTCCGAATCAACTCCTAAAGGGGTGAATCTACAATCGGGGTGAATTTTACATCCCGTCGTATTTCCTGTGTTTGTTGAGTTATAAGGTTTCTTTTTGGTACATAGGTGTCTTTTTAAAATACCTTGAAATAATTTTGACAGTTTTTTTAAATTTCACCTTTAAAGGGGTAAATGGGTATTTTTTTATTCGATAGAACGTTTTTTGGACATAGATACATGAAATTCGCAAAGTATATTCTTTCCATGACGTAAGCACCTACTAATAAGAGATTTTTCGAAGTTGACCTCGAAGGGTCTAAAAAGGGGGTCAAATATAATTTCAGGGATTCCTCAATATCTCTTAGGACTAATGAGATAAAGACTTGATTTTTGCTTAAAAAGGTTACCCATACATTTTTTTTTTTTTATTCAGGAATTTTCCCTATTCAACTCCTAAACGGGTGAATTTACATTCGGGTTGAATTATAGAAACCTTTGTATTTTCTGATTTATAACATTTCATTTTGGTGCATAGGTTTCTATTTAAAATATTTAGAAAGCGTTTATACAGTTTTTTTAATTTCATTCCTAACGGGGTAAATTGGTATTTTGATTCGATAGAACGTCCCTTGACATACAGACATTCGGGAAATATATTCCCTCCATGACGTAAGCACCCACTAACCACTAATATGGAATTTTTCAAAATTCGGTCCCTAAGGGGGTGAAATTGGCTGAAATGTGATTTAACGGATTTCTCAATATCTCTTAGGACCCATTGAGATATCGACTTGGTTTTTACTTACAAAGGTTACCCATAAAAATATAAAGTTATGTCAAAATTTTACCCTAATCAACCCCTAGAGAAGAATTATAAAACACTTCGCATTTTCTTCGTTTGTTGAGTTATAATATTCCTTTTAACATATATATGTATTTCTAAAATGTTTAAAAAGTTTAACAGTTTTTTTTTACTCAGTAGTTCGAGCCCTATATAGTGTAAAAGGGTATAATGTTTTTTCATGGTTTCCTCAATATCTCTTAGGACAAATGAGATATCGACTAGGTTTTTGCTTACAAAGGTTACCCATACACATGTTTAAAAACAAACTGAGGATTTTACACTAATGCGTCCGTCAGTATACCGTAGCGAAGCACGGGTACTCAGCTAGTATTCTATATTTTTCGAAAAACGAATCTGATAAGAAATTCCTGTAAAACTATTCCGGGGCCTATTATAGTATATTATTGAGAATTTTTTAAGATTTTTAGATCAATCCCTCTGGGGAAAGTTTTTTGACATATTTTGTACGAAAATCACATAAAAAACTAATTTTTCAAAAATTTAAATTTGTTATATATCTACACATTAAGAGGTTACATATGATACCCCGCTCAAAATTAAAAAATATATAAATTTATTTTTTTCGTTGGATATTAATTTGTTTATATATTTTGGTCAAAGAGCCAAATTTCAACTTTCTAGGTCCAGTATTTGATCACAATTTCTACCGTACAGACAGACAGACATATGAGTGACGTTATAAGGGTTTCATTTGTCACATCTACAAATCCCTAAAAATGTTAAAATATATGGGGTTAGCAACCTACCGCTTTAACCATATCATTTTTAAAAATTATCATTTTATGAAGCTGAAGAAGTATCTTAAGTAGTACGATTTGGGTATCATACTCTAATAATAATAATTGTCCTCAAGGTTTTAATTAAAAGGGAAATTTAGAACATTCCATCTCAATGACTTGCTCTTTTGCAGACGTAGATTGGTGATGCAGATGTCGATTTGGTGTAGTCTCCACGATTGCAGATCGCCCCAATAGTCTCTAACATGACGTGAATCAAAAACTGCTGAAGTTTGCGACTAGTGGATGCTTGGCATGATCTAACAAACACAATAATAAAAGGTTCCCAAAGATTAGCATACTAAGTTCTGTGTCCACACTTCCGGAACTATGTGAAAATCGAGTGGTCAGATTGATCTTTCGATTGGTCCCATTATCGCTGCACACGCATGTAAACATTTTCAGTATTTATTACTCGAGACCATCTACATCTCAGCTGACTGGACCGTATAGGAAGGTGAAATTTCTGAAATAGAGTCTGAAAAGTGATGACGGTCTTACTATCGCGCCGTGCTAACTTCTTAACTTTTTTAACAAATGGTCTTCATATATATATAAATATCACTCACATCTTACAGTCTATCGGCTCGTTAAATGCTAGCCAAGAAAAAATTCGGACACTGCAGAAAAGTGGTGGAATAGAGTAGCTAACGATAGACAGCGATCATGAAACAATCTAAGGAAGACGGGAATCCAATATAAGTTCAAATAACACTTTTTAACAATAAGACTTTTATTTCCTATAAGGAACCTATGCTCCTACTAGATGCTATACATAAGTTAGATATACGTTCCCACAGGAAAGGACAACAAACTGGTGACCAAGACCAAACGCAGATATCACCTTTTCACTGGTATATAAACCATTTATTTTTATCAGTTACAACTCTGTTTTAACACATATTAGACATTAGATTAAATGTAAAATAAATATATCTTACTTAACAAAAATCATAGTAAATTGTACTTGAAATTAAAATAAATAGTTTTTAAAAACACAAATCTTTGGTTTAAACATATAACTGGCGCAATTTTGTAGGATTTGTTCAACGGATATCGACAAAAATGTGTATTTAAATACTTCGTGAACAGTGACAAAAAAACTCTAGTTCAAAGACTAAAGATAATTAAGTGTCAAAAAACTGTGAAAATTTCGAG
The DNA here is from genome assembly GCA_963971575.1 of Liopterus haemorrhoidalis. Classification (NCBI taxonomy): domain Eukaryota; kingdom Metazoa; phylum Arthropoda; class Insecta; order Coleoptera; family Dytiscidae; genus Liopterus; species Liopterus haemorrhoidalis. The sequence continues at coordinate 123,511,950 of OZ020611.1, forward strand.
TGCAACAGTTGGAAGAGGACAAACATCGCCGAATCCAGCAACAGAGATCGAGGACAGCATCGCCGACATCTCCAAGGGAAGCCAGAACAAAAATCGTCTAGCGAACCCACCAGCTATGAAAGCAACTTTGACCAAGTAAGAAAAATATAATTTTTATCATTCAGAAACTATCCCATTACCCAATCAAATAACTATAACACAAATTATAAAAATAAAATATATGATAAGATAATTCCAAATCATTAATGCAAGAAATTGATGAACTAGAACATATAGTTAATTTGTTAAGCCATACTAATATTCACGAAAATAAAACAGACGATATGGCTACTAACGATCAATTATTAAAATTATTTGTAGACACAATCCCATCGTATGACGGTAACCCTCATACATTACGCATTTTTATTGAAAATTGCGAAAGTTTAATTAATAATTTTAACACAAATGATCTAGTGTTAAAAAAATGTATGCTGAGAGCGATAATTTCAAAATTATCCGGCAGAGCGTTGAGTCTCATAGGCTCGCGTATTGAATTACGAACTTGGGCAGAAATAAAATCTGTATTAATTCTAAGTTTCGGAGATCAACGAAACATCGATTGCCTGGTTCAGGATATGATTGTTGTTCTTAAATCAAATAAAAATGAAAGCCCTTACAATTTCGGAATGAGAATTCAAGACGCTAGAAGTTTAATTATTTCAAAGGTAAATAGTTTAAATATACCGCAACCAGATAAACTATTACAAATTAGAAATTACGAAGACCTAGCCTTAAAAACATTTAATAGAAATTTAACAGGTTATTTACAGACAAACGTGCGTCTAAGACATCCAGATGAAAAAGCTATGTCACTCGTAATAGAAGAAGAAAATTTCTTTTATAGCCAAAATTTAAGTAAACCCTAAACACAAATAGAACTTTTAAACCGGCTCAAAGATAACGCCAACAGGTCCACATAGTCGTGCAAGACCACAATACCAACCCCAATACTCTCAACCTTCCACTTCTAATTTTAACACACACAATTATCAAAGACCTAATTTTCCAACTTTACCCCAAACTCAACCATTTGCTCAAAATTTCAATAGATTCAACCCCCAAATGCAATGGAGACCTAACAACAATTTTCCCACGCAAAAACACCCGTTCTTCCAGCAAAGACCTAGTGTTATTAAACGCAATCACCAACAATACATAAATAACGCGTCAAGGAATCAACCCTTTAAACCAGAGCCAATGGAAGTAGACCGTTCTACTTTATATAAATTAAATAATAGACCTACGGAGTGATTATTTAATGGCGAGACGACGTCACTGGAAGTTTTAATAATTTTCCGTTTCATACACATCGTAGCAGGCGATTATGCGCGCATTCGCATAATCTTTTTTTCTTCATAATCAAATTTTCTTCAAAGTTATTATAGTCATAGTATTCTGCTAGGAGGCACGTAAAATTCGGTGACGTCGTCTCGCCATTAAATAATCACTCTGTACATTCACACATCAAGAATTATTTTTACAAGACGTAAATAATTTTGAAAACCCAATTGAAAATTATTTTAACTATCAACAGCCCCTGCGACCTTCCAAAGAGTAATGGATACTGTACTTCGCGGATTACAAAGCGAAACTTGTTTAGTTTATCTTGACGATATAGTTATTTACAGTACATCCTTACAAGAACATATCGACAGACTTAGAACGTATTTGACAGACTTAGACAATCGAATTTTAAAGTGCAACTAGACAAATGCGAATTCCTTCGCAAAGAAGTTAATTACTTAGGACATGTTATAACACCCGACGGTATCAAACCAAACCAAGACAAAATTGAAGTTATTAAAAAATTTCCCATTCCGAAAACTAGAAAGGAAATTCAAAGCTTTCTAGGACTTATCGGATACTACAGAAAATTCGTTCCAAATTTTGCTCAAATCACGAAACCCCTAACAACATGTTTAAAAAAGAATTTCAAAATTGTTCATGACCAAAACTTTACAAAATCTTTTGATGATTGTAAAAATTTATTAATGAATGCTCCGATATTGCAATATCCGGACTTCACAAAACCCTTTATATTGACAACAGATGCTTCAAATATTGCTTTAGGTGCAGTCCTCTCGCAAGGACAAGTAGGTTCAGACAAACCAATCGCGTTCGCTTCAAGAACACTGAACGAATCGGAACAGAAATATAGTACGATCGAAAGAGAACTTTTAGGCATTGTTTGGGCGTGTAAATATTTCAGACCGTATTTATTCGGCAGAAAATTCATTATCTATACTGACCACAGACCACTAGTTTGGTTATTTAACCTAAAAGAACCGAACAGCAAGTTGGTTCGATGGCGATTAAGTTTAGAGGAATTTGATTATCAGAGTATTTATAAAAAAGGTAAACTCAATTCAAATGCTGATGCTTTGTCTCGCATCACTATTAACGCTTCAGAGAACGAATCAGTCATCAATAATCCTGGCGAAATAGATCAAGATGTAATAGAATTTTTACGTAACTTAGCCGAAAACCCTTTTCAAAACTAACCTAGTACATCCAAACAAACAGATGAAAACCCATACCAAAATATTACTGTTAGAACACCGAAATATAAAATTTTACCAAATTTAGATATTATACCTTTTGATTCTGAAACAACCGAACAAGATCAAAATTTAAAATCATATCAACCTAAATTCAAAATCCTGTCTAACATACAAATTAAACCCCCAGACCCTGTTACGATAATAGATGACGATGACCCTGATGAAAAAATAACAATTCATGATAATGACGAAATAATACCTATTGACGATGATACTACCTCATCGACACAACATACAACTTTCAATGAAACGACTAACGACAGAATAAAAATACTTGACGAAATAATCAACAATAAATCAAATCAAATATTATTATTCCCTCAACCATATCACAAATTAGATGTAAAACAAGATAATTTAGAAAACCAAAAAATTACCACTGTGAAAATTCCAACCACAGGAAATCAAAAATCCATATTAGAATAAGAAACTCACCCCGACGAAGTAGACAACGTAATGGAATACGCAATAATAGGTTACAACAATTCTATTCATAGCGCAACTTCATACACCCCATTTGAATTAACTTTCGGACACACACATTCAAGAAACCCTAACAAAATCTTTATCCCTGAAAATTTCTATTCAGATTATGCCAATAATCATAAAGAAAAATTAAATCACGTTTACGAGAAAGTCAAAGAAAAACTAGAAATCAAAAAACAACAAGTCGTAACAAAACACAACACAACTAGTGACGTAAATAAACAATTCAAAATAGAACAAATCGTTTTTAAGAAAAATCCCAACGAAAGAAATAAAAAACTTAACAAATTTTTAGGCCCGTTTGAAATAACTAAATTATTAGAACACAATAAAGTTGAAGTCATAAACAAACCCAAAAATAAAACAGAAATTATTCATATCAAGGAACTAAGAAAGCCTAATATTGTTACAGATTCTTCACCCTCATCATTGGAGTAAATTGTTTATTCCATGACCTAAACTCAAACCCTGGACTACTACCGTTACGATTAGGAGATGCAAATAACAAAATTGACTCTTGGACTTTTGTACAAATATTTGACAGTAGTAAGACAATTGCAGGACCGCCCCTAGCATTTGCGGGGCCTGGGGCAAAACTGGAATTGCGGGGCCCCAAAACTGGATTTGCGGGGCCCCATCTATATATATATTGAATAACGATATTTTCTTTAGTATTATTAACTATTAACAAAGTACACATACTAATATTCAATGAAAGTATAATTTTTTTCCAACTATTTATAAAACTTGGAATAATATTTTTAATGTATTTTATTATTTTATTACTTGACGGTCGAAGTGTGGGGCCCATAGAGGCGCGGGGCCTGGGGCAGGCGCCCCACTTGCCCCCGCTTAGGGGCGGCCCTGGACAATTGACGAATTTAATTCATTAACAATAAAATCAAAACGACATCAATAAAGATATTCAAGACAAAAATTTCATACACGAATTTCACACTTCCGTGCAATTATTAGACATCTTGGAATATAAAATAGAAACACAGATTAACCAATTAAACCCTACGGATAAAAGATCTAAGAGAGGATTAATAAACGGCCTAGGAACAGTAATATAAACATTAACCGGCAACTTAGATATTAATGATGCCAAAAGATACGATAAATCAATAACATTACTTTCCGATAATCAAACAAAATTAAAAACGATCATTAAATATCAAATTACCCTTCTTCAAAACTCAATTAAACATTTTTCAGAAAACATTCAAAGTTTACCACAATCAGCTAATACTCGAAACGAGAATTATGCAAATTGAACAAGTTATAAGATCAACAAAACTAGTTAACATAGGAACATATGATTATTTCCTAATTCATACTATTATTCAACAATTAATTTCAACATTCCAAATTATTTATGATACTTTTGAAAAAATAGAAACAGCTATTCAATTGTTGAGCCTAAAGACTTATTAAATGAGATAAAAAATATTGAAAATCACTAAAAAACTAAAGGAAAATTATTCTTTGAACCAAAATTGGAAAATATTTTACTTTTCGAGAAAATCTTAGAGATTAAAAGCTACTACAAGGGAAGTCAAATAACGTTCATAATAGAAATACCCATTGTAGATAAGAAAAGTTATAGTTACTACTATCTTTACCCAATACCAACTCCTATCAATCAATCATATCAATCAATAATACCTCAATCACAGTACCTCATCTTGAATGATGATAATTATATATTTTTCGATGTTAAATGTCAAGAAGTTGTAAAAAACAAATTCATATGCAAACAAGCAAGCCCAATAAGTGTCAAATCCAATAACAACCCTTGTGAAGTTTAGATGATACAATATTCACAAAATGTTAGCAATTGCCTTGCAATCAAAGTCAAAATCGACCAGCTAGATATTCAAAAACTAGAACATAACAATTGGCTCATCATTTCACCTGAAGAAGAAGTTGCTACCCAAAGTTGCAGCGGAAACAAAGAAAATATTTTAATAAAAGGAACTTATATTTTAGACCTAAAAAGTGACTGTGAGATTAATATCAAAACATTCAAAATTAGCGATTTCAAAGACAGTGACAATAAATTTAAAGAAATCAAATTACGCAGAGTAAATGTTTATTTGAATAGTGACTCAAACAAATTGTTCAATTCAAAACCATTAACTTTAAATAAATTCTAATCTTCTAATCTTCTAAAAATGGAGGAGCTACATATACGTTCCCACAGGAAAGGACAACAAACTGCTGACCAAAACCAAACGCAGATATCACCTTTTCACTGATATATAAACCATGTATTTTTATCAGTTACAACTCTGTTTTAACACATATTAGACATTAGATTAAATGTAAAATAAATATATCTTACTTAACAAAAATCATAGTAAATTGTACTTGAAATTAAAATAAATAGTTTTTAAAAACACAAATCTTTGGATTGAATATATAACTCATATATGAGAGTAAAAACGCGATTTTAAAACTTGTGGATACGACGCAATATTCTCAGGGATGCTCCAGAACCTTGTGAAACACAAAGCAACAATTTGTTATCATGAACACTCTGTAAAACCCATTGATAATCGTGTATGTATGAATCATATAATCTGTCTGGGCTGCGTACATCTTACAGCCATTTTAATTGTATTGCGGATGACATTTCCATAGTAACGGAAATAATGACGTCATTAAGGGAAATAATTAAACGATATTTATCGATTATATTATGTAATAGATTCCGGAAAGGTTAATGTTTACGCAATTATAAAGAATATGGTCGGCGAGAATTTACATGGCCGTTCGATCGATTGAGAACCGATAAACAAATATATAGCTATTTCACACAATTCTATGTAAATTATCAATAACGTATTTAAACTACTTGTACCAACGTAGTACGTAGTTTTATCTTTGTTTGTGATGTTTGATATACCTTTGAACCATACGTTTCTTTAACCGTCATCGGCTATCTAAATTTTCGCCGAGTTATATAGCTGGTGTGGCAGTACTTCGTATCGTTTTTGATATGTGCATTTTTGCTTTAACGTAATTGATAAATGAGATATTTTAATAGACGATATTCATTTAAATCGATCGTAGTGATATATGGGCATCAGTCAAACTATTTTCACAAACAGTTGCTTCCCTGATATTGTTTACATGTTACCTATTCGTAAACGAATTTATATTTTTTAGAAAAATTTCATAGATAATTTATTATTATTATCATTACAAAAATTTAATGTGCACTTAAACTTAACCTCTATTAAAACTACCGTTTCAATTTTTTTTTTTTTTTTTTTTGTAGTGCTTGACATTTAATTACCTTTTTAATCCTTGAATAGAATCTTTTATTTTAATTTCGCACCCTGTACATCGTCTTCGTTGAAAATAAAGCATATTTATGACAAGGAATATTTACACCTCGTGTTAACATATATCATATTAACGCCTACCTTAACAAATGCTCATACATAAGAGCATTTTTCAAAAAAGGCGTTAGACATTGATTTAAAATAAAAATTATAACGCATTTCTTTCCCATGAACTGTTTATTTGTCTAACTTAGTTAACATTTGATGACTCCTCTTTGTTCTTCAGTTATTTCCAGGATAATTTCCCCTTTCCCCTCCACCTTGATACATTACTGTCGGCAAGGATAATTGTTTCCCCACAAGGATAACTATAATTAGATCCTCATTACTATTAACCTTTACTATGACTATTTAAAGCCAACTCATTCAAAGTTTGTGCAGTTATTTTCGTTATTGCCAGTTGTTCAATTGTTAACTGCGATCCTCACATACATACACACACGTAATGCAAATGTTTTCACGCACAGCTGCCAAATTTAGAAGCAAAATTGTCACTCTCCATGGTCACGTTGATTGTTCGCAAATTTAACGGAAGGAAACTATAAACGATCTACAACAGTATATTGATATACAGGTGCGTTATATAAGATGGGTCACAAGCAAAGGGATTAAACCGCACCCAAGAAGTTTTTTTAACTTAACGTCTTTAATTTTTTGTTTCAGATTTAGAAGGCTATATCTAAGATGCACGTCAAACACATAATTTCAGGCAAATGTATTTTATTATGCTGCCAGCGATAATTGTTCTTTTTAATTTAATAGGATTAAAACGTAGTAACACCTAAACTGGCCGCTGGCTAATAATTAATGTTTTTGATTAAATTGTTTTCCTGGAATTATTTATGGCATTTGTGTTTATCAATATAACTGTAAATAGAATCAGTATTTTGATTTAAAATTTAAGAATTTATTTATTTATTTATTTATTAATCTCCGTATTTATAATAGTAACGTTAGTAATATTCTAATTCCAACTAATTAAAAATTCAATATGTTGATTTACTTAAAATTATTAAAGTGTAGTGTATAATTAAAAAGTTCAGTACCATTACCGGTTTTAATTTTAACATTACCAACAATTTCACCACAAAACTGTATAGTTAGTTGAAAATTTTGACGCAACGCATCAAAGGGTATTTGCGCCTAAATAGCCCAATAAATATCACATGGTTGATCTGTACAATTTTCAATATGAAAACAGAACTGTAACAGGTGAGACTTTGTATTTTTTTATTTAAACTTTGTCCCACCAGTTGCTTGGTCCCAGTGCAGTGACTGATCGATATTTTGTCTTTATAACTGCTACGGCGGAGAAGCCGGTTTTGAACAAGTAAGATGTTACGAACGGTAGTCATTTCTAAACCTTTGTTTAGGAATCTCTTTCTTTAGTTATAGCCAAAATGAAATAATATTATCTGGAACAAATACTCGTATGAATGTACTGTCACAAGATAAATCTATTTGCATTTCTTTTTCAGCTAGTAAAAGATCAAATGTACAATATTTTTCTATTACAACTGCGTAATTTATCCATTCATATTTAGAAATATGTAAATCTTTAAAATAAAATGATTACTAAGCAGGAACTTACTTTTTGCCATTCCATCTACAAGAGAGGTATGTACATAAATAATATTTTTGATAATTAACCCCCCCCCCCCCGTTAGTTTCGCGCCTCCTAGGAGAGCGTGCCTCACAGTTTGGAAAACACTGCCTTAGGCTTACATAACCTAACTGTTATGTACAACGTGGCCCAGATATAAGTTTTCGTTTTATGATCTAGTACAGTGATGGCGAACCTATGACACGCGAGTCACGGGTGACACGCCAAGACAGTTTAGGTGACACGCATCGTTTACGGACGGTCTTCGGCCAAGAACAATAAACGCATCTGGCCTCAAGTGATTGTCTGGACTAAGTGTTTGTCGACTTGAGGTGCTAACTTGAGAATCTGGAGAGAAATCATTTAGAGAATGAAAAAGAGTGCCACTACGAACAGGAAATTTGGAGTGCTTGGAACCGATTACCGGACACTTTAGCACTGAAAAATCTAGCGATGGCTTTGTTCACAATTTTTCCATCTACGTACTTTTGTGAGATCTTATTCTCGGCGTTAAATAATATTAAAACCAATAAAAGAAACCGACTGGTAGATGAAGTTAGTAGCGCCTGCTTGGGCATAAAGTGCACGAAATACCAATCTTCAATTGAATTTAGCAAATGCAAATCAGCAACAAAAAAGTCACTAATGTAAAGAATTATTTGTTTTTGTTTTTTAACAAATAAATACAGCAAAAATATAACTATTTTACTAGGGCTGCGAATATCACAAAATTATGGATATTTCTAGACGTGACACGGTACCCGAGTTAAGCTAGGTTTTTACCCAATTTTGACACACCGAGCTCAAAAGGTTCGAGATCACTGATCTAGTACATTAATTGGGATCCTGTTTTCATGGGTTTTTCTGTTAAGAACTTCCTAATTCTTGACAGTTTCAACCCACAGAATGCGCAACAATCTTCTGTAAATCAGTTTAAATGTTATTACAGTATTTTCTGTCGATGGCCTCGGCACTATATAATATTTTGGAAAAGAAGTAACATTTTACAAATATTTTTTTTTCTTTAAAAATAATAATAAATAAATAAATAATACACTCCAAAAATTCCTGTTCTTACTTGTTCGACTCTGGCTTTTACCTCTTTATTACTCATTCTTAATCATAATATTATAAATTAAAAACAGACTGTTGAATATTGTTCATGAATAATTTTCACCTAATTTGATTTCCTTCTTAGCTCATTCATATACCAAACAAGAAAGCTATTCCCTATATGTAATAACAATGAACTCATAGCACAAGGAAGAATTAACTAAATGCTATTACATACAGTTACAAGGTGCGCATTGTGAACTCTCGGTGTCTTCTCCATTTATCACCAGCAGGTGATTATACGAACGATGATATTTATTAGTGCAACGACGCAGGGCCCGCGCGCCAATAATTGACGCCTGAGGCGAGATAAGTTAATGCCGCCCTTTTACACAGTTGCAGACCTCTAAATCTGAATATATTGCCATAGTGGTAGCTATTCCTTTGGTAGATCAGAGCATTTGCTAGAATCCATTGAGACGATATTTCTCTAGAAATTTCGAAATTGCGTTTTTCCATCCCGTAGCACTAACCCCTTTTAAAGTTAGTGATGTTATATGTTCTTTTTAACACTCCATCTGTTAGCGGAATTGAAAAAATAATAGTAATAATCAATCACTTCTTGTACCATTGAAAATATAAATAATAAGTTCTCCAGTATCTGCTGCTGTATCATTAACAAGATTCAAAGAATGGCACGACCAGAGAACAAAAAAGGTCTAGTATTGTGATTTAAAATTCATCTTTAGACATCGGACTGGACACCTTCTACATTGCTCCATTATCATAGCCAGTGGTCCGCTGTTAGGCATAATTGCAACACAAGCGGTCGTCGCGAATGTCAGTGTAGGACAAGCGTGGTGTCAACAGAAACTATAATATAAAAGTCTCGAGCAATTAGTTTCAGAGACTATATTTCTCTTTAATAGTTTCAAGGACGTAAGTATGTAAGAATGACTTATGTCTCCATTGACTGTGGATAAAGATCAAAGGCTTATCGTTGGATTTCAGTTTAGCGACAAGAGTACACACAGGGCTGTTGTAGCCTCAACTAGTATGATATAAACTTGCACATTAACTTACTCTTACCTTTGTTATTGAGTGCCAAAATTAAACAAAGTATACGTACCTGTAACAAAAAAAAAAAAAAATCATTAGTACATTATTAAAACCTTCAATCATAATATACTTTAACAAATACCAACAATATTAAAATGCAAATAAACTCTTTTTAGAGCCCTTTGTGGATTACCATATAAGGAATAGATAAAATAATAAAAGATTACCTTGTAACCAAATAAAAAATTCACTTGTCCTATTAAAAGATATTCAAGTAGTCATTTTATATAAGAACCCTACAAGGTTTGTTTAAAAAAAGTCCCTAAACTAAAGAGTTTGAGCAGGAAATCTTAACGCATGCCCTCAACGCATTGATCAGATTATTGAAAAAAATATTTAGGGCCTGTGCTAATTTGTATTTGGTGCCGATATGTAGTCATAAATATAGATCCATAAAATTTTATTAACAAAAAATCGATGTGTAGTGTGAATATTCCAACATTTTAGGGTTTCGTAGATATCTAATAAGTGAAAACAAATTGTGGGTACAAATTAAAAATTATAAAATTCGATAACTTCTGAAAAAATCTGATCGCAAATTCCATTCCAATTTGTTTATATCTATCGATTTACAAGTGTACTTACTTACAAGATTCACGCGCATCAAGCTAGATATCCAGTTACCCATTTAAATTATGTTAGAACAATACTGAGAAAAATTCGTTCTTTCGAAAAAATAATTAGATCAAAAATTCCAGTTGTACTATTCCGTTCGCATTACTGTGAATTACTCATAATTGTTTCAGATTTTTAGAATAATCTCTCTGGGTTAAAAACAAAATTTTCACATATTTGGGGGAAAAAATGCATATATATATATTCTCAAAAGCTATTTTCGTTCAATACATATTTGTTTATACTTCACGAGACGTGAAATTCAGTATTTTTCCAATATTTTTACGACGGTGGTCACATTATTAGGTTTTACTGTAGGTACATGTGGCCATGTCAAGTTAGTATGGTAACTGGAGAATATAGACATTTTTATTCTCCGCCTATAACTGCTGAAACAGAATGGATCAGACTCGATCATCGCTTCAATTATTTGATGTTTAGGCTGAGTTCTAACGACTATTCAAGCTGCATTAAACTCGTTTTCATGATACATCATCTTAACATAAGCTTAAGCCGTATAACTTTTTACTCTTCTCTTGAAAAGTTAGTTATCTATGGGCTCCAATATATTAACTAACTTGGACAATATTTGCCTCAAAAAAAAAAAAAAAAGCTGAATATTTGCCTAGTCATTCATAGCTTTTGATTGCAGTTCTGCTTCATTAAGGTATCTGAACCACTCAATTGAGGTGGATTATTTAATTATTTCATAAAGTGAATTTGTTTTCCCTTTTCTCACTTGTGTCACTTTATATTTTTTTCTTGTTGTTGTCTGCTTTATCTTTTTATTAAATTCTTCATGTGTGCTATTCACATCGCCATTATTTTCTTCATATTTTATGTCCTCAACATTTCTTTTTTAACATTCCTTTCCTTCTTCAATCTTCTAAGTCTAGCCAGTATCCTGCTTATTCTATATAATCTCTTCTTTCTTTTAGTATTATGATGAATGGTTGGTGTTCTGTATCAATTCTCTTATCAATTTTCATTTTCTTCACATTGTTAAACGCTTTTATATAAACTCTGGCTCACAAATATGTATCTTCCCCATTTCATGTCCCCAAATGTTGTCATTTAACAGGTTGCAACCTCTTTCTTCTGTTAATGCGATTAGTATTTTATCTTTTGAATTTCTACTTTCATGGCTTTCATCTGCTCCTGCTAATTCACCCTCGTCTCATATTTTCTCATCCTCGTCTCCTGCCAGGATGAGATTTTGTTCGTAGTTGTCTTTTATCACTTCCTCGGATGTCTCTCTGATATTGTCTAGTTCGTTGTTACTTTACCCAGTCACACCATAAATACTGTTACATAAAATCTAAGCATTTCGGGGAAACATCTGGAACTTTTTTTTTTTTTGTTATCCCTACTCCTATATGTTATTGTTATAATCGGTTAGTCACTGTAAGTTGAGCAGTAAACATGGTGGGGTGATAAAGGGCGATACGATTTCGCTGTAATTGCATTCCATAAAGTTGGGAAGACGCCGGGAGACATTTTCAATATTTTAAAATCTCTGGGTATCAATCGCCAGTTTGTGTATCGCACTGTTCATCGGTTCAAGGATCCTCAAGGTATTGAAGATAGGCGAAGAAGTGGTCGGCCGCGAACTATAAGAACTCCAGCTGTGATCAATGCCGTGAATAACAGAAATCGGAGAAATCCACTCCGGAAACAAATAATCATGTCCAGGAAGATGGATATTTCCACACGGACTATGTCTCGCGTTATCAAATCAGGCCCTAAATATGGGGGCTTACCGAAGAAGCACTGAACACTTGCTTACTCCATCTATAAGGGACAACAAGAAGACCAGAGCTAAACAACTAATTCACTGGTAAGCAAACAACATGCATAGCAAAATTCCTTTTTCCGATGAAAAATTTTTCATCATCGAAGAAAATTTTAATAAACAAAATGATCGGGTGTATGCACTTAGCTTTCGAGAGGCGGCTCAAGTTATGCACAGTGTTCATAGAGGTCATCATCCAGCATCCGTGATGGTTTGGTGGGGTGTCTCGTATGAAAAGGTTACTGACCTACATTATATACTCAGGGCGTGAAGACAAGTGCGAAATTATACCAAGATGACATTTTGGACAAAGTCGTTAAGCCTCTTAACGAGACCATGTATAACTCTGCTCATAGAAACTTCCAGCAAGATTCTGCTCCAGCTCATAAAGCAAAGACCACAGCCATGGCTGGAAACTCATTTATCAGAGTTCATTAGAGCTAAAGATTCGTCTTCTGTAAGCCCAGATTTAAATCCGCTGGACTACAAATTGTGGCCAGTGTTGGAGGACATGGCCTGAGGCTGACGACATCCAAATTTGGAGAGTCTAAACCAATCGTTGAAGAAATCAGTTTTCCAATGGATGTCGTGCGTACTGCCATTGATGATTGGCCATCACATTTAAAGGCCTGTGATGGCGAAGGGAGGGCATTTTGAATAAGACATTTATTTTCATTTAATATGATATACCGTATTTTTCGGACAATAAGACGCACCCCAAATTTTTGAGACAATTTTTAGAAAAAATATTTATATTACGATAACGTTGTATCAGCAACATTCTGTTCATCTTCACTCTCTGTACTATCACTCGTCTCGTTAATGTCACTGTTCGTATTATTTTCGTCTGAACTATTGTTGTCAATCTCTTCAAAAACCAAGTTATCTTCGACACTATCCAATGCATTGCTTATACCGCATTTCTTAAAAAACTTTATAATGATCTTTTCTTTTACAGCTTCCCATGAATTTTTTACCCAGGTACTTCTGAAATTGTCCCTTTCATACGTCCTGTTGCTATAACATCGTGATTTGGCTTAATCATTCGTTCCACTATTCCCGCATAAAATTATTAAATGGTTTATTAATCGACACATACAAGGGTTGTTGACTTGTAAGGCCTCCAGAAATGACAGCTAATTCTGTATTCATTTCTATTATATTTTCTTGGTTGATTCTGTTTTGTGTGCTCTGAATTGATTCCACACTAACATCGCATACTTTTTAAACGTACCTATACCTTCGGACCATAAGACGCACCCCAATTTTAAGTCGATTTTTCTGCGTAAAGAGGTTCGCCTTATGGTCCGAAAAATACGGTATGTGTAAGTGGAACAATATAAAAAATCATTTGTAATGTGCACTATTTTTTATTATAATCCAAATATTTGAAACAGTATTTATGGCAGGACTAGGTTATATTGTAATTATTCTCCATTTTTAGGTATACTCGATATACTCGATATACTTTAGGTATACGCGTCGGAGAATCTAACGAAGAACCTAAAAATCCATGAAATGTGTGATGAAAATTTTAAGAACCGTAATGACAACTCGACGACACAATACAATAGTTCAATATGTTCAATAAGTTCACGAACCGGAAAGATATTTTTCATAATTTCACGAACCAGAACATCGTGCCGGTTTGCTCCGGTATATTTCGAGCCCTAGTTCCCAATAGTCTTCGTTCAACGGATTGTGTTTGCTTGGTTGGAAGGAAGCTTTTCGGCGCGCATCAGGTTCATTACTGTTTTGTAAAAGTATGTTCAATCCTGACATGTGACGTTACAAAAACTTCGCCAACGCTTAAAAAAAGACTAAAGAAAAAAGTTTTTGCACGCACATATATGTGTTGTATTATTATTATATTAATTGTATAATTAACACACTGTAGCGGGGTGTCAATAACCATCGATGTTGAAACACCCGTTATTTATCTCTAAATATATGTTAGTCAGTTGTTTTGTTTTTCACTTCAAGTGTAGATTCTTATTTTCCGGTATTTCATTGTGTTCAACTCATAAGCACAATTAGTCATATCAGTTTTTTAACCGAGAAAGTGCTTTTTTCCTGATTTTCATTTAACGGTTTTAGTGACACACTAGCTCGTCTACCAGTAAAATGGTATTGCATATACAGAGTGATCATTTGAAGAAAAAAAAAAAAAAAATGACTTGAATAGGCTATGGGCATAAGTGGGGTATGTCTTTTATTGTGTACTGCAAACAATTAAAATTGTATTGTAGTAAATTAGTCCATTGTTGGTTTAAATTGTTATTTCTGAAATACCATTTTTGTATTTTAAAAATTTGATAAATCCGTCATCTATTTAATTTGTTATTTATTATATAACATTTTTATAATTATTTATCTCGTATGGTATAATAAAACGCATGCTTAAAATTTTCATGGCCAACTGTCAGTTTTTTTTTTTTTTTGCTCATGATCTGTCTTACTGTCTTGAACTAAAAAATTACCTGCAACTAAAAATAAATATGATTGAGTTAAAAATGTTTCTAATGTGAAATAGCGTTAAAAAATAGCTTAGATCTTGCATTTGGCATTCTCTCAAAATAATTTTTATTTTCACGTGCACATGCAAAAAATTTCATGAGACTAAGTCAACGGTAACCAAACTACCATAGCGCCAGGGCTTAACGAATTCAAAAGTACCGTCCACACAAAGAACAGCTTTTTATATCTAATTCCTTAAAGGCGGAAATGTTAGAAAATTTGATTTTTTTTTAATTCAAAATATATGGCATTTTGCTCAAATTTGGAAATAAGATAACATTGACTAGAAAATTCTACAGAAACCTGATTTACTCAGAAGTGGCTCTAACAAATTTACCTAACGATTCTTTTATGAACGTAGCCACATTTTCCAACAAAAACAACTCAAATTTAAGATTTATGCTTAATATACTCAAATTTATACAATCAATTGTTCAAGTAATTCTGGTTTTATATACAGGAACGGCGAATTCAGTGTGTGTAAACAATAAACGAAAACGAACTAATCAATTCGTTCGACTATATCTCAACCATACACCTGTGGAGGATGGGACAAAGAATTGCGCAGAGAGAGAATGCAAAAGAGAAAGACACGAAATGAGTAACGCCACGGCTCCCTGGTTGAGTAATACGTTCAAGTTCTGGCCTGTGTGGGTACGTCAAGGGAAATTCGGGTTCATTGAGATTTGGTATGAATACATGTTTGTACAGACGAATACATGTAAGTCAATGAATTCACTTGTAAGAACAGACAGGTTTACAGTGTTGTAGATTAGAATGTTGTAAATAGTATTTTAGGTTAGAATATTGTTTAGATTGACAGAAACTAGTAATGATAACGATATCG